>JZKD02S0060077.1:222600-303241 GCA_000966675.3 Picea glauca
GTTTGAAGAACTAGGGGAATCCGCTTATGCAATCTTCATACTCCAATGACACCTACTTTTGTTAGTAGATGTAATGTATGTAATAGTGAAGTTTATTGGTCTAGCTTGCAAACCATGAGAGACAAAGAAATCATCATTTTCTAGCAATATATATTGGTTAGCACACTTGCCAATGCAGAGAATACCCGACTAATGTTTCCATATAATCACTCTTTGACTGATTAGGCTTTGCACAACTAGTAATAAAATATATTGATAGCGTGGACCACTCAAAATTTACCAATAGGGCCATCATATTAGTAGCATCCTTATATGTGTTAAAAATATAATATTGCGGGGTTTTTGTATTTGGACATGTGGAAGACCTCATGGAAAAATTTTAGTCAAAATTCTTCATTCTTTGGTGAATTGGAGTAGTTCATGTGTTGATGGTGGCTAGAGAATATTGGACAATTAATAACAAGAAGCAAAATTCATGTCTTTTTGTAAAAGAAGGATAACACATGATCCCAGGTGTCGAGTCTTCTTTAACTTCTCAACTCCAAGATTATTTTTAGTAAAACAAATCAATCTATTCCATATTTGAAAGTAGAATATCAACATTCAATCAAAACATATCCAATTTCTCAGATAACAATTGAGCATGTAAAAGATATAAAATAAGCAACTAAAAACTTCTTAGGAGAGTTAGCAATTAGGGGCAATAATAAATCAATTTTTTTTATCATGAAGCTTGTAAGGATTTTTGTAATTTTTCTCTGATATGAAGTATTAATTCATGGATTTGTGGCTCATCCTCAGTAGAGCCATTGTGTTCTCTTTCTAGTTTTTTGTATTAAGCTTTCACATATTTCATCCATGTTCTTCTTAGTAATCTATAAATTTACAGTCAGATTTATGTGTATTAAAAACAACAATTTGGTACGACTACCATTGTTGTTACTCAAGGACCGTGTGCAAGTTACTTCACAAGTGTTTGTTGTTGAATTTACTGATTGGTACTCAACCCATGCACTTATATTTTGTTGGTTTCATTATCTAATGCCCAACAACTCATTTTATTCATCTCAGATTGATAGAGATTGTTTCCCCCCTCTATTATGTTTGAGGTTTAAATGTATTCTTATTATTCCTCCACCTATCATTTACAACTTTTGTGCTCTATTGAACGAGACTCCATGCCCAATGGATTAGGCCTCTAAAATGAGAGGTTTACAGTTTGATTTTATTCCAGTCTTCTTTCAGTTATGTTCTCAACCTTGTCTACCTAGATTATCCTGTTTATCATTCAAATATGGTACAACTACCATTGTTGTTACTTAAGGACTGTGTGCAAGTTACTTTGCAAGTGTTTGTTGTTGAATTTACTGATTGGTACTCAACCCATGCACTTATCGTTTTTTGGTTTCATTATCTAATGCCCAACAACTCATTTTCTTCATCTCAGATTGATGGAGATTATTTTTTCCCTCTATTATGTTTGAGGTTTAAATGTATTCTTATTATTCCTCCACCTATCATTTACAACTTTTGTGCTCTATTGGACGAGACTCCATGCCCAATGGATTAGGCCTCTAAAATGAGAGATTTACAGTTTGATTTTATTCCAGTCTTCTTTCAATTATGTTCTCAACCTTGTCTACCTAGATTATCCTGTTTATCATTCAAATATGGCACCTGTACTTAATGTTAGAATTGTTTCATATTGACAATGAGTAGTCAATTGTTTAGATCTTATGAGGGAGACCCCTCTCGTCCAAGATCCAACTTGTGGCCCAAAGTAGGTTTCAATATGTCATGGAATGGTTTCTAAGCAACCGAGAACCATCTCAAGTTACAACATCTTTTTGGCGTCGTTTTCGGGGAGCGGAGGTTCAAGATCTATCCTTGGGGTTTTATCAAGATTAGATTTGGTTTTTGAAGGTGACAAGGGTCAGACACAGGTTTCTTGGTTATTCACTTGGCGACTCCACTGTGACTTCACTGGTGACTCCACTGTGTTCCAATGACAAGCTCATTTGCTACTAGGTTATCTGCAAGGTATGCACCATTTGAATTTTCAAATATACCTAGATTTCATAATTCTATGCGTAGTGAAAAAGACTGGGGAGACTGTGTTCCTATATCCATAGAACATGATGATGATTGTCTGTCTCAACACTAGATATATTTTCATGAGTGCATGCATCAACTGGGTGTTTTTCACGAAGATATACTCTTGAAAATTTTCATGATATCATTGATGGAGATGCCCGACAATGGTATAAATATTTACTTGCTTTTTGTATAACATCTATGAAAGATTTTCATACACTGTTTCATTCTCATTGCAAAATGTTTTATCGAGTTGAACTTCTTTTTGAAGACTACTGCAATAAATAATTCAAAGAACAAGTACCTCAAGATAATCATGATGATAAAGGATTTAGCGATGAAGAATATGATCAAGAGAAAATTTGTTACATCAATGAAAATGAAGGAGATATTTCTGTAGGATTGTAAGAAGAAGCATCTCTGGACACTTCTGATATGAATGCACTTGAAAATTTTCAAGAACATATAGTTCTTTTTCCTACCTTGGAGAATGAAAATCAAGATCCTATTGAACATAATGATGTCTCTATGCTTAAAGGAGATCATTGGCATCCTTTTGAAGAAAAAATGAGTTCTGAATAGCTACTAAATGAATCAATAGTACAATTGGAAGAATATTACTTCATCACGAAAGAAGAAATTGTGCAACAACAACATAATCAGTTAGACCAAATGGAGGTATTCACTGAAGAAACAAAGGTAATCCTTCATGTTTTTCATGATCCTATAGCAACTTATTTGGAGGTTTTTGTCAGCTCAATTTTTTTGACATATTTTCACTATGAGTATGAGTTTCAACGTTATATTGAGTTGCATATCTATACATTGTTGTTTATTTTAATGTCCAAAAGTCTTGTCGGATTTTGTTCATTCAATCTAATGTTTTTATGGTTGCATTGGAAGTATGCTTATACCTGACCAAGTTGAGTTCAATTGGTTAGATTAGGGTGTGATTGAATAATCTCGCCAAAGGAGCATCTATTTTTCAATTTATATTTTGTGCTAAGAGCGATTTCAGTTCAGTAGTAGAGTCCTTTATTTCAAGTTTGCAAAGCAGTTTTGTTTCGGTTTTGTACATAGTTGAGAATAAGCAGGGTTTTCAAAGCAGAGGAAAATTTTCAAAATTGGCTTGGATCATACACAAATATCAAAAATCAAAAAAGGTTTAGGCATTTACAGGTTTCAGAGATTGATAGGGTTCATTTTCATATTACAGAAGGGTAAAGGAACATGGTCTACAGTGCTTTCGTGCCTCACAGGGAGACACAATCCCCAATTAAAGTCTAATGTTGTAACATAAATTGACACCATCAAATTTTTTGGCTCAAAAAAATCATTGATATCCCATCACCTTAAATTTCCAATTTAGTGAATCTTCCTTAAAATGTTTCCCTATGATATCTCATCCTCCAATTTTTCCAAATCCATCTCTTAATTAGCCATTATCCAAAACCAAAAAAGGTATGACAAATTATGTATAGTTATCAAAATCCCTTTATAATTTATTTCTTTGGTCGTATTATATTATGGTTATGTGGATATTTCATAAAATATATATATATATATATATATATATATATATAAAGGAAGTTTTGGTTATATCCATTATTAAAACTTTACCTACAATCAAATATCCAAACTAATGGTTTTATTCGAGCTTTCAAGTGTTCATAAAGGTTGATTATTGGGATGGAAATCCAACAGCTCGGATGACCGCGACTCCAAGGATAAAAAGGGGGGGTGTGTTCATAAAGGTTGATTATTGGGATGGAAATCCAACAGCTCGGATGACCGCGACCCCAAGGATTAAAAGGGGGGGGTCTATGGAGATATTAGATGGTTTTATAAAGGCACACATGGAAAGTAATGGGATAAGCACAACAAAATATTTCATGTGCAGCCAGATTGGCAAAATGCTCAACAAATGGAACACCCGAGACCAACTCCCCTTCAACGGATTTGCACACTGGAAAAAGGTTTGCTTGGTTATGAGTACGATATAGATTGGGGTATTTCTTTGAAAGTGATTTCGACACTGTTTGAATAACTAGGGGAATCTGCTTATGCAATCTTCATAATTCAATGGAACCTACTTCTGCGAGTACATGTAATGTATGTAACGACGAAGCTTATTGGTCTAACTTGTAAACCATTAGAGACAAAGAAAACATATATTGGTCAGCACACTTTCCAATGCGGAGAATACCCGACTAATATTTCCATATTATCACTCTTTGACCGATTAGACTTTGCACAACTAGTAATAAAATAGATTGATAACGTGGACCACTCGAAATTTACCAATAGGGCCATCATATTAGTAACATCCTTATATGTGTTAAAAAGATAATATTGCCAACATTATTGGGGTTTTTGTGTTTGGACAGGTGGCACAGCTCATGGCATAATTTCAGTCATATTGGAGAATTAATAACAATAAGTAGAATTCCTATCTTTTTGTAAAAGAAGGATAACACATGATCCTAGGTGTCGAGTCATCTTTAACTTCTCAACTCCAAGACTATTTTTAGTAAAACAAATCAATCTATTCCAGATTTGAAAGCAGTATATCAACATTCAATCAAAACAAATCCAATTTTCGAGGTAGCAGTTGAGCATGTGAAATATATAAAAGAAGAAGTTGAAAACTTCTCAAGGGAGGTTAGGAATTAGGGGTAGCAAAAAATATTTTTTTTTTTTTTTTTTTTTTAATCATGAAGCCTGTAAGGCTTTTTCTAATTTTTCTACGCTATAAAGGAATAATTCATGGATCATCCTCAATAGAGCTATTGTTTTCTCTTTTTATTTTTCTGTATTAAGATTTCACATATTTCATCTTTATTATTCTTATTATTCTTAGTAATTTGTAAATTTAAAGTCAAATTTATATGTATTAAAAACAACGATTTTGTACAAAAACTTTGTGCAGGTTATTTTGTAAGTGTTTGTTGTTGAATTTATTAATTGACACTCAACCTATGTACTTATCTTTTGTTGTATTAATTGTCTAATTCTCAGCAAATCATTTTATTCATCTTGAATTGATAGATATTTCTTTTTCCCTCTATTATGTTTGAGGTTTCAATGTGTTGGAGATATTACACATTCATCTATAATTATTTTCCTAAGTTTTATAGTCCAATGTTGAGAACTCTTCCTTAGATGAGAATATTCTCTCTAGAGAATATTCCCCTACAAAATAGGATGTTCCTATTTATTTTAGAGTTAGTTACACTCAATTACACTTAGTTATACTAGTGGAAGTCATGAATTAGTTAACTGATGATTGCATGGATCAATTAACTAGGACTAGGTAGTAATTCACTCCAATGTTTGTCAGTGAGTGTCTATATCTCTCTAGATCACTACTATGGTGCATTAGTTACTCATGTAGCCTATATCTATTGTAAATTATTCACTCTTTGAGTGTGGATTGTAGTTAATACAATTCTTTGATTCTCTCTCTCTCTCTTGTTTCTGTCTTTTGTCATTTTTTTGCAAATTGTGTATGTCCTTTGCTAGCTAGATCTTATCTGTGCAGGTTCATCCACATTTACATGGAATGCATTTTTATTATTCCTCCACTTATCATTTACAACGTTTTCGTTCTGTTGGATGAGACTCCATGCCCATTAAATTAGGCCTCTGATATGAGAGATTTACAATTTTCTTTTATTCCAGTCTTCTTCCATTTATGTTCTCAATCCTGTCTTCCTAGTTTATCATGTTTATCAATCAAATTTGGCACTTGTACTTAGTTTTATAATTGTTTCTTAGTGAAAGTGAGTAGTTAGTTGTTTGGATTTGATGAGGGAGCCCCCTCTTGTCCAAGATCCAGTTTGTGGCCTGAAGTGTTGGGTATGTGTTATATTCTTTGCACAAGTAGCAGTGTCCATTGTTTTTTGCCTCGAGAAACATGTCACATTTTTTCCTCGTTTTTCATGTTGCCTCGATTTTCATGTCCATTGTTGGGTGGTTTTTCGGCACATGGCTTTTTGCCAATGGTTTTCTATTTCCGGTTAAGGAATTATGGCTGTTGACTAATCCAGGTCATTGGGTTAGGGTTTTGGATGCCACTGGATCCTATATGCATATTGTATTGTAAAAAATGTATCACAATGAATGAATATATAATATGTTGGTTTTCCCGGTTTGGGTTTCCAGGGGAAAAATCTCTATGTAATGTTTGTATTTTCCATTGTATCTTTTCTGTTCTTTTACTGAAAATCTATTTGCAGTAAATATTGTACAAGGTTAAAATCTACATCTGGTATAAGATATTTGTTGGCTTTAGGAGGACGCATTTGTGGTCAAGGGTTTGGATCGAGACTGTGATAAGCCTTGTTACATTGGGAGATTTGTGGTAATGATTTTTCAGGTGAAAAAGAACTGGTGAACAATTCAAAAATGGAGATCGATAATTTTAATGGGCAAAGTTTTGAGTTGTGGAAGCTCAATATGGAAGATATGTTGGTGGACAGAGATCAATGGATCACGGTAAATCCAAGTACTGCACCTACAAGAACTTCAACATATGACTGGAAAAAGTTGGATCGAAAAGTGAAGAGCACCATCCGACTATGTCTCTTAGATTCAATATTATTGAATGTGTCATAGGAAGCTACAACCAAGGATTTATGAGATAAGTTGGGGAAATTGTATCAGTTTAAGTCCCTAGTAAATAAACTATTCCTGAGAAAGAAGCTGTCTAACCTGAGGATGAGAGATGGAGACTCGGTGGTAGAGAATTTGAATGCATTCAATACTGTGGTAAGACAGTTAATATCTGTTGAGATTAAAATTTCAGATGAAGATAAGTTTATCAGTTTATTGTATTATTTACCAGACTTGTGGGATAGTCTGGTTGTGGCCATATGTAGTAATACAACTTCCTTTAAGTTTGATGAAGTGGTCTCATCCCTATTGTCGGAGGAGATGAGACGGAAGAATATGGAATGACAAAGAACATACACATTATTTACAAGAGGACGCTCCCAAGAAATAAATAGATTTTAGTTCTCAAGTGGGATATCTAATTCTAAGGGTAGATATAAATCTCACAAAAAGTTTGTAAAGGTATTTTGGAGATGTGGAAAACAAGGGCACTACAATAAGCAATGTAGATCCAAAGTTGAGAAAACGAAGGGATATGAAGAATCTCCTTCTACATAAGAAAATACCTTCAAGGAAGAAGGAGGGGATGTGTACTTGGCTTCTTCAAGACACATGTAGATCATGAGGCATGGTTGGTTGACTTAGGTGCATCCTTTCATATGACTTCCCACAGGGAGTGGTTCTGTGAATATGAAAGGTATGATGCATGTAATGTTTTCCTAGGTGATGAATCGACAACCAAAATCATAGGCCGAGGAAAAGTAAAGTTGAGGCTCATATACGGAAGGATTAGAACACTACGCGGTGTTTTGCACATCCCAGGATTGGCCATAAATTTGATTTCTGTAAGAAAAATGGACTATGCAGGGGTAAAAACAATATTTGAAAAGGAAACCTGTAGGATGGTTCGAGGAGTAATGGTGTTGTTGAAGGGAGTTTGGTTTGGAACTCTATATAAGCTACAAAGAAGAACTATTAGTGATGGGTGTAATAATTCCATTGTTCCTGATATTGGAGTTGAAGAAGAAAGAACTCCTACACTCTCTAGAGAAAAGGTTATGCTGTGGTGTCAAAGACTGGGGTATATCGGAGAGAAGGGTCTTCGACTAATACACGATAAAGGTATGGTTTAAGGTATATCTGTCTGCTCTATGGATTTTGATTTCTGTGAACATTGTGTATATGGGAAGTAGAATCGGGTAAGATTCCCCTCTGGTGCAAAAAGGGCAAAAGGAATTTTACAGCTAGTTCACAATGATTTTTTTGGACCTGTGTCGGTCCCATCATTGGGAAAATTTGTGTACTATGTCTCATTTATAGATGACTTCTCGAAGAATACTTAGATATATTTCCTCAGGAAGAAATCTGAAGTCTTTGACAAGTTTAAAGAGTTTAAGGCTCTTGTTGAGAATCAAACAAAGAAAATAATTAAGGTGCCAAGAACAGATAATGATGGATATTTTTGCAGGAATGAATTTGAATAATTTTCTAAGAAGTGCGGTATAGAAAGGAAAAAGACTAATCCATATACACCTCAACAGAATGGAGTTGCAAAAAGGATGAACAAGAAGCTGATGGAAAAAGTAAGGTGCATGCTTAGTGGTGTCGGGTTAGGGTAATAATTCTGGGCAGAGGTAGTGGGTACTGCATGTTAACTGGTCAATAGATCACCCTCATCAACGTTGGATGACAAGACTCCACAAGAGGTATGGACTGGTAAGAAACCTTCTCTCACACATCTCAAGGTATTCATGTTCCAAAGGAAAACAAGAGTAAGCTGGATAAGAAGGTTGAAAAGTGTATCTTTATTGGGTATAAAGATGGTCTCAAAGATTATAAGCTTTGGAACCCAGAAACTAAGAAGGTAGTGTATAGCCGAGATGTGGTATTTAGAGAAATGAATGATGTTGTTAAACATGAATTCCTACCAAGTAAGTAAGAACCGGATAAAATAGAGTTTGATTTAAAGGATGATGAATCAGACTCTACAGAAGAACATGAATCAGAAGAAGAAGATCCTCATACTCCAATAGATTATCCAAGATGCAAAAACTCAATTTTCTGCTAAATTTGACATGAAGGATCTTGGTGCTTCAAATTTCATTTTGGGAATGGAAATTAAAAGAGATCGGAAAAGAGGAAACTCTGGTTAAATCAGATAAAATATGTCGAGACAATATTTCAGAGGTTTAATATGCAGGAATGTAAACCGGTCAAGGTTCCTATTTTTGTTGGTGTAAAGTTATCTACAGATCAGTGTCCCAAGACACAGGAAGAGGAGGATGACATGTCTCATCTTCCATATGTGAGTGTAGTTGGTAGTTTGATGTATGCAGTGGTCTATACTAGACCAGACATTGCACATGCAGTGGGAGTTTTGAGCAGGTATACACCATTAAAAAGGGTTTTCAGGTATTTGCATGGCACTTCTAGCTATGGATTGTACTACCAAGGAAGACCGGGATTGGGCTGAGTGTTGGATATACATGGTTTTTTGGATGCATACTGGGCTGCAAATATGGATCGTAGGAGATCTACAAGTGGGTATGTGTTTAACCTGTTTGGAGGAGAAATAAGTTGGATGAGCAAAAGAAAGGCTGTAGTGGAATTTTCAACTACAGATGCTGAATACATGGCAACAACTCATGCAAGTAAGGAATCAGTATGGTTACAACAATTGTGTTCAGGTATTGGGTTGGTACAACAAGCTGTAAGGATAGATTGTGACAGATAGAGTGCAATTTTTCTGGCGAAGAACCCGACTTATCATTCAAAGACAAAGCATATTGATATTCAATACCACTTTTTGAGAGACATGGTTGAAGAAAAGAAAGTGTTGCTGATGAAGGTGGACACTTTGAAGAATGTTGCAGATCCATTAACAAAATCTATGAGCACTGAGAAGTTCTCTTGGTGTAGAGGATCCATGGGCATTGATTCCCTGGATTGTTGACTATGTAACTATGTAACCCCATGTATGCAAAGAAAACAACAAGTGGGAGAATGCTGGGTATGTGCTATATTATTTTTACTCGAGAAATGTGTCACATTTTTACCTCATTTTTTGTGTTGCCTCACTTTTTGTGTCCATTGTTGGGCGATTTTTCGGCACATCATTTTTTGTCGATGGTTTTCTATTTCCGGTTAAGGAATTGGGGTTGTTGACTAATCTAGGTCATTGGGTTAGGGTTTTGGATGTCACTGGCTCCTATATGTGTATTGTATTGATAATAATGTATCACAATGAATGAATATAAAATATATTGGTTTTCCCTGTTTGGGTTTCCAGGGGAAAAATATCTATGTAATGTTTGTATTTTCCATTGTATCTTTTATGTTCTTTTACTGAAAATTTGTTTGCAGTAAATATTATACAAGGTTAAAATCTACATGAAGTAGGTTTAAATATGTCTTGGCATGGTTTCTAAGCAACCACGAACCATATCAAGTTACAACACTTGGTATCCCTCACTGTATAATATCCTACTTCAAAACCATAAGGGATGAATATTATCTTTTTGTCCTTAACCAATGTGGCATTGTCTTGTTTATTGTAGCTTCAAAAGGTATTCCCACTAGAGTCCAAGGTGTCATGCATGTGGGAATATTTGTTGGCACCAGATTAGCCTTTCATTTCAGTAAAATCGACCTAGAAATCAGGCTAGCACCTCATGGGAAAGTTGATGATATTTTTGGGATTTTGATGGGGTGTCACACCCACAAAGAGGAATAAAATATTCTAATTAATTGTTGAGTTTAGAAGGGATGCCTAAACTCACTCATTGGACTTGTATATAAAGAAGAGAGGTCATTGCGACATTTTCATATCGTGGCAAGGATGAAGTTAGAATAAGTGAGTCTGCACTTGCACTAGGAGTCTTGGGATTTCAACAAAGGGAAATTATGCAATGGTGAAAAATTTGTCCTAGGAGAGAGGAAGCCGCAAAGAGTGAATCATATGGAGGTATCAATACAAGTTTTTTGTACCTGTACATGGATTGTAGTGGGAACAATTGTGTATGTACATGGATTGTAGGAAGGTGAATTATGTATGTACGTGGTTTGTAGGAAGGTGAATCGTGTATACGCGGGTTTCAATAGGAATAATCATTTATGAACACGAGTTTCAGTAAGGCGAATCACGTACATCCAGAGAAGGTTTTTTGGGAAAGAGCAGGTTCATACAGACTGATGTTAGTAGAAGTGCAGGTGACATCAACAGGTCACATAGGTGGTCTACAACAAAGTTGTGGGTAGAAGAAATTTCCAGGCATTTGTTGAGGTTTTTATTTTTTAATTTTTATGGTTATTGGAGGACAAGGTTGTCCTCAGATTTTGGTGAAATTGTATTGGCTGGGAGGGCTGGTTTTGCCCTTAAAATTTCTGAAATTGACAAGGTTACACAATATAAATTTTATGTCACTTGTGTATTGATGATTCATCTATGATCTTGTTGTTTCCACTGCATATAATTTTTGTCAATAATTTTCAGTGTAAAATTGTTCAGTGATAATAGCTAGGGTTTTATTGTTTTCTCACTAGGAAGCAATTTTCAGATCTGAAAATTAGTCACATAGAGTTGCATGTGAAAATTGATATAGTATTAGAACTTGGGATCTAAAGAGAAGGGGATCATATTGAGACATATTTTTGGCTACAACATTGTAGGAGTGTTTTTCTTGTTCTTGTTCCAGGTAGGTAAAAATGGTGAACACATTGAAGCTTGAGGACACGTTGGAAGGGGAAACCAAATTCCAGGATTGGAAGGCAAAGATTCTCCTTCTATTGGAAGAAAATGACCTCAAGGAATATGTTGAGAGTGTGTTTGTAGCTCCTACTGATCCACATGAATTGGTAGCTCATAATAAGAAGGAAGTGAAGGACATGCATGTGTTTCTATAATCCTTAAAATATCATTTTCTTCCTCACATTGATGAGAAGACATATGCCAAGGACATGTATGATGCTCTGGTAGGTCTATACCAGAATGGGAATACCAATAAGAAGTTGAAATTTAAGCACCAACTTCAAATTCTTAGGATGACCAGTGATGACACAATTTTCAGCTACCTTATGAAGATCACTCAGATCCGAGATCAACTTGCAACTATTGGAGAGATAGTGAAAGATGATAAGTTGGTGAATGTAGCATCGAGAGGCCTTCCTTGGTATTGGGAACCTTTTGTGTAGGGGATATGTGCATGAGAGAAATTTCCATGGTTTGATAGGATATGGAATGATTGTATCGAGGAGGAGAATCAATTGGTGTCCACAGAAGATATGGATGGTATGGTTAAGAGTAGTAGTGATGAGAACCATACCCTTGCATCCCACACTAGGAAGGGCATAATATGTTCTCCAGGTAGAAGATGTTTTCCAGGGAGAAGGGATTCTCCTGAGAGAGAAGCATCTCCAGAGCTGAGACAGAAGAAGGATCTTAGTAAGATCAAATGTTTTGAGTGCCATGAATTTGGCCACTATGCTTCACAGTGTCCACACTAGAAGGGAATGGGAAGAATGCAACATGCATCAACACCATAGATTGATGAGGTTGCAGATAGGTTCCATAAGGAGATCTTGTTGGTCTCCTCCCTTTAAGGTACAATTTGCAGTAGGGGGACCGGGTTGGTGGATAATGGAGCATCTTTCCATATGACAGGTGCTAGAGAGTTATTTGACAGCCTCACGGATATTGGCTCAAACTTGTGTGTGGAGTTTGGTATGGGAACCAAACATTTAGTATGAGGATCTGGTATTGTATCATTCAGGCTAGAGTCAAGAGAGGTGTCAAGTGTTTTGAATGTGTTATGGGTACCAGAACTTAGGAAGAGTGTTCTCCAAGTCTCAGAGATTGAGAGAAAGAGCCACCACGTATTGTTTCGAGAAGGACACATGTTGTTTGTTCCCAAATGCCCTAGCTTCAGATGAGAAGTGGTTCTTGGAGTTAGGGAGGGAAAACTATATAGGCTGAGGGGCCAACCTATATGTGCTATGACCAACAAGAGTAGAGAGATAGATGAAGAGGAGAAGTTAGCTCCACTAGTGGTGAGGTAGGTGCCCCCACTAGTAGCACAGGTTGATAGGGAGCAGGTAGCTCCACCAGTGGTGAGGTAGGTGGCCCCACCAGTAGCATAGGTTTCAAGGGATTAGGTAGATCTACCAGTGATGAGGTAGGTAGCTCGACCAATGACGAGGCATGTATCTCCACCAGTAGTGTAGGATCAGAGGAATCTAGAGTTCAGAGGGAGTCAACCCTTAGGATCCAGTAGGGAGGAACAACTTCCCAGAATTGTTCAGAGGAGGTTGGACTTCAAAGGGAGTCATATTTCAGAGGTAGTATACATAGGGAGCATGATCTCCATGGGAATCAATGGGCTCAGAGGGAGAGTCATCCATTCAAAGGGAGTTCCCCCTTAGGTTCATGTGGGAGAGAGGCATCTTCTAGGACTGATAGGTTGGTGTCATGGGTTGAGGAGGCCATAAAAGAGGTTCAAAGGTAGGAGGCATCTAGGGAATGTGAGACCTCCATGGAGGATAGAGTTCTTTTATTAGGTTTTACTATAGTGACAGAGGAGGCAACCAATCACAAAGACATGAGAGTAGGATTTTATTTAGTCATAGAGGGAGCATTCAGTGAGGTAGATTGGACAATAAGATTTTCTTCAGTGACCAAGGATGCCACTAGTAAGGAGGACCAGAGAGCAATGTCTGCTTTAGTGACAGAGGGAGAAACTAGTCAGGAGGATTGGAGCGCAGTTGTGGTAGAGAAGACATATTCATTTCCAGTTGGGAGACATAGATACATCCAGATTATGGTGCATGGGATACCTCCCTAACTAAGAGGGAGTGTTGTTTATTGTAGCTTCAGAAGTTATTCCCACTAGAGGCCAAGGTGTCTTGCATGTGGGAGTCTTTGTTGGCACTAGATTAGCCTTTTGTTTCAGTGAAATTAACCTATAAATGAGGCTAGGGCATCATGGGAAAGTTGATGGGATTTGTGGGCTTACGATGGGGTGTCACACCCACAAAGAGGAATACAATATTCTAATTAGTTTTTTGTTTAGAAGGGGTACTGGAACTCACTCATTGGACTTGTATGTAAAGGAGAGAGGTCATTGTGACATTTTCATATCATGGAAAGGATGCATTTAGCATAAGTGAGTCTACACTTATGCTAGGAGGCTTGGTGATTTCAGCAAAGGAAAATCATGTAATGGTGGAAAATATGTCCTAGGAGAGAGGAAGCTGCAGAGAGTGAATCATACGAAGGTGTCCGTACAAGTTTTATGTACATTTACATAGATTGTAGTGGGCACATATGTATGTCGATTGTAGAAAGGTGAATCACATATGTATCCAGGTTGCAGGAAGGTGAATCACATATACACGAGTTGTAGTGGGCATAGTCGTGTATGAATGTGAGTTGTAGTAAGGTGAATCACGTACATCCATACAATGTTTTCTAGGCAAGAGTAGGTCCATATAGGATGACATAAACGGTAGTGCAGGTGACATCAACAGGTCTTACAGGTGGTTTGCAGTAGATTTTTGGGTAGAAGAAATTTTCAGGGAATTGTTGAGGTTTGGCTTTCTAATTTTTCTAGTTATTAGAGGACAAGGTTGTCCTCATATTTTGGTGAAATTGTATCGGCTGGGAGGGCTGGTTTTTCCCTAAGAATTTCTAAAATTAAGAAGGTTACAAAACAAAAATTTTGTGTCTCTTGTGTATTGATGATTCATCTATGATCTTGTTGTTTCCGCTGCATATAATTTCGGTCAATAATTTTCAGTGTAAAATTATTCAGTGATAACAACTAGGGTTTTACTTTTTTCTCACTAGGAAGCAATTTTCAGATTTAAAAATTAGTAACATAGAGTTGCATGTGAAAATTGACATATTCCATTACAATTTTCTTTTATTCGAGTCTTCTACCATTTATGTTCTCAACCTTGTTTACCTAGTTAATCATGTCTATCATTCAAATATGGCACCTATACTTAATGTTAGAATTTCTACTTAGTGACAATGAGTAGTCAATTGTTTGGATATGACTAGGGATCCCCTTTGGTCCAAGAGCCATTTTGTGGCCCAAAGTAGGTTTCAATATTTCTTGACATGGTTTAACACACCCGACCTGTAAACACCCTTTCTAGGGATGGGACATCAATTTTTTTCTCTTCAAGTAATCTCAAATCATCTCTCTGGGGTATTCATATTCTTTTTCTCATATGTAGATTTATAACAACTGTTACCAGCTCAAAATCTGATCCCTGGTTTGAAAAATATGGCCTCCTGAAGTTATCCAGGTGTTAATAGTTGGGGTCTTCGGTGTTCGGCGTTGAACCCCCATTTTTTTTACTGCACGCCTACTCCCTGAAGTCCCAAAATCTCTCCACATGGACTTGTCTATTCAATGATCGGTGCTCAGTATTTTACATTGAACGTCCGTTTTTCAACGTTCGACATTCGAAAAATTGATGACCGACAATGTACATTTTCGACGTTCGGTAATCGGTGATCGACGTCGAACATTTCAGCGATATACATTAAACGTTTCGGCATTCGGTGATCAACGATCGACGCTACACATCCCTCTACTATACTACACCCCACATCTTCCTAACTCTCGAAGTCCCGGACTCCCAGATTCTCGATCACATCACCAACCACGTTGGCCAGGCATGCACGAACCAGAGGCTAACATGCGACGAGGGCCAGGGGTGACATGTATTCTGTTTAGGGGATGAAACATGTCATGCTCTAATAGGCGTAAGAGTTCTGTAAAATGTCCATATCTTGGTGACACATGGTACACTAATCATGGGTCCACGTCACCCTGGGTGATGTCAGCACGCCACGTCACCTTGGGCTCACAACCTTCCAAACCCTCTTATCTCATGGTCAAGATGCATCCACGTACGCCTCGATATCTATGACCTATGTTACCTCACAAATTCAGCATTCAGGGGTTTCATGGTGTAATCCTCTCCTTTCTCTCGAAGTAGGTCAAAGCCAAATTGACCATGGAGTAGATACAATGGTTACGAGTGGTCCTAAAGATCCTTCAGATCAACAACTCTTGTTAATTCGTGACTTCAGAACTTATCTACACACCACACCTCCGATTCCTTGGAGTGCTAAGTCTCTAGACTAAATAATCTGGTGCCATGCATCCCCTACTTGTCAACGACTGAGATTTACTCTGTCGTTTGCGACTTTGAAGACTCTTGGCCAAGTTCCTCTAGAGTGTCGATTCCTCGGACTTCAAGATCTCCTGCCATGTGGAACAAATGGGTAATTTCCAGAGATGACCTATGACAAGATAGAGAGGACACATGCCCCCTTCAGTGGGTGACACATGTCACGTGTTAATGGACCTATAGGATTTGTGAAACGCCCAAATCCAGGTGACACGTGGCATGATGATCATGGGTTCACATCACCCTGAATGATGTCACTGGGTAACATCACTCCGGAATGATAGCCCTATAACATCCCTCAAATATCATGGTCGAGATCTGGCCATGTAGATCCATAGATCTGCGGTTCCAGTTACTTCAGGAATTCCACATTCGGGAGTTTTTCTATGCAAAATCCTCGTGACTCCCGGAGTTGGTTAGCATGTTTCTAACCATAGTATAAATATGATGGTCATGGTATATCCACGTAGATCCACAGATATACAACTGTTGTGGCTTCGATACTTCGGCCTTCGGCCCTTCGAAAGTTCCTCTTCTCGTTAGCACAACGACTCAAAAATTCTGAAGTTCCACTCTCTGAACTGTGGGATTTGATGACACGTATCCATTCCAATGGACAATATCGATTTGCTTCAGACTTTGGGACTTTGGAGGATCTGTCTCCCTTACATCAAATAAACAATATCACCGAGCTCACGAAGACTGAAGGAGTCGAGGATTTAACACCTACTCTCCTTCTCCAAATCCATCGATTGTGACAGACCCTGGATCCTCCCAAATTGATCTCGTTCGCTCATCTTCCAAATGAAAGGATCTTCCCTTTTGAGACTTAAATCTCGCTATCCTTCCTAAGATTCATCAGTTTTGAAAGACTTAGGCATTGGCACGTGCTTTGCGCTCTTTCTCCCGAGCTTAACTGACTACTTCTCCCAGGAGACTCAAAACAAATGGGAATGTTGACATGCATATGGGAAACTACACCCAAAGTCGATGAACTCACAGTTCATCTACTTAAACTTGAGCCACTACAAGGTTCAATCATTTACGTGCACAAACCATATAGTTATTTACTTTTGTAAATACATGACCAGGAAAATATAAAGGGACACAGTCTAATCATCAAGAAAACATGCACATACCTGGAACATTCATAGGATATCCAACTTTAATTTACAGTTACAGTTCAAATATGAAGAACATGAGAGTACTTATCTATTTCAAATTGTATCCAACAAACTGACTGTGGGTGTTCTCATTTCCACCCAACCATAGGCTCAGAGGCATTCATTCTTAGCGCTTTGGCCACCCCTGTGCCAAGCCATGATATTACTAGGGAAATTTATGTCATTTCTCAGAGATCCTCTCTCTTTCACAACAAACCTGCGAGGTTTATCAGATGCTTCCTCAACATAAAACTCACAACCTTTCTCTTTTCTTCTACATACCCAGGTTACATGTTCCCCTTTGTTCATGTGCTCTTGTCTGGTGCCTCACACACTCTCTTCCTCCCTCCTATGTCTTCTCTTGTCTATATTTTCTATATATCCTTTCCCAGGATGGGTCTCGACCTATCCTGTTCCTTCTGTCAGAAGAAAACTCGGGTCAGGCTAGTCTTCCAGACCCTGCGGTACTTTAGGCTGGCATTCTTCAGTCAGACCATGCTTCCATTCATGGGGGTGGTTCTGTATTCAACCACTAGTCCTTCCTTCATTAACTAATTCCTCTCCTTGGTATCTATAAGGGGTTTATCATTCCCAACAAGGGGAAATTCGAGGTCATTTGACATAATGAAACCTCTCTTTTAGTTTTCCCATTCTTTCCTCTAGTGATATCATGGCCAGTACTTCAAGGCTTCACCCCCACAGTCAATCATTGGAAATTTAAACAACAATACATTTACATCGTTCACATGCCTTAGCATGGTAATCATAATTAATGATTAATTACAAGATGGGGGAAACATGGGTGTTATAATCCCCTCCCCCTTAAAAAGAAACACCGTCTTCAGTGTTCTTTCTCAGTAACACTTGTCATTCCTTTGTCATTCAACTGCTTCAGAAATCTTTATCCTCTTTCTGGGTCAAGTTTCTTCAGACTCTTGGCCTTTGTCACCTGCCTTAAATAATCTTGAACAACAAGCATATTAACCAAAATTTCACGTGAAATACTTTTACTGTTGCATAAAATTCAAGAAAATTTCACAACTTAGCACAATACTCATATGTGCAGTTCATGGGTTCGTATCCACATGGTTGTCTTGTTTTCCTTGGCTCACCATTTTTCCTGGACACACCCATTATGTGCATGATCCCAATCAATATTTTATAATAATTATCAAAGTCTCCTCTTCCTTGCGGTCACTCACCTTCCAGGCCTAGTCTCAGGAATCCCCTTCTTTGCTATACAGTTTCTCGGGCGATCCATCTTTCCTTGCCAAGGCTTTCTCACACACGAACAATTTTACAGACTTCATTGAGCCTTACAGTCGATGCATCCCTCCGTCTTGTGTTGCCACAACACAACATATTCTCGGTGATCATGGCTTACCACAGGGTTCTCATGTCTCAATAGTAGAATCTTTCACTCTTTCCATCTTGACAACCTTCATCTATCCTCCCTAGACATATATTTTTCATCTCACCTGTATCACAGGTATACAAAATTATGAGAAATTATCATCAATTTCAAATTCAAAATTTCTTGCAAATTCGTTACCCACATATTTCCACATTCTCCATTTATTTCCGATTTGTTCCGCATAAGAACCATATTCACAAGTATGGGACTTTCCTTCCCATAGCAATTTATCTCAACAGACAATTGGTCTTCCTTATGGGCTTACAACAACTTGTTCTTCCATGTCCAAGACCCCTTTTTCCTCCTACAACTTCAACATTCCTCATCTAAACAAATTGTTAGTTTTCATGCACATTAAATTTTCAAACGATGCATACTAACAGTCCAAATAATTTTCATCTATTCAAGGGTACAAAGAAAAAGGGAATTATTATTATTTATGTAAGCATCCTTTCAACATACTAAATTTTCCAAATGCAATTCAAATATTAAATGACTTTAATCAATGTGCCAATATTCATGGCCACATTCATACCCGATGCACCCTTGCATTGATTTTCAAGCTGCCACACTTGGTGACAAGCACTCTACTATGGTGTGTTGGAGTTTAACCAACCTCTTCACCATATGGCTTATTCCTTCTCATTCACTCTTTTAGCAGGACTGTGCTTCCTGCTACAGGCTAATCATGATCCCAAATCAACACACATGAAACTAAATGTTTCTCTTGAATGCACCCAAGCATTCTTCCTTCATTAGTAACTAGGGTGCCAACAGTCATGGCCACCCAATTTTCTCTTTTCTTTAACTCCTATACAATGTAATTAAAATATTGGAATTCCCTCCTTGCTCAATGAAAAATCCGTTGTCTGTCCTTTATGCAAACCTGCATTTCCTCAGAGCAATTCCAGGTAATGTGCTAACTATGCGAATCTTTATTCTCCAATCTCCCTAGATTGGTCATTGTACCCATGGTACTCTTTACTCATGCATTTTCTTGCAAGGATTTTAACTCATCCTTGACTAGCATAGACTTCCTCTCTTTATTGTTCAGATTCTTCCTTCTTGAATCTTGCCCTTCTTGGGTAGCAATGGCATACAACAACCAAAATTATTTTCATATCATTAGGATAATGAAATATTTTCAGAAGGGATTCCTACCAATTCCCTTCATACCTCATGCCACATATGTATGAACATTCTTATACCTGCTATGGCTGCTAGCACCGTCTCAGATAATACCTCATCAATGGTGCTTTGTGGGGACTTTTAAAGTCCCTTCAACAATCTTTTAAAAAAAACCTCCTCATAGTTATCCTTTTATTGAGGTTGTCCATCATTGGAAACTCTCTTTCTCAACAACTCAAATTCCTTTCTACCCATGTCATCCACCATATATATATATTAGGTAAAATAAAAATGCATGTATCATAACATTTTAGTCAATAAAACATTTTTAGATATGTCCTTACATATATTTATGCACTTCATTACATTATTCATAATGTTTTCATGAGTGAAACACAACAATTCTCAATTGTTTCTATAGTCATACAACCATCATCTCTATGGTGTCAAACATTTACCTTTCATCAACACACCAATTTCTTGTCCTAGAGAAAACATAATATACAACAAGAAATGAGTTAAGAGCTCTTCCCTTTTCCAACTCCTTCTACACAGCCTGGGACCTTTAGTCCAACTAGGTTGTTTTCCAAGGCCTCATTGCCTTTGTTTAATATGGCTTCAACCAAGCCTATTCATTCAAACTTACTTACTTACTTATTCTCCTTTATCCATCTGTACTTGTTCTTCATAGCTGCTCATCTAAGACCTATATTTCTGTAAGCAATTCAAAGTTCTTAGGGTGGAAAGAGTGTTCCTCTTTTTTCCTTGAGCAAACTTGGTTAGGCTTACCCTAACTCTTAGGATACATCAACATGCTTTAATAACAAACCTTTTGTTCATAATTATCCATGACCCTGTGCAAACTGCACCTTACCATTAGGTTATCATAATGGTCTACACTCATTGGTTATTTTTCCACTCATATATTTTGTTTTAGAATGTAATCCAGGATTTCTTATAAAAATAAGCTTGTAGCCCACTACTCAATTCTCAAAAATCATTAAGGTTGTGACTCCGTTCTCCCGACATAACCTTCACACCGTTATTCCACAGGGAAATCCTTTAGCATGCAACTTCCTTATTGCATATCATTCTCTATCTGTGATGGCCTGAACCTTAAATTAGCTTCATCTGTTTACCAAATATTCCATAAGGAATATAAGCATTCATCTTTGTTATGCAGCCAAATTATTTTTCCACACACATTCCTTGTTTTTCTAACTTACATCCATGATGCACTTAACCACATGCATAATCATAAATCATTTAACTTACGGTTGTTCACAATTGTTCTCATACAGTCCTCAAAGGCTTAATCATGTTGCCTTTTGTCATGACAATAGAGCATCCTTGCTCATTTACTCTTTCATTTGTTTCTACTAACCTTTCCCAAGGGAATGGAACACATTCACCTCAAGCTATCATTCAAAACCAATCTTTCATGTCTCCTCAGAATAGAGTCGGCCATGCATCCATGGTATTCATTCAATCTTGGCAAGTATAATTCTTGCTTGACATATCACTCATCAAGGAAACCATATTGTGCCTTTAGTATACATATATTCTTACATCATACATGTGTGTCACTTGCACATTTAATATCATTCATACCTAGTTGGTATTAATATCATGCTTCATATAAAAAATCTTCACAATGCATTAAATCCATGCACTCAAGCCTATACACACCTAGCCCAAACATACATCATGCAAGCTCATTGCTTGCACCCTTTCCATGTCATACATGCACATGGAAACATTAGACTTCTAGATCCTTCTCTCACAGATCTTACTACCATTCTTAAGACACGTTCCATAGAGATACTCAACACTAAGATTTCCTCTTTTTTGGGATCTTGCAGTCATTCTCATGCTATCCACATGGCCAATTTAACAGACACAATAATAAATATGTCTCTCTTTTCGTATGAAAATAACCAAAAATAAATTACTCTTGCCTCTGGTGTTATAAGATGACTCAACAACCCAGAAATATTATCTAGAAAATCCAACAGTTCCCCAAGGCAACAAGACAACTTATCAAGCTTCTCTTTCATGCCTCAAACCATTCTTGGTCAACATATTTCTACAAGGGAATATTTTTCTAAACTCCCTCTTACAACTATCTGAGCATACCAAGTTATTTCCATATGGTTATCATCCACCTCTGAATGTCAATCTGACCCATTGGGCTTCTAGAAGTGCCCCAACACTTCCTTTAACACATTCAGGGTCAACATTTAATCAACCATTTTACCTTATTTATAATAAATTTTAATGTCTAATAACATTTGGACCATTCCTTTAAAACCCAGATACAATTTTGAATTATGTTACTTACTAAATATTCTAGTTCATAACTACACTGTATATTTAGGTCATAATCAGTCTTAACCATTACACTTAGAATTATTCCTTATGTTCAACAACAATGAGGGATGGAGGTCACTCTCCTCCTCCCACAAGAATTCTGGCATACTAGTTTCCTATCCACCAAGCAAGGGAGGATTTTGTGATTTCTCACTCAATCAGTATATATATCTACAACTCTGTTTATTAGCTTGATTAGAAAAAACCCTCCCAACAATTCTTGTACCCATAAAAAAAATTCGTTTCTCAGTTCCCTTCGAAACCTGAGAGGTGCGCATGCTCTCCCTTTTCAGAGAATGGTCACCAGACTCATTCCTCTGATCGTGAGGGGTTATACACATATAACAGGTTTAATCCTTCATTAAAGCAATAATTATTAATGCTACAAATACTTTCAATCCATTCACATCCAAGTCTTGTCGTTAGTGCCCATCGACAAGACTTGGGATTATGTCGATGGGAAATGATAGGCTTCCTTTGCCACATACTAGCATGATTCAATCTCGTTGGGTAAAATCCCAATTGAATTTTAATCTACATCCTTCAATGAACTTGTGCAGATGACTTCCATATGAAAATAGTACTCTCAACAGGCTCATGTGAGCCTAGCCTTTCGACTGTTCTATGGCCTATCCAGGCCTTTGTATGAATCATGATTTGCTAGATAGGGTAGGGTAGTATGCCCTATCCCTTAAAGTTTTTTTCTAATAATATTTTTATGTGACTCGTACATGAGCCCAAGCAGGCCAAGTGTTGTTTCCATGCTCTGATACCAATTTGTAACACAATCGACCTCTAAATACCCTTTCCAGGGATGGAAAATCAAAATTTTTCTGTTCAAATAATCTCAAATAATCTCTTTGAGGTCTTCATCTTCTTCTACTCATTCGTATCTTTCTAACGACTATTACCAGCTCAAAATACGATCCCTGGTTTGCAAAATACGACCTCCCGAAGTTATCCAGGTGTTAATAGTTTGGGTCTTCTGCGTTCGGTGATGAACACCCCTTTTTCTTACTGCATGCCTACTCCCCGAAGTCTCAAAATATCTCCACATGGCCTTGGACATTTGGTGATCGACATTTGGCATTTTATGTTGAACGTCCCTTTTTCGACGTTCGACATTCGACAAATCGACAATTGACAGTCTACGTTTTTGACGTTCGACAATCGACAATCGACATTAAACGTTTTAGTGTTCGGCGATTGACGATCGATGTTGAATGTTTCATCATTCAACGATCAACGATTGATGCTACACGTCCCTCTACTATACTACACCCCACATCTTCTGAACTCCTGGAGTCCCGGTCACATCACCAACCACGTTGGCCAAGTGGGCACGAACCGAAGGCTAAGACACAGCGAGGGCCAGGTTTGACACATGTCCTCTTTAGGGGATGACACATGTCATTCTCTAATAGGCATAAGAGGTCTGCAAAATGTCCATATCTTGGTGACACGTGTCACACTAATCATGGGTCCATGTCACCCTAGGTGACATCAACATGCCACGTCACCTTGGGTTGACAACATTCCAAACCCTCTGATATCATGGTCAAGATGCATCCACGTAGGCATCGAGATCTACGGCCTCTGTTGCTTCACAACTTCGGTGTTCAAGGGTTTCATGGTGTAATCCTCTCCTTACTCCCAGAGTAGGTAAACACCAATTTGACCATGGAGTAGATCCAACGGTTATGAGTGGTCCCAAAGATTTTTCAGATTGACGGCTCTCATTAATTTGTGACTTTGGAACTTATCGACACACCAACCTCAGATTCCTCGTAGTGTCAAGTCTCCGGACTAAAGGATCTGGCGCCATGCATCCCCTACCTGTCAATGACTGAGATTTACTCCGTCGTTCGCGACTTCAGGATTATTCACAATTTGAAGACTCTTTTCCAAGTTCCTCTAGAGTGCTGAGTCCCCGGACTTTGAGATATCCCGCCACGTGGACCAAATGGGTAATTTCCAGAGATGACCCGTGGAAATACATAGAGGACATGTCACCCCTTTAGTGGGTGACACATTTCATGTGTTAATGGAACTATAGGGTCTGCGAAACTCCCGAATCCAGGTGACATGTGGCACATTGATCATGGGTCCATGTCACCCTATATGATGTCACTGGGACACATCACTCCAGACTGATATCCCTCTAACATCCCTCATATATCAAGGTTGAGATCCAACCACATAGATCCACAGATCTATGGTTCCCATTACTTCGGGAATTCAACATTCAAGAGTTTTTCTATGCAAACTCCTTGTGACTCCCGGAGTTGGTTAGTGTTGGCCTGACCATAGTCTAAATATGACAGTCATGGTCTAGCCACGTAGACCCACAGATCTACAACTTTCGTGGCTTCAGGACTTCGGTCTTTGACACTTCGAAAGTTCCTCTTCCCGTTAACACAATGACTCAAAACTGCCGAAGTGCCACTATCCGAACCGTGGGATCTAGCGACACATATACCTTTCGATGGATGGTCCCAATTCACTTTAGAATTCATAGGATCCGTCTCCCTTACCATGAATACTCAATTTCTTCGAACTTGCAAAGACTGAAGGAGTCGAGGAGTTAACACCTACGCTCCTTCTCCAAATCCAATGGTTGTGACAGACCTTGAATCCTCCCGAACGAATCTCATCTGATCGTCTTCCAAACGAAAGAATCTTCCCTTTTGAGACTTAAATCTCTCTATTCTTTCTGATCTTTTTCAGTTCTGAAAGACTTAGGCACTAGTGCGTGCTTTGCACTCTTTCTCCTGAGCTTAACAAACTCCTTCTCCTAGGAGACTCAAAACAAGTGGGAGTGTTGACATGCATACGAGAAACTACACCCAAGTTTGACGAACTCACAGTTCATATGCTTAAACTTGAGCCACTATGGGGCTCGAGCATTTCCATGCATAGGCCATACAGTTCCTTACTTGATTAAATACACGATCAGGAAAAGATAAAGGGACACAATCTAATCATCAAACATGCACATACCTGAAACATTCATAGGATATCCAACTTTAATTTACAGTTATAGTTCAAATATGCAGAATATGAGATTACTTATCTATTTCATATTGTAGCCAACGAACTAACTGTGGGTGTTCACCTTTCCACCCAACCATAGGCTCAAAGGCATTCATTCTTAGCGCTCTGGCCACCCCTGTGGCAAGCCATGATATCACTAGGGAAATTTATGTCATTTCTCAGAGATCCTCTCTCTTTTAGAGAAAACCTGTGAGGTTTATCAGATGATTCCAGAACATCAAACTCATGGCCTTTATCTTTCCTTCTGCATACCCAGGTTGCACGTTCCCCTCTATGCATTTTCTCTTGTCTGGTGTCTCTCCTGCACATAGCCTCACACGTTCTCTTCCTCCCTCCTGTTTCTTCTCTTGTCTCTATTTTCTGTATATCCTTTCCCAGGATGGGTCTCGACCTATCCTGTTCCTTTTGTCATAAGGAATCTCGGGTCAGCCTGGTCTACTAGACCCTGCGGTAATTCAGGCTGACATTCTTCAATCAGACCATGCTTCCATTCATGGGGGTGGTTTAGTATTCAACCACCAGTCCTTTCTTCATTAACTAACTTCTCTCCTTGGGATCCAGAGGGGTTTTTTCATTCCCAACAAGGGGAAATTATGGGTTATTTGACATAATGAACCCTCTCTTTTAGTTTTCCCAGTCTTTCCTATAGTGATATCATGGTCAGTACTTCACGGATTCACCCCCACAGTCAGTCATTGGAAATTTAAAAAACAATACAATTACATTGTTCACATGCCATAGGATGGTAATCATAATTAACAATTAATTACAAGCTGAGGGAAACAAGGGTGTTACACATGGTTTCTAAGCAACCAAGACCCATCTCAAGTTACAACACTTAGTATCCCTCTTAGTATAATATCCTACTTGAAAATCATAAGGGATGAAGATTCTCTTTTTGTCCTTAATCAATGTGGCATTGAACCCATGCATGATGGAATAATAGAAAATATCCCCAACCACAAGCCTATTCAACACATAAACAAGAATTAGACAATTAGTGTAATTGAAAACCCATTCCATCAATTCCGCACATGCAAAAATAGATTCCCTAGATGCAACTGAGTGTAATATAGATTTTCTAATAAATGGGAAAACTGCACCATCGATTGTTCTAATATTTAGATTACTATGAGGAGTTGACTCTGAATACTATTGATCTTTGAATTTAAAGAACAAATCATTCCAAACAAGGATGTGTACCTATGTTGTGACACCACCTCCTATGCATGGTTTTGTGTCCTAGTATAGCGACACCTTCATGGATAACTTCTTCAATGAGAGCCTTATGAATGGTTTTGTGCATTTCAAAGTGGAATACTCCTCTATTTGTTGTGGAGAAAATATGGAACCACCTTCTGCATATCCATCCCTTTTTATTGGCTTCTTTAGTGATTTTCATAGTGGAGCCTTCCTAGGAGGCATATTACCTACATCAAAGAAAACAAAATGTGAGTGATCGTGCATTACTGGACGATAATAGATTATAGATAAATTAAAATCATACACATTTTCCAAATGATTCAGTAATGAGATAAGTGGTGCTCACCGAGAAAACAACCTGACTACTATCACATTATTGGTTAGAGGGATTTTTCTATGTCACAGAACAAAACATGGTTCAATTCCTCTAAGTCGTAGAGTGAGAGAAAGGTTTAATTCACGTGCACATTAGTTGAAATCCATTTCTTAGCTAACAATGAATACAAATTAGGGAAAAAAAACAAGTTAAGAGACCAATTTTCTGAGAGTGGGGAGGGATCCTACATATCTAGAGAGTTAAATGCTCCCCTTGTATGCTCATCCAGTCATTAATGGCTAATTTGGTGTGAAAACAAGCTTATCGACATATTTGAAAAGTGTCTTTTTGGCATGCTTCGTGCTCAATGGTACTGAGAGGAACATAAGTGACTTATGAATAGTTAACGAGGAGTCCCGACTTGATCATCGACATCAATGATCGATACAATATGATGATGTGGAATGCAAATGTGTCATGATGACTAGATGTGTTGATGTGGCAAAAGAAAAAAAGGGTGATGTGTTGATGTTTGATTGGAAATGTGGCACGTCAACATGTTAGGTGACACAAATTTCATATAGTGAGAAATGGATATGGTGCAAGCTACAAATTTTTATGGCCTAGATCCATCATCTCTCATAATCAAATGACGAGGATTCATTTTCCAATGAAGGTTCATCAGGATCAACATTTTTTTGTATCTTATTATACTGCCGGAGGCACAGAGGTAGTATATAGAAATGAGTTAGCATTGACTTTCATATTAGTTTTATGTTGACTTAAAAGATGTGTATAAATTTTAATGTTGAACATAACAAACAAAAAAAATTATTTTTCAATATAACAAAATTGGTATTTTTATGACCTCTCATTGGTAAATAAATTG
The DNA here is from genome assembly GCA_000966675.3 of Picea glauca. Lineage (NCBI taxonomy): Eukaryota > Viridiplantae > Streptophyta > Pinopsida > Pinales > Pinaceae > Picea > Picea glauca. Next base: position 250,047 of record JZKD02S0060077.1, read on the forward strand.
ATAGTGTTATTGCAACCTTCACTTCATTCGAGGTTTGAAATTAATTTTGATATGACTATATATGAGTGTCACTTTCTTATAAGGTACAACTCTATTGATAAAATAATTTTATAACAAATAAGACTCTTTTTTTATTTTTCCAATGTGTAGTTATGAAACCATTTTTAATTCTTTTGGTAAGTTACCATTGACCTATGAAATAAGACTCTCTTTTTTTATTTCATTTTCTTATTTTTCCAAATGTGTAGTTATGAAACCATTTTTAATTCTTTTGGTAAGTTACCATTGACCTATGAAATAAGACTTTTTATTTTATTTTCTTTTCTTATTTTTCCAAATGTGTAGTTATGAAACCATTTTTAATTCTTTTGTAAAGTTACCATTGACCTATGAAATAAGACTCTTATTTTATTTTATTTTCTTATTTTTCCAAATGTGTAGTTATGAAACCATTTTTAATTCTTTTGGTAAGTTAATTGATAGCTACGGGGTTACAAACCCAATGGATCTGGTGGCAGGCTTCCCATCCGTTTTTTTGGCAGACATGATTTGGCATACGGTTAAACCTGCCAGGACAATCTCTACGAACGCAAAACCTCCACTATACACTAAAAAATATTATTCAAAATAAATTTAGTTTTTTTTGAAATGACATATTTTAATTATAGAAACGGGCTAAAGCACTCACACACCCTATGATAGGAACGAGAAACCTCAAAAGAAAAGGAAACTCGGTAAGTTTACATAGATTTGAGTAAAATTTCTTTTATTATCTTCGGAGGCAGTATATCGCAACCTACTACACTTGATGAATATTGATATTATATGGGTTGATACTGTTGGTCTATCGACAATTGGGGAAAACAATTTATTCAATAATCTTGAAAATCCTGCAGATTCCAAAAGAGTTCATTGGTGTCGGAAAAAACGTGTCTCCTTGCTTGAAATATGCAACCAAAATTGCCAAACGTTAATGATCGATAGAGAAATTAGTACTATGATGACATATGCAGTGATGTATTAACTGACGTGGCATATGTACGTGGACATTTGACATGGCATTAACGGAGTACGAAAAGTGACGTGGCAAGTCCATGTGGAAACTTACATGGAAGGTGACGTGGAAGGTATGGAAAGTGATTTGGCAGGTGACATGGTGATGGACGTGGCAGTTGACGCAGTCCTTGAAAGTAACCCTACCCGCGTGGTAAGTTCTAATGGTCAATATTTATCCATATTTATGATCGGATGGATGGCTATGGAATTCCCCTTTTACGATTTATCGATGATTGGGGATGTGTTTACCTATTTATTTTTAACCCGTATGATTTCGGCTGATGCCGATGGTTCATCGACGATCGAACGAATTCAAAAATTATCTCAACTTGTAATAGACATCTCCTAATGCCAATGAGTTTATCGAGATTTTTCCTTTGAGCCTTTATCGGGGTTGTTCTTTTGAGAATCACATGTTGGTTACAACTACTTGAGTTCCAATTCGATGATTTAATAGGTTGTTTTGAAAAATCTTTATCTAAGGCCCATTTTCTGAATTATTTATTCTTCCCTTTACCATCTTTTCTAACTTATTTATTCTTCCCTTTACCATCTTCATGTTGACATGAGAGTTATTTTCCTAAAGTTTATTCTTTAAGATTTGGTCATGGAGCGAAATGAAGGAAAAAGTGAAATGCAAAGAAAATCAAAAAGTAATAAGAGAGTTAACAATGACCAAAAAAACAAAAAAAAGTAATAAGAGAGTTATCAATGCCAAAAAAAACAAAAAAATTGAAGAGAAAATAAAGTGGTACCCTAAAATTATAAAAAATTTTAAAGGGTGCTTTGAGTGCTCAACACATTCCTAGTAGTAATTTAATCTAAGGTTTCGATTTAGCATTCCTAGTTAACAATTCAATCTAAGAATATGTTTTAGAATAAGATCAAATTTCATGTGGTAATTAGCTTATTAAAATTCTCTATAGCATTTTCTATAATTGTTTTCTTAAATAGAATAGTGCAAATTTGTAGTTTCAATAACTCTTAAAAGATTTCAGATTATGTCAACTTTAAAAAGTTTAGTTAGTTTTTAGTTAAGTAGATTATAGTTTTATTTTCGAATTTCATATAGCATAAAATTTATTAGCATCATATTAGCATCAACTTTATTTTCAAGTAAGGATATGTAATTATGACAAAAGAAGGAAAATTAATCTTGCATAAACTTTATAGAGTACCTCACAAGCAGATAAGACACTTCATTTTGATGATTAAATGAAAAATTAAATTAAACATTTAATTAGACCATCATATTTGAAGAAAATTGAACTTTTTTCATATTAGGAAAGACACATGGTAAGGGGATTAGCTTTGGAAATTTTTCAACCACTTCCTTTTCTATATTTCATACGCATTGTTTTTCATAAATAAGAGCATGTAGAATACATGAATATACCTAGAGATTGTAGAGGAATATTTTTTGGTGTAGTAACAACCACTCAAGATACTAACCCATTGGCACGAAGATCCATAAAAAGAGGGAAAACAATCACAACATTGACATCTCAAGAAATATACTAAGTAAAGGCTGCATAATCTTATCCATCAAGTTCAACTATAGAAGCTCTACTTTTTCCATCTATTCCTATAGAATAAAATTTAATGAGTGGACAAGAGGAATCAAAATTTGAACAAAATCCTCTAAGATAACCATAATATTTTATTGATTCAATTCCATCTATAGGATCTGCAATCTTGTGGAAAATCAATATGGTTGATTATGAAACAACTTCAAATGTGGAAGAGAATATAACCTTTGGATTCCGTTTTTGAGATCCAAAGGCAATAGTTCATATGAAAAACATTCCACCTTCATCTTTGCCTAATTTTCATGGAATGGTTACTGAAGATCCCGATATATTTCTTTTTGAATTTGATGTAATTATATATTTCTTTTTGAATTTGATGTAATTTTTCATATTTGTTATTATTCTTGAGATGCCCAAAAGCTTAAATTATTTCCTACTACCCTTAAAAATGAATCCCTTTGTTGGTTTATGGGGCTTGGAGGTAATACTAATTGAACTTGGGATGATATGCGTAAATTGTTTTTGAAGAAATATCAAGATTATTGTAAAGCCAGAGATCTTCATAAATAAATTTTAAAAATGACTCAAAAAGAAGATGAAATTTTAGAGGATTATGTTGAAATATTTCAATATAATAAAAAATCCAAGAAAAATAAATTAGATCCAGATATTCTTTGAATTATTTTAATAAGAGAAATTAGGGATGAATGCATTGATTTACTTAATCTAATGGGAATTGGAGATGTGTCTCAACTATATTATGATGATATTTGTGAGTTATGTAATCATTACTCTCACGGTAATGCTAAACATGGAAAATGACCTCAAGCCATTATTTTTAAAGTTACTAAATCAGTAGGAGTAACTAGAGATAAAATTGGGAATTTATTAGATAACTTTAGAAATGATATTCTCAGTTTTCTTGGCTCATCATTAGATATATTACAAACTAAAAAGAAGCAAGATGAAGAGAATTCAACTTTAGCTACTTTTGTTCTAGATGTAGGAAAAAACATCTGTTACGAGATTCTCCACCTAATAATATTGAAGTTTTTTGTGATTTGTGCAGAAACAAACATGCAACAAGTAATTTTCCTTCATTTCTTGAGCTTAAATAAGTATATCACGAAGATAATGAAAGTACAATAATTTTTTTTGTGTGGCACAGACACAAGTATGTAATCCTCATCCAACTCGTATGATGCAATATCCTTCACAACAATATACTTCATATTGTTCTAGTCAACACTATCCTCCTAAAAAATAGTCTCCCCCCATGCCTTAGAAAACATGGCCTCCTCAACAAGCTCAAAACCAATCTTGGAAACAAGGATGGCGAGGGCCTAGTTTTGGAAACATTCCTGCTCACCCTTATCCTCCACAACAATATCAACCATATCCTCCACAAATTCAACAAAAATTGTAATTATGAGCCAATAAACCTCCTCTTAGACCACCTCAAATACTTTCCCAACCCATTCTTGATACAAATCATAAAGTATCTCATATTGTTTACAATAACGAGTTACAAAATTTTCCATTATATTTTATTTCCTCGGTTGATTTACAAGATATTCTCTTGTTATTGGGGAACATAATCAATAAAAGAAATTTTCCAATCATTATTGAAGAAGAAAATGATGAAGAAAATTCTTATCAGTCAAATAATGATAAAAATACTTCTCCAATAAGACAAAGTCCCTCTCCAGAAATAATAGATCACCCACATTCACCCAATCCTCCTCCCTATCCAAAGAGGTTAAAGTTGGACAAACCAATAATTCAACCTGAATTTGATTTTCTAGGGAAATTGAAGAATGCTTGTATTAAAATTCCTTTATTTCAAGCCATTAAAGATGTTCCAACTTATGCTAAAGATGTTTTAGAATTATGCTTCAGAAATCCCAGTAGGAAAAAAATGGATCCCCAAATTGTTCAAGTCATTAGTAAATTAGTTGATTTAATGTTAGGAAATTATTTTATGACTAAATATGTAGACCTTGGAAGTCCTATTTTCAATATTCATATTAACAATATTTCTATTACAAATAATCCAATTGACTTATGATCTATAATGAATGTAATGGCACTACAAAGAAAACACTTTCTAGTGGAGGTTTTTATGGAACCTCCCTGAAAAATCTATCTTTATCTGTTTATAGTGGAGTTTGTTAGAAGAGGTGGGTAGTCATATGTTTTTGTGGAGGTTTTTTATCGGTGTGCACATAAACAATAAATTAATAGTGCTTAAATGTTCAAAAGCATCATCATACATTATAAAAAAAACACTGGTTTCAATGAACATTGTGCCCCAGTGCGCATCACTGTCGTCAGGCACATCGTGGTAGGGTAAATAAAAAAATTTACCAAATGAATTTTCATTGTTACACTTCATCTTGTGCTTCCAAACTCTCAAGAAAGAATTTATTCTCACCCTCCCTCTAAAGACAACCCGTGTCTAGTGCTCTACAACAAGTTGGATAGCTCCATTAGTATATTTCACACTTCTAAATTTTGGAAATCACCCCGATTTTTCATTTTCTCTCAATGTTGAAACCATGCCTCCTTAGGACATAAGAGGCCAGGTAAATTGTTTATTACCTTCCTTTTTGAATTTTCATCCAATTAAAATTTGAATTTATCTTGAAATTTGACATGTTTTTCAAATTTTGTTTCCAATTCTGCACGATACACCTAAATGCTTAGGATCACCCTGAAGCAATGCGCCCTATGTTAAATTCATAGTAAGCACCACCTCACACATGTTTAATATAAACATACACATCGATGTCATTCAAGGAAGAGAATCACGATAAATTTTAAAAACAAAGTGGTGTGTTCTTTGGAACACCCCGCAACATGCACATAATTAGTTTCTCTTTGTACCAATTTATTCCACTTAATTAAGCGCACCATTGAATTTACGATATTTAAAATTTAACGTAGTGGTGCAACCATTTTAACCAAATGCACCAGTTTTGTTTGAAAAACTGCATCGAGACAAATATTCATTGAGTTGGCATAGTGGGGTGTCTCATTAGATGCCCCATGCCCCATTCTCTATGATTTACAACACATCGCTGAAAAAAACGTCGATGCTCCATTATCACGGTAGCACCAGTGTGTTAATAGTAACACATCACACCACTTCAGTTGCGATAAATAAATTTAACCTAGCGGTTCCCATAGGTCCAACAAATGCATCGATGTTGTAAAGAGCACAACATCGAGAATTTTTTTTCATAATCTATCAACATGGAGCATATTATTCGATGCATAGCTAAAATACGTGACAATGTGGCAATAAGAGTGGAGAACTGTTTTAGCAAGATTTGTCTCACCCTATGCAAATTTGCTCAGAATGCCTTTTTCCATTTCCCTATGTAGACTTGAAGTCCCTTTTTGCAGTTCCCAGAGCTAAAAATAATATTTTTCCACATATACGTACCCTAACTATTATACAACATGCATATACACAGGTTGCACCATTACATCCCACGTACATCGGGTTTTGTGACCAAAATTAAAAATGGTGTCGGGTTTCCATGTCACGTCATGGGATCCATGATCCTTGACCTTCCATATACTGGAAACGTTCTGATTCGACCCTTCTGTTCCATTTGAAGGCTATAAATAGGCCATATCCAAGCTATGGAAAAGAGGAGAAGAATTCAACTTTGAGAGAAAATTTACTCTGGAGAAATTATTCACTTCATATTGAGTCTGCATCCCTTTATCCTTTTAAATATGAACACATTGTTCATCCTCCAAGATCTTCCCTACTTGATTGCGAACCTCATTGTCTCTCTTATATGAGCTTTCCTTTGGTGGAGGATTGAAGTGGTGGAGGCCCAATTGGAAGGGACTTGGTTTCTCGGTTCTGAACCATGCTGACACAAAGTTCGTAATTCATACACTTTTGCTAATTACATTTTAATAGAAATACTCTTTTTTCGTCCAATTAATGTCTTGCAAATATTTGAATTGTTATTCCATGAGAATATTTGTTATGAATATTGATGGATTATTCTATTGAATGTGCTAAATTTATATATTATCACCATATGCTTGCGTTTCTTGGTTGTTGAGGACAAATTACAGGTGTATTGCTTTGAGTCAAGTGCTCAATAGTGGACCTCATCGAACGTTTGGATGAGGTAGGATCTTTATCTTGTCTTGTTAGCATATTTGTTTATATAACATACTTGAGACTAGAGTTGATTTCTGCAGTCATTTCCGTTTGTTGTGGTTTACCCCATGCCATAGAGAGATTTTCCTCGTAACAAAATTGACAACCATACTGGGGATAGAATCTTCTTTTCGGGGTTTGGAGTGTTTTTCTCCTTTGATTTCTCTCATTTATATTGAGTTTCTTGTCGTCTAATTGCTGTTACGAGGAAAATATCTCTATGGATAGGGTAAACCACAACAACCAAAAATGACTGCAGAAATCAACTCTCTTCTCAAGTATGCTATGTAAACAAATATGCTAGCAAGACAAGATAAAAGGCCTACCTCATCCAGGCGTTCGATGAAGTCCATCGTTGAGCACTTGGCCTAAACCAATATACCTTCAACTAGTCCTCAACAACCAAAAGCAAGCATATGGTGATAATAAATGATGTTAGCACATTCGATAGCATAATCCATTAATAAACATGAAAAATACGACCATGGAATAATAATTCAAATATTTGCAAGATATCAATTGGATAGGAAAAGAGTATTTCTATTAATATATGATCAACGGAAGTGAAAATGTTACAGACTTCCGTGTTGGCATGGTTCATAATTGAGAAATTAAGTTCCTTCCAGCTGGGCCTCCACCACTTCAATCCTCCACCAAAGGCAAGCTCATAAAAGAGAAAAAATGAGGTTCTCAGTCAATAAGGGAAGAGCTTGGGGGCTGAACACTGTGTTCATACTTAAAGGACAAAGGGATGTAGACTCAATATGAAGTAAATAATTTCTCCAGAGTAAATTTTCTCTCAAAGTTGAATTATTTCTCTTTCTTTCCATAGCTCGGAATTGACCTATTTATAGCCTTCAAATGGAACTGAAGGGCCGAGTCAGAGCGTTTCCAATATATGGAAGGCCAAGGATCATATATCTCCTATCGTTACATGGAAACTTGACATTAATTTTCATTTTTTGGAACAAATATTGATGTACATGGGCTGTAGTGGTGCAACCTGCATATACACATGTTGTATAATAGGAAAGATGTGTACATGTGGAAAACTATGTATTTTTAGCTCTGGGATTTACAAACATGGATGATAAGTCAGCATGGGGAAATGGAAAAAGGCCTTCTATGAAATATTGCATAGGGTGAGGCAAATATTTCTATAACAGATACCCCCTAATGTGTGAGGTCAGAGGAGTATCTGCAATGGGAGAAATACATTATAAACAACCAAGAAGTGGAGTGATGGGGAACTAGCTGGAAGAACTAGTTGCTCATTACATTCTATATTGACTTTGCATACATGGCTTCCAATATAATTACATTGTACATCCATGTGAAAATATACCAAACAACTGTCTGTGGCCACGGATGGGCAAATACAAATGCGGTTATATGCCAAAAGTTGTCATAGTCAGGAACAAGGCCCAGTAGAACCAGTCTCAAAATCAATCTGAAGATATATATATAGAATGGAGTACAATATGGTCTCCCATGATCACTGAAGTCATATAGGTACTGGTCCAATGAAAAGGAAGAAACAACTTAGAAAATCTCTGGACACATACTGATGTCGTCAAGTATTCTACACAATCCGCCAAGTGTGCAAGTCCACATCATGTGAATAAAGGAGTTGATTTCGAACACAATGAGACATTGTTTAATTAGCGGTCATTGAGGTATACTGTTAACAAATGTGAGACAACCTACCGATAATGATAGTAGGTATCACGGCACCGAGTACATTCTTACAAGTGTCAATAAAGGATTCGGTGTCGAACACCTGAAGAATCCATCGATCAAGAGATATTGATGTATTCCCAACTGTCGATGGCGAGAGAACCTACCACTAATGAATACAATCCTCAAGGTACTCAGAAGACTCTATGTCCCATATCCAGAATAGGTGAGCTAAATTCGATGGAAGGAGACCTATTGAAAGGAGAGCATTAAGGAATCTCTCATCAGTCAACATGAGGTACAAAGTAGGATCTTCATGATTTGGAGGAAATGAGATGAAGAACATGTTCATGAACTAATGACCTTGTGCATCTTTCACGTGTTCCAAGTGCAAGCAGTACACGAAAAAGACCCTCTGAATAGCAGTCAATGAGGAAAACTGTTGACAAAGGCGAGGAAACCACCAATAAGGCTAATAGAATCCAAGACATTGCATGAATCCCAATGTGTGAATAAATGTCTTGCCGTCGAATAGAAGGGAAACCACCCAGTCAACGACCAATGATGAAATGTCGACCACTGGGTTCAAGGTTACCCATTGATGATGAAAGTAGGACCAGGGTGCATGATAGAACTACAATATCATGTGACTCTGAGATAAAATGAGGGTATGGTCGACATGAAAAGTGAAGAGTTCCGAGAAGTGGCTGACACAGGTCGATAGAATTCTTTTGAGCAAGAGCATGAGACATATGGAAGACTCCGACAACATAGATTCAATGATGAACCATGAGATGCAGGAGGCATCAATGAAATTATCTATAGGGACTGGAAGAGTAACCAGTCAGTAGAGAAGACTCTATAACGAGCTCATCTTCCTAAGGGCATGCTAATCCAAAAATTATGATGACAAATGGACTCAATAACTTTGTGCTCTGTTCAAAGGCGACACGACTATTGCCAATATAAGATAATAATCCCTTCCCACCCATATATATATTTTTTTCATAGACAAATGGATGTTATGATACAGAGGAGGAAATGAGTGTCGCAAGCAAAACTAGTTTCAATAGTGGAAAATACCTATGCTCAATGCAAGGAGATGCATACGGGAGATGGACACTTGGGGGAATGTTCCCTCCTAGGTATAGGGTGTCAAATTGCGAAGGATATAAATGAGGCTTTTCTTGGTTGAGGATGAAAAAAATGCTGATGTAAACGGTTTATAAAGAAAAACGAGAACCGATTATAGGCTCAATACTGCAAGTAAGGGCATGAGATGCAATCACAACTTAACACCAAAAAAGTCCTTTTTTATGACATTAAGTCTACTTGGTGTGAAAAGGGGATAAACTTGTGCCAAATAGACGTCCTTTCAAATCCAATTTACGAGTGTGAAAGAGACAAGTTCACTCGACAATCTTTTTACGTTTTGAACAGAAAAGAGCTTAATTAAGACTCAGGACCTTTCAAGTCCAATTTAATGAGTGTAAAAGGGAAAAATCACTCGAAAATATTTTCGCTTTTTAGACGAGTCGAAAAAGAGATTAAATCAGACTCGTTAAGAGGTTTCTAGACGACATGTCATAAGGGAGGCCAAGGCTCCTGTGCTTCATTTCTACGGAATGTCAGTATCTTACGAATAGTCGACATAATCTTGGGAAAACCCAAATCTCTACAAGTTGAGGAGGATAAAGTGCTAGCGGAGGTTATCATCTCCGTGATATATAAGATAATGTCTCTTACTAGAAAAGACATAGGCGGGGCATTAGGTACCCCACAAGGCCATCCCAATCGAAGGCAACCTCCTCGGGGATTGGAAGGAGAGTACTCGAGGAGAGAAAAAATCTCTCATGTTCAGAAAGAGCATTATCCGGAATGCTGATGACATGGTTGACGAATGCATCACCCTCCAAAACGAGCGTAGGATTGACCAGATATTGCATTGGTACGACCACTTCTTCGACCATTGGTTGAAGAGGATGCATGATAATAGGGATAGGGGAAACACCACCTACAACAATGGGGGTGTGGTCAGGATAATATTGCAGCGGTAATACTTCCATGTCAATCAAAGGAGAAACAAGGTGTGGGAAAAACACAAACACCTCGGAACCTAAAGGGCCCTTAGGTGAGCCCCATGCTTCTAGTATCCCAGCAGTAGCTGGACATAAACGAGTAAGGTGATCTCCTTTGCAAGTCCTGCAAAGGAATTTAGGATTACGTTTGAGGAGTCTAAGCTTCTCGATTCCCCCAACGTTGTTCCCAATGACTGATGACATTCTCTCAACATGATTGGTAGAGGCGAGAGGTTCATCTCCTACATGATGTACAGAGGTTGGAGATGTGACATTAATATGACTTGTGGTGACTAGAGTGATGCTCCCAACATGACTAGCAGAGGCTGGGTGTGATTTGTCAACATGACTTGCAGAGGTTGTCGACGCATATCCAACATGAATGGCAGGGGTTGGTGATGGATCTCTAGTATGACTGGCAGTGATGAGTTGTGGCATTTGATACCAAGGTCCAGGGAAAGATTGGCTTTGGAACATCGCAGTTCAGGAAGGATCCTGGTTTACCCCTTATCCCTTAAGGTAGTATCCTCCTCCTAACTGGTCCGAAGAGGCATGTATGGGCATCATCACTGAAGTATGCAAAGAGACAAAAGTATGATAAGGACTATTCAAGTGAGGATATATGTTGCCCCCTTGTGAAGTGGTCCCATGAAGAGGGTGGCCCGAACCATAAAACGGATGCTCCCTGTATGAAAGACCCGGGGATATATGTGGACCCTCCATGGGAAAAGTGTTCAAAGGAGAAGGCATAGTGGACGAAGGATACATATATGGGGTGTAATAAGTAGACAAAGAACCCATTTGAGTACTAGGTCCTGAAAGAGCATGACTAGGACTGGATCCGTAAGAGGGGAGATTCAAACCTCCCACATTGAGAGTTGGTTGAGGGACATGACTCATATCAAACGGAGACATAGGCATCGGGGCCATGGTGCCCCTAGATCCAATGCTAGGATTCATATAAGTGGACCAGGGAGAGGATTGAAAAGGTGAAGGAATATCAATAGGAAAATGACTAGAGACCCAAGGCGCAAAACGAGCATCATAGTTCTGCATACCATTATAAAAATTGGGTGGATTCATCCCCATGAAATGAGTGAACATCATGGGGGGTTTAGCGGTAAAAGAGGGAGATATGGGAACTCCACTATCCATGATAACAAAAACTCAATATAACCCCTAAGGTCGACTAGTGATCAAAGAGCGCACCAAAAAATCAAATGGCCAATATGCACACAAATGGGGTAAAGTGGTTGAAAGTGGCCTCCCTCACTAAAGAAGGTATGTCTCGCCCAAGAGGGTCCTGAGACTCCCTGATAAATATCGGTGGTAACAAAATCAGTTATAAGGGCCCTCATGGGCTTAACAACCAGTCGGTCAGATCCCCCCGGAGAGTTAATCCTCCATAAAGGCTGTGTGATGTCTGACCCTTATCTGACCTAGGGTACCTGCAGAATAACCCCTACAAGTAACCTATGTGGCACCTAAATCAAGAAACTAAGCAACCAATGTATAACTGATGCATAGGCAAGCAGTCGTAAGTTAGGTCCACCGTATGGGCAGGGTAGCAAATCTCAAAACCTTGAAAGTACCACCTCTCACAGAGATAAAGGCACTAGCAAGATCCACAGATACGAATAGATCCACAAAAATATCTCTGATGCTAAGAAGGTATCGGGGGGATATCCCTTTGAAAAACCTCGCGCAACCTCGTGATTAACTCTGGTGTGAGCGGAGCCTCCTAATATTACCAATTATACAATGGATTTCTCCACTCCCTTTGTCAGACACATATGTTGATTTAATTTCCTTGGAGAAGTTTACTCACAAAATCCTATTCCAAGGCACTAAATCTTAAACTAGTTTGTGCACCCTAGAAAACAAAATCGTGACTAATCAATTTTAAATTATAACATTAATTTTAGTGGCCGTGATTACTCAAAAATGTATGGTAGTGAAACTCATGATGTTATGACTCAACAAGAAAAATAAATATGAAAATAATGCAAAGTCCTAACTTCAATTTTCAATGAATGATATGCTTTTTAAAACAAATGCAATTTTCAATTTCAGCATTGCAATTCTGACGTAAAAACACAATCTTTAATTACATACACTAAGCTAATGACCAAGACTCAAAATATCAAAATTCCAAGCAATGCAAAATGCCTAATATTTTTGTATTTTCAATATAAGAGAAATGAAAATGCATGGACTGAACAAAAATTTGATATATAAAACTCTATTGTGTATAAAAACAAAAAACTCAAGTAGGATACCAAGAAGCAGGACACCCAGCCCAATGTACAAATAAAATCAAAATGAAAAGGTGATGAGAAAGACTCCTCCCAAAAATTCAACCCCATACAGGTTTTTTGTCATCCCACATGCACTTAACAGTCACTACGGAAACCCATGAAGTCTCAAAAAGCATCAAATCCCACCCAACAATGACCATACCCAACAAAAAAGCAAGGAAGGATGATGCACGTGACTATTTAAGGAAACAGAGCGTATGTACAGAGCATGTAGAGGGACAACTCACGTATATACGCGACTGTCAAGCCAAAATCCACGTATATGTTTCAAAAACAAGGCCAGGCAAGGGAGAAAGATGAAAAACTCAGACCCAGAGTGAAAGGATGTCAAGAAATGATACGGCAAGAAACACAATAGTAAAGAGATAAATCTAAGGAGAAAAGTACTCCAAACCCTAAGAAAGAAGATTCAATCCCTAGTATGGTCGCCAATTCTGTTACGAGGAAAATCTTTCTATGGCTAGGGTAAACCACAATAGACGGAAATGACTGCATAAATCAACTCTCTTCTCAAGTATGCTATGCAAGAAAATATGCTAGCAAGACAAGATAAAATGCCTACGTCATCCAGACGTTCGATGAAGTCCATCGTTGAGCACTTGACCCAAAGCAATATACTTGCAACTAGTCCTCAACAACCAAGAAAAGAAAGAATATGGTGATGATAAATGATGTTAGCACATTCGATAGCATAATCCATTAATAAACATGACAAATAAGCCCATGGAATAATAATTCAAATATTTGCAAGATATCAATTGGATGGGAAAAGAGTATTTCTATTAATATATGATCAATAGAAGTGAAAATTTTACAGACTTCCGTGTTGACATGGTTCAGAACCGAGAAACTAAGTTCCTTCCAGCTGGGCCTCCACCACTTCAATCGTCCACCAAAGGAAAGCTCATAAAAGAGAAACAATGAGGTTCTCAGTGAATAAGGGAAGAGATTGGGGGCTGAACACTGTGTTCAGATGTAAAGGACAAAGGGATGCAGACTCAATATGAAGTAAATGATTTCTCCATAGTAACATTTCTCTCAAAGTTGAATTCTTTTTCTTTCTTTCCATAGCTTGGAATTGTCCTATTTATAGCCTTCAAATGGAACTGAAGGGCTGAGTCAGAACATTTCCAGTATATGGAAGGCTAAGGATCATAGATCTCCTGTCATGACATGGAAACCCAACAATAATTTTCATTTTTTGGCACAAATCCCGATGTACGCGGGCTGTAGTGGTGCAACCTGCATATATGCATGTTGTATAGTAGGCAAGATGCATACATGTGGAAACATATGTATTTTAGCTCCGGGATTTACAAACAGGGATGATAAGTCTGCATGGGGAAATGGAAAAAGGCCTTCTGTGCAAGATTGCATAGTGTGAGGAAAATCTTGCTATAACAATTGCTTGACAACCTCTGTTCATTTTGAGTTTGAGTTTCTTAGCCTTATCCTTAACCTGACAGTGTTTTAATACATATACATGGGTTTTTACCTGACAGTTGCGTACATACTCATGCTGTCCTTCTGCAAGAAGCGTATATATGCGGTTTTCTCTTGAATAGTCGCGTACATCTTTCTTGTGTGCTTGGTTGATGAGTTTGATGTTTGTTTGGTAAGTTTTGATGGTTGTTGAGTCTTCTTAGGTCTCTGCTATGAATGTTAAGTGCTTGCAGAGTAATAGGAAACCTTTATTTGATTTAATTTTTGGGCGGTGCCTTTCTCATCATCCTTTTCATTGATTATCCTTGCATCTTGGGCTGGGTGTTTGCTTCTTGATATCCTACTTGGGTTGTCTCTGATTGCATTCAATAGCATCTTTATATCAAGCTGTTGTTCATTCCTTGCATTTTCATTCTTTTATATTGAAAATAAAAAAAATATTAAACATTTTTAATTGTTGGCATTTGATATTTTGGGTTCTTATCATTGATCTTAGTACATGTATGGAAAGATTGGATCTTGTTTTGAATTGCAGAATTAAATTGAAAATTGCATTTTGAAAATATTATCATTTATTGGGAATTGAAGTTAGGAATTTTCATTTTATTCATATTCATTTATTTTACTCGCTGATTCATAACATCATCAGTTTCACTACCTCACCTTTTTGAGTAAGAAAGGCCACTAAAAGCAATGCTGATAATTTAAAATTGATTAGAAATGATTTTATTTTTTTTAGGGTGCACAAACTAGCTTAGGATTTAGAGCCTTGGAATAAGATTTTGTGAGTAAACTTCTCCAAGGCTATTAAATCAACATGTGTCTGAATAAGGGAGTGGTGAAATCCATTGTATAATTGGTGATGTCAGGAGGCTCTGCTTACATCGGATTTAAGCACGAGGTCATGTGAAGTTGGTTGAGGGGATATCCCCCCAATACCTTCTTAGCATCATATATATTTCCGGGGATCTATTTGTATATGGGGATCTTGATAGTACCTTTACCTCTATGAGAGGTGGTGCTTTCGAGGTTTTGGGTTTTGTTACCCTGCCCATATGATGGACCTGACTTACGATTGTTCATCTGCGCATCGGTTATATCATGCTTTCTTAGTTTCTTAACATAGGTACCACATAGGTTACTTGAAGGGGTTATTCTGTAGATACCCTGGGTCAGATAAGGTTCAGACAACACACAACCTTTATGAAGGATTACCTCTCCAGGGGGATCTGACCGACTGGTTGTTAAGCCCACGAGGGCCCTTATAACTAATTATGATACCTCCAATCTTTTGCATGGAGTCTCAGGCCCCTCTTGGGCGAGTCATACCTATTTAGGGAGGGAGGCCCCTTTCAGCCACTTTATCGTGTTTGTGTGCATATTGGCCTTTTTATTTTTATTTTGGTGTGCTATTTGATTATTAGTTGAACTTAGGATTTTGTATTTCTCCATGAGTTTTCATTATTATGGATAGTGGAGTCCCTTTGAATCCCTCATTTAGTGCTACCTCCCCCATGACATTCACTCATTTCATGGGGACGAATCCATCCGTGTTTCATAATGGTATACAAAATCATGATACTTAGTCAATACCTTGGGTCTCTAATCATCTTCCTCTTGATATGCCAAACGTGCCTTCACCCTTTCCATCCTCTCCCTCACTTGCTTATATGAATCCTAGTTTTGGATCTGGGGGCATGATGAATCCTTTTTCTACATATTCGTGTGACATGAGTCATATCCCTCAACCGACTCTCACATTGGGAGGTTGGAATCTCCCTTCTTACAGATCCAATCCTAGCTTCACTTTTCTAGGATCAAGTGCTCAAATAGGTGGTTACTATACTTATTACGCCCCATCCATGTATTCTTCATCCACTATGCAAGTTCCTACTAAGATTCTTCCCATGGTGGGCCTCCATCTATCCTCTGGTATTTCATACAGAGGGAGTCAGTTTTATAGTACAAGTTACCCCCTTCACATAATCCCTTCATTTGGGGGAAATCTATATCCTCACTTGAGTAACCCCTGTCACGATGTTTTCTCTTCGCAAACATCCTCTTTGGTGATGATGCCTTTACAAACCTCAGTGAATAAATTTGGAGGAGGATACTACCCTTCCAGGAAGGGATAGGGTGTAGACCAGAATCCTTCCTGGCCTGTAGTTTCTCAAAACCAGTCTTTCCTGGGACCTTGGTCTCAAATGCCGCAACCAACCATCGCCACCAGTCCAGTCGATGCAAGTCATGCTGGGGGCACAAATCTAGTCGCCATGAGTCATACTGACATCACATCTCCAACCGCAGTCATCCATGTTGGAGAATCATTGCCAACCTCTGTACATCATGTGGGGGATGAACCACTAGCCTTTGCCAGTCGCGCTAAGAGCATGTCACCAACCATTGTGAGTGATGCTGGGGAAATTCATATGATTGAGAAGCCTCGACGTATAGGACGTAAGCCCAAGTTACTTTGTAGGATATGCAAAGGAGGTCATTTAACTCACTTGTGCCCTACTATTTTTGTAGTAGAAGAAGTGCAGTCCTTGTATGATAACCCTTCAGGTTTGGAGTCATATTTGATTTCCCAAAATTCCATTTCTCCTTTGATTGACACAACAGTCATGCCGATGCAATCTCCTCCCAACACCGCTCCTATTTTGAGGAGTGAGGCTTCTTTTGACAATGTCATTAACATTTCTAGTCCTATACCTTCTGAACAAGAGTTTTACTCTCCCTGAGTAATCTCCCTTCAAGTCTTAGAGAGGTTCCCTTTGACTGGGATGGTCTTGTGGGGTATCAAATTCCTTCTTCTATGCCCTTTCAAATAAGGGGCATTCTCTGATATATCATTAAGAAGGTAACCTCCATGAGTATTTTATCCCCCTCTACTTGGAAAGCTTTGGGTTTTCCCAAGATTGTGTCAGCTGTTCGTAAGTTGTTGACCCTGCACGGGATCCCTGGCCTCCCCCATGACATGCCACTTAGAAAAATCCCAATGAGTATGGTTTAAGCTCTTTTTCGACTTTCTTAAAAAGAGAAAAGATTGATGAGTGAACTTGTCTCTTTCACACTCATAAATTGGATTTGAAAGGACGTCTATTTGGTGTAATTTTACCCCTTTTTCAAACCAAGTAGACTAAGATTACGAAAAAGGACATTTTTTGGCATTAAGTTGTAATTGCATCTCATTCTCTTACTTGCAGTATTGATCCTATTTTTGGTTCTCGATTTCGCATTATAAGCCTATCACCTCAGTAGTTTGCATGATAAGCCAAGCATAGCCTTGTTTATATCCTTTGCAGCTTGACACCCTATACCCAAGAGGAAACATTCCCCTGAGTGTCCATATCATGCATGCACCTCCTTGCATTGAGCATAGGTATGTTCCACTATTGGAACTAGTTGCTTACTAGTGACATTCATTTCCTCCATTGTATCATAAAATTCATTTGACTATGAAAAAACAAAAAAAGATGGGCGGGAAAAGAATATTATCTTATATTGGTAGAATTCGTGTCGCCTTTGAACATAGCACAAAAATTTTGAGTCCACTTGTCATCAAAATACTGGGTTTAACATGACCTTAGGAAGCTGAGCTCATTACTTAAAGTTTACTCCCCCGACTGGTTACTCTTCCAGTCCATATGGAGAGTTTGATTGGTGCCTCTTGCATCACAAAGTTTCATTATTGAGTCCATGCTACCAAAGTCTTCCATATGTTTCATAATCTTGTTCAAAGGATGTATATCAACTTGTGTCAGCCATTCCTTAGAACTCTTGACTTTGCATGTCGGCCATACCTTGAGTGTGTCTTAGAGTTACATGAAGCTATAGTCCTACCATTCACCCTGGTCCTACTTTCATCATTGGTAGGTAACCTTGAACCCAACAATCGACATTTTATTAGTGGTCATTGACTTGGGGGTTTCCCTTGTGTTCAAAGACAAGAAATCTATTCATGCATTGGGGTTCATGCAGTTTCTTGGATGCCATTAGCCTTATTGGTGGTTTACTCGCCTTTATCAACATTTTTCCTTATTGGATTCTATTCAAAGGATCATTTTCGTGTACCGCTTGCATCTGGAACACATGAAAGATGCATAGGGTCGTTGGTTCGTGAACATGTTCTTCATCCGATTTCCTCCAAATCATCAAGATCTTGATTTGTACCTCGTGATGAATGATGAGAGATGCCTCAATGCTCTCCTTTCAACAAGTCTCCTTCCATCGACTTCAACCCATCTATTATAGAAACAATACCTAGAGTCCTATGAGTACCTAGAGGCATGCATGTTGGACAACTGAGAGTGGGGGTGAATCAATTGTTACTGTGCTTAATTTTTTTTTCCCTTTTAAACTCTTTATAGAACACTTAATGATGATCACAATAATGCATATATGTAAGAAATAGAATATACAACATCAATCACACACATGAAATATACAGATACAAATATTTCATGAGGAAACCCATAAAGGGAAAAACCTCTTCTTCTTGATGTGATAAGTAATATTTATTTTCTGTACATTATCATTCTTATGAGCTCCAACTCCTCTTGAGGCTACAACCTTTGTTTTACAAGCAACAATTTGCTGAGAGCACCAACTCTCTAGTTTCTCTAGCACCCACTAGAAGGAAGCACCGACTCCCTGGTTTCTCTAGCACCTACTAGAAGGAAGAACCAACTCCCTAAGTGTTCCAACACCAACTGGATGGAAGCACCAACTTCCAGTCACATAGGCACCGCCTTTTATAACAAAGAGCAATAGTTCTCCCTTGCACCAACCTGCCACCCTGGTTTTTCTGGTTGCAACCAGATGGAAGCTACAAATCCCTGTGTTCAAGCACCCACTTGAAACTCTGATGACACTAGTCCTCCCTAGCATCTCCCTACCACCCTGAAATATAAATATTTACTTTTTATAACTTTATCACAATGATATAACATTTATCTATGGCTTACCAGTCTCATCATTGTTTTGTTACACTGCTCTGATCTTCCTGCATCAGTGTCTCTCTGCTCGCACGAATCACGCTCAACCGCAAGCCACATCTCTTCTTTGTTATGCATTTTTATACTCTCTGTGTACCTTCTGCATACTTCATGCTGTGCCTCTTCACTGCATCATAGTTCTCCCTATAGGTCGTTCACTTCATCTCATCCTCACGACCGCATAACTAACTTGCAGTTCACTTTCACTTCTCTGTTCTTCATGTTTTTGTCATGTTGAATCCTCTGACTAATCATCATCACAACTCTTCATCTTCTCTGGCGATTATACTAAGTGTGTTCATCATCTGTAGGTGTTATGCTTAGATTCCTTAGCTTCTCTAGCTGTCGAAAATATTTGTCTTCTCTGTCAGTTACAACCAATCAATTATGGATTCTTTGGCTTCTAAGCCCCTTCCTTCGCATGACCATCGACGGTGACCAAATGCTTATTCAAAAAGGTGCTTCTCGATTTCTGTCAAGTGAGCACTGGCTCCATTTCACGATATGAACTTGGGCTATGAACTTCATGTGACCACTTGATTGCAGACGCATCCATAGGCGGTTTGAGGGCAACCTGCTTTTCACCCCGTAATTCACAACGAGCCTCCACGCATCCTTTCTCCAAAACCTTGGTCTCGGTTGTGGCTTGCTTACGAAAAATTAAGGCCCAAGCATGTTCTGGCTCCGCAATGGAGCACGACCGTTGATCTGATGATATTGACGGTGCTCCTGAATGGATGGTTCAAATATGTCCTCTCAAGTCTGCGGACCAGATCTATCCTTCCTCCATCAACGACCGAGGTCAAATCGCGACCTCACGTGTCGGGTGTTTGAACGTGAGCCAACCTTCAATCTTCCAACTCCCGATATCCGAAATACTCTAGATCAACGACCCATGACATTCCTTGATCCAATGAATGTCCTCCACTCCGGGACTTCGGCCTTCAACAATCTCAAACCTTTCTCCTTTGCGTTTTCCCAAAGAAGTTCCTCTCGGAGTTCACGATACGTTGACACGTATCTTTCTACATGATCAATGATCGAGAATACACCCGAAGTGATCTTTAGATCGGATGACTCATATCCACTTTGGGTCATCGACATTCAGAAATTTGGGTATTTGGGAGAGTACTGGTGTTAAAACTCCTGAATAAAAACTCCCATAGTGACGTAACTCTTGTGTCACTCGACAACGTGTCACGAGCCGAGTAGCTACCACATGTCACTCGGATTTGTGATTTCCACGTACCTGAAATGTTGAATCAACTTGAAACTTGTCATTGTTTGATTGCGCCACTTGTCCTTGTTGACATCGTCTACCATGTGTCCTTGTTGACGTGGTCTGCCACATGTCTTTGAGGACAAGATTTGCTGATGTAGATCTCCTTGATCTAATGGTGATTGTATGATCTCCAGATCCAAAGTTCCTTATTCATTTCAGATTTTCGGGCTTCGGGTTTTTCAAATCTCAACTTTCAAGAGCGTAACCTCCTCACATATCTATATCCGAAGTGAATGTTGTTCTTTCGATTAGGATCTTGGATCGAGGACTCGATCTTTCTGCGATGCAACTTTCCTAGATTATTCTGTCCTTCCACTCGAAATTGATCCGACGACTGACGAAACTTCACATTCCAGAGATTTCAAATCTCAACCTTTCCTGAGTGTAAACTCCTCACATCTTTATATCCTAACTAAACATTGTTCATCAATCATGTTCTCATATCGACAACTCAATCTTTCTTCATGCTTCTCCTGTCTGGACACTGATCTGAAGGACACTGTCGCTCCTCCTCCTGATCTTACGCTTCCTCCCGACTTGGAAGAATGTCTAACTATCAAAGGCCTTGACCTTTGATCCTTCTGTGAGTCCTGATGACTTGGACCTCGTCTACGCTTCTGGAAACTTCTATCTCTTCTGAGCTTTCTCATCTTTGCATACTGTTCACTTCTCCTGAACTTATGCTTTCCCTGTTTTTCCATCATCGTTGCTTTTCTCATTGCTGCTTTTCTTACCTGTAAACATACCATCGTAGATGTTGTTCTTTCCATCAATGAAAAACAAATTCTGCCTATAAACATGGCAACAATCTCCCCCTTTGGCATTGATGACAACCCTGAAGGATTGCACTGTTCTACTTAAATGCACTTTTCTACTTAGATCTCCAACTGTAGCATCCATAACACACCTTTTCTCCCCCTTTGACATCAATGTCAAAGAAAACATGCTCCCCCTGAGCTGTTTTAGTACTTTTCGGAGGTATCATATATTCAACCAATACATACTCCTCATGACAGGATGGAACCTCTTAGGTTGATAATGGGGTCATGCCCAATTTCTCGCGTAGATACTCAAACTAATCTTTTGCAAGCGATTTAGTGAAGATATCAACTATCTGATCTTTGGATGGAATATAATGCAAAGAAATAATAGTGTTGGTCACCTGTTCCCTCAAGAAGTGATACTTTATGGGTATATGCTTGGTCTTGGAGTGAAACACAGGGTTCTTTGACACACTGATTGCACTGGTATTATCACAATGAATTGGGATCGGTGCAATATATTTTACCTCTAAGTCTGCAAGTGTCTGAATCATCCACAATACTTGGGTACTACATGTGGAAACTACAATGTATTCAACTTCTATAGTTGATAAGGAAATGTAACCTTGCTTCTTTCTCAACCATGATATAAGGGAATTTTCTAAGAAGAATGCACCTCCACTCGTACTTTTCCTTTCATCCACGCAGTTATCCCAATCAACATCTGAATAGACTGATAGTTGAAAATTTTGATGCCTAGGATACCATAGGCCATAGTCCATTGTTCCTTTCAAGTATATGAATATTCTTTTGACAACTAACAAATGACTCTGTTTAGGTGCGGCCTGATACCTTCCTACCATTCCAACAACATGCATTATGTTTGGACGTGATGCTGTGATGTATAATAGGCTGCCTATCATAGACCTATATGAACTATGATCAACATCAGGTGAATCATCATCCTTGCTTAACTTACATCGAGTGACCATAGTTGTGCTCATAGGTTTAGAATCTTCCATTTTAAACCTTTTTAACACTTCTCTTAGATATTTTTCTTGAGAAAGAAATATTCCTTCAGACCTCTGAGAAATTTGTAGGCCAAGAAAAAATGATAGTTCCCCTATCATATACATTTGAAATTCAGACTACATGGCAGAAGAAAACCATTTTACCAATGAAGCATTATTACTACCGAAGATGATGTCATCTACATAGACCAACACAATGAGCAGATCATTACCTTCTGTTTTGATATATAGATTGCTGTCAATTGTTCCTCTCTTGAACCCTTTGTCTTGTAGATATGTATCCAGTTTGTGATACCAGGCACGAGGATCTTGTTTCAACCCATATAATACTTTCTTCAGCTTGCAGACAAAGTCAGGGTTATCTGATAGTTGGAAACCCTCTGGCTGTTCCATATAAACTTATTCTTTTAGGTCTCCATTTAGAAAATCTAACTTGACATCTATTTGGTAGACTTTAAACTGTTTATGAAAAGCATAGGCAAGAAACATTCTAATAGCTTCTAATCTTGCTGAAGGCGCAAATGTTTCATCAAATTCCAGTCCTTCTATTTGATCATATCCTTTGCAGACCAATCTAGCCTTATTTATTACAATATTTCCTTGCTTATTCATCTTATTTTTGTAGACCCATTTGGATCCTATTACATTTTTATTTGTTGGCATAGGAACGAGTTCCCAAGTGTCATTCTTTTCAATCTGGTCCAGTTCCTCATTCATTGATTTTAACTAGTTTACATATTCATTGGTTTAATTGAAGTTCTTGGGTTCCACCATAGATATGAAGTCTATATGTGATCGCTCGGTCCTTTTGATCATCCTTCTCCTGGTTTGTACACCTTTGTCTTTCTCACCAATTATCCGACTTGCAGGATGATTCTTTTGAGTAATTTTGGAGGAAGAATTTTATGTTGTCTGTTGATTTGAGTCTGCCTGAGTATTTGCATCTTCATCTGACTCAGAGTCTTCTTGTTTTTATTCTTGGACCTGTTCAGCTTCAACTTCACCTATATCCTTTGTTGTTGGTTCAATATTGTTCACCTCTCTTACTAGGATTCCTTCATCAACTTTTATGTCAATACAATCAAACAATTTATGCAGCCTCTTATTATAGCATCTGTATTCTTTACTGTTTGTAGCATACCCTAAGAAGATGCCTTCATCAGCCTTGTCATCATACTTGCCAAGGTTCTCATTATTATTCTTTATGTAGCACTTACTCCCAAAGACTTTGAAGTGTTTGATTGTAGAATGTCTTCCATGCCACAGTTCATAAGGTGTCTTGTCACTGTGTGGTCTGAGGTGAGATTTATTAAGAATATGGATTGATGTGTATATTGCTTCTACCCAGTAGGTTTGACCAATGTTCTTCTCATTCATCATTGACCTGGCCATTTGCTGAACTGTTCTGTTTTACCTCTCAACTACTCCATTTTGTTGTGGGGTTCCTGGGATTGTGTATTCTCTTTTGATCCCATGTTTATCACATAACTCCTTGAAATCACTTGACATAAACTCTCCTCCTTTGTCTGATCTCACAACCTTTAATTTGCTGCCTGTTTGATTCTCAGTTAAAGCCTTAAATATTTTAAATTTCTCAAATGCTTCATCTTTTTCTTTGAGGAAATCAACCCAAGTGAGTCTGGAGTAATCATCAATGATCAACATGAAGTATTTTTCCTTCCTTTTACCTTCCTATATTGATGGTCCACATAGATCCACATGAACTAATTGGAGAGGTTTTTTTGTTGAAGCAGAGTTCTTGGATTTAAACTATGTCCTGGTTAGCTTTCCTAATTGACAGGGTTTACACATAGAATGTTGTGGCTTTGATAGTCTTGGAAGATCTTTTATTGCCTAAATATTTTTGAGCTTGATTAAGTGGTCAAATTTTAGATGTCCAAGTCTCCTATGCCATAACCAACTCTCATCATGTTTTCTTAGATGACACTCTTCTCTATCTTCTTTCAACACATATACATTATTATCTGTCCTTATGCCTTTAGCCACCACTTGTCCTAAATTTACAGACTTTATCTTACAATCTTTGGAAGTGAACACCACTTCACATCCTCTGTCACACATTTGAATTACACTGAGAAAATTATGTTTCATCCCATCTACAAGTAGGACATATTGGGATTTTCCTTTGCCATTACTTAAACTCACCATCCCCTTACCCTTGATTTTACCTGGTTCATCATTTCCAAAGGTTACATTTCCTGTTTTGACTTTACTTATAGACAAAAACTTATCCTTGTCTCCTTTCATGTGCTTAGAACATCCACTGTCTATATACCAGGGGTCTTTTTGTTTTTGAGCTGAAAGTACTAGACCACAATTTTCACTATATTTCTTTTTCCATGTGCTGACATTTTTAGCTAAGGGTTTTATCTTTGTATCTGTTTTGTAATTATTTAGATGGAAATTTGCAGCTTTGTGGCCAAATTTATGACAGTTATAACATTCGAGCTCATTGTTCAGTAGGTCAAAGTGATTGGTGTTACATTGTCTATTCATTGGCTACTTATTTCTATGTTGTAAAGATTGTTTATTTCTTGACCTCCTCAGTTGCATGTCTCTAAACTTAATTTGACAATTTGCAATCTTATGACCAACATTAGAACAATAAAAGAAGTAACCATAGAAGAAATTTTGGTACCTGAAGGGTGGCCTTCTTCTTGGCAATTGTTTCTCCATCTTCTGACCTCTTTGTTTTTGATCAGGGACCATCTTGTCTTTATTAGATTTTGGTGACATACTACTCTCATGGTGTGATTGTCTGCTGTCTTGGAACTTGATCATATTTACTGGCTCTTTGCTTTCTGCCTCTTTGCTACTTGAACCACTTACATAGCCTAAACCAGTCTTCAACAAAGGAGATCTCTGTTTGTTCAGAATGTCATTTAGTTCTGTTGAGGCTTTAATGCTTGGAAGATTTTGGAGATACAATGCTTTAAACTTCTCCATCTCTTTTTTGATTTTTACTACTTCTTCTTCCAAGGATTCACATCTTGCATTTTTTTCTAATAACTGTTGTTTCATGATGTCTTATATCTTATTTGCCTCTTCTAACTCCACCTTTAGCAGGGAAAATTCTTCATCAAGTTTTTTTATCATTATTTTCAACTTGCATCAACAACTGTTTTTGTTTTCTCTTATCGAGTATGAGTCTACCAATCTCTTCTAAGGAACTGATTAGTTCACCTTCCATATCAACCACATCTTCTTCATCATTAACATCACTTCCTGTATTTTTATTATCATAATCCTCTTTGGCCATAAGCACAAAGTCATTAACCTTATTTTCATAGGAAGAGTCACTATTTGTGTCTTCTGAAGAGTCATCATTGTTTACACATAAACTTTTCCTTTTACCAAATCTCCTAGGTTTGTACTTCTTTTCACCTTCATAATTCTAATCCTGCTTCTTGTGTGGACACTTAGATGCAAAGTGACCTATCTTTCCACAGTTAAAACACTTGAATGACAACTTGCCTGATCCTTTCTTTAGTCTTCTCACAAATTTTGCTCCAATTTCATCAGGCTCAGATTCCTCATTATTATCTGCTTTAAAAGAAGATTCTCTAGTGTTGGATTTATCTTTACCCATCCTCATTTCATATGTAGTCAACATTACTAGAAGTTGATCAAAAGCCAAATATTTTAGATCATTAAGTTCTTCTATACCAGAGACCTTTGGGTTGAACCTATCTAGCAGAGATATCCAATTTTTCTGAACTAAAGAGGCTTCCTCAATTTTTTCACCAAGATCTTTGATTGCGTTTACTAGTTCTTCAACTCTCAGAAAGTACTTTCCAATAGTTTCATCTTCTTTCATCTGTAGCTGTTCAAACTATACTTTGTAGGTTTGAAGCTTGGCATCCTTTACCTTCTCATTACCTTCATAACTGCTAATGAGTTTGTCCCACATGTCTTTGGTAGTTTCTAAGTGCATAGATTTTACAAATTCTACTTTTGCAAGCCCACTTCAAATAAAATTCATAGCCTTAGCATTGAAGCTGAATTATAGCTTGTCATCCTTATTAGCTAGTACAACTGGATTTACATAAACAGTCTCTACCACATCCCAGACATCTGCACCTAAATCCATTATGTAGGTTCTCATCCTAACTTTCCATAAGGAAAAGTTTGTTCCATTGAACAGAGGGGCCTTATTGGTTGAAGTTCCTTCATGGCTTTCCATGTTTAAGATTACTGATATACCTTTAAATAAAAGGAACCATCTATGATACCAATTGTTGGACAATTGAGAGGGGGGGCGAATCAATTGTTACTGTTCTTAATTTTTTTTTCCCTTTTAAACTCTTTACAAAACACTCAATGATGATCACAATAATGCAGAAATGTAAGCAATAGAATATACAACATCAATCACACACATGAAATATACAGAGACAGATATTTCCCGAGGAAACCCATAAAGGGAAAAACCTATTCTTCTTGATATGATAAGTAATCTTTATTTTCTGTACATTATCATTCTTATGAGCTCCAACTCCTCTTGAGGCTACAACCTCTGTTTTACAAGCAACAATTTGCTGAGAACACCAACTCTCTGGTTTCTCTAGCACCCACTAGAAGGAAGCACCAACTCCCTAAGTGTTCCAACACCAACTGGATGGAAGCACCAACTTCCAGTCACACAGGCACCAACGTGTATAAAAGAGAACAATAGTTCTCCCTTGCACCACCCTGGTTTTTCTTGCTGCAACCAGATGGAAGCTACAGCTCCCTGTGTTCAAGAAACCACTTGAAACTCTAAGGACACCAATCCTCCCTAGAACCTCCCTACCACCTTGAAATATAAATATTTACTTTTTATAACTTTATCATAGTGATACAACATTTATCTATGGCTTACCAGTCTCATCACTATTCTGCTACACTACTTTTCTCTGCCTGCATCAGTGTCTCTCTGCTCACATGAATCACTCTCAACTACATCCCACATCTCTTCTATGTTCTATGTTTTTATACTCTCTGTGTACCTTCTGCATACTTCATGCCGCGCCTCTTCACCACGTCATAGTTCTCCCTATAGGTCGTTCACTTCATCTCATACTCACGACTGCATAGCTAACTCATAGTTCGCTTTCACTTCTTTGTTCTGCATGTTTTTGTCACGTCGAGTCCTTTGAATGATCATCATCACAACTCTTTGTATTCTCTGGAGGTTATCATCTGTAGGTGTTATGCTCAGATTCCTTAGCTTCTGTAGCTGTCGAAACTCTTCGTCTTCTCTGTCGATTACAACTAGTCAATTATGGCTTCTTTGGCTTCTAATCCCCTTCCTTTACATGACCACCAATGGTGACCAAACGCTTATTCAAAAAGGCGCTTCCTGATTTCTGTCTAGTGAGCGCTGGATTTGTTTCATGATATGACCTTGGGCTATGAGCTTCATGTGACCATGTGATTACATGCGTGTCCATAGGCGGTTTGAGGGAAACCCACTTTTCTTCCCACAATTCACTACGAGCCTCCACGCGTCCTTTATCCAAAACCATGGTCTCGATTGTGGCTTGCTTACGAAAAATTAAGGCCCGAGCATGTTCTGGCCCTGCAATGGAGCACGATCATCGATCTCACGATCTTGACGGTGCAGCTGAATGCATGGTTTAGATATGTCCTATCAAGTCTGTGGACCAGATCTCTCCTTCCTCCATCAATGGTTGAGGTCAAATTGCGACCTCGCGTGTCAGGTGTTTGAACGTGAGCAATCTTGACTCTTCCAACTCCCGATATCCGAAATACTCTATATCAATAGACCACGACATTCCTTGATACAACGACTGTCCTTCGCTTTGGAACTTTGGCCTTTGACAATATCAAACCTTTCTCCTTTGCGTTTTCTTGGAGAAGTTTCGCCTAGAATTCACCATCCGTTGACACGTATCCTGCTACACGATCAATGATCGAGAATACACCCGAAGTGATCTTTAGATCGAATGACTCGTATCAACTTCGGGTCTTCGACATTCAGGACTTCGGGTCTTTGGGTGAGTACTGGTGGTAAAACTTCCGAAGCAAAACTATCGGAGTGACGTAACTCTTGTGTCACTCGATGATGTGTCACAAGCTGAGAAACTGCCACATGTCACTCAAATTTGTGATTTCCATGTACCTGAAATGCCGAATCAACTTGTCACTTGTCATTATTTGATTGTGCCACATGTCCTTGCTGACGTGGTCTGCCACATGTCTTTGAGGATGATATTTGTTGACGTAGATCTCCCTAATCTTATGGTCATTGTCTGATCTCCAGATCCAACGATCCTTATTCATTTCGGATTTCTGGGCTTCAGGTTTTTCAAATCTCAACTTTCAGGAGCATAACCTCCTCGCATCTCTATATCCGAAGTGAATGTTGTTCATTCGATCAGGATCTTAGATTGACGACTCGATATTTCTGCGATGCAAATTTTATAGCTTATCCTATCCTTCCACTCAAAATTGATCCGACGATTGACAGAACTTCGCATTCCGAAGATTTAAAATCTCAACCTTTCCTGAGTGTAAACTCCGCGCATCTTTAGATCCAAACTAAACGTTGTTCATTGATCATGTTCTCAGATCAAGGACTTGATCTTTCTACGTGCTTCTCCTATCTGAACACTGATCTGACGGCCACTGTCGCTTCTCCTCCTGAGCTTACGCTTCCTCCCGACTTGGAAGAATGTCTAAGTGTGAAAGGCATCAACCTTTGATCCTTATGCGAGTCCTGATAACTTGGAACTTGTCTGCTCTTCTGGAAACTTCAATCTCTTCTGAGATTTCTCATCTCTGCATACTGTTCACTTCTCCTGAACTTATTCTTTCCTTGTTTTCCATCATTGTTGCTTTCCTCATTGCTTCTTTTCTTGCTTGTAAACATACCATCGTCGCTGTTGTTCTTGCCATCAATGAAAGGCACATTCTACCTGTAAACATGCCAACATTACAATCATTAGTGGCAGGTTCTCCCACCATCGACAATTGGGAATACATAAATGTCTCAAGATCGATGGATTATTCAAGTGTTCGATCTCAACACCTTTATTCACACTTGTAAGAATGTACTCAGTTCCTTGATACCTACTTTCATTATCGATAGGTTGTCTCGCGTTTGTTAACAATATACTTTAATGACTGATAATCAAACGAAGTCTCATTGTGTTCGACCTAAACTCCTTTATTCATATGATGTAGAATTTCACCTTTGGTGGATCATGTAGAAGACTTGAAGACATCAATTCATAGTTGCATCTTTCCTGAGTTGTTTCTATCTTTCATTGGACTAGTACCTATGTGACTTCAGTGATCATGGGAGATTAGATTGTACTCCATTGTATACAAATATCATCAAATTGATTTTGAGACTGGTTTTACTAGGTCTTGTTCATGACTTTGACAGCCTTTAGAATGTATCCACCTTTGTATTGCCTATTCATGGCCATGAACAAATGTTTGGTATATTTTCACATGGATATGCAGTGTAATTCAAATTGGCAGCCATGTGCGCAAATTCAATACAGATTGTAATATTCTCATTAGCAACTAATTCTTCCAGCTGGGTCTCCATTACTCCACTTCTAGGTATTATAATGTATTTCATCCATCGTTGATACTCCTCTGACCTCACTCATTAGGAGACATATGTTATAGAAAGATTCGTCTCACCCTATGCAAATTTTCTCAGAAGGCCTTTTTCCATTTCCTTATGTAGACTTGAAGTCCCTTTTTGCAGTTCGCAGAGCTAAAAATAATAGTTTTCCACATATACGTGCCCTAACTATTATACAACATGTGTATAAGAAGGTTGCACCATTACAACCCGCGTACATCGGGTTTTGTGCCCAAAATTAAAAATGGTGTCGGGTTTCCATGTCACGTCACAGGATCCATGCTCCTTGACCTTCCATATACTGGAAACGTTTCGACTTGGCCCTTCAGTTCCATTTGAAGGCTATAAATGGGCCATATCCAATCTATGGAAAAGAGGAGAAGAATTCAACTTTGAGAGAAAATTTACTATGGAGAAATTATTCACTTCATATTGAGTCTGCATCCCTTTATCCTTTTAAGTCTAAACACATTGTTCAACTGCCAAGGTCTTACCTACTTGATTGAGAACCTCATTGTCTCTCTTATATGAGCTTGCCTTTGGTGGAGGATTGAAGTGGTGGAGGCCCAACAGAAAGGGAATTAGTTTCTCATTTTTGAACCGTTCCGACATAGAAGTTTGTAATTCATACACTTCTGTTGATTACATTTGAATAGAAATACTCTTTTCTCGTCCAATTAATGTCTTGCAAATATTTGAATTGTTATTCCATGGGAATATTTGTTATGAATATTGATGGATTATGTTATTGAATGTGATAAATTTATATATTATCACCATATGCTTGTGTTTATTGGTTGTTGAGGACAAGTTGCAGGTGTATTTCTTTGAGTCAAGTGCTCAATGGTGGACCTCATCGAAAATCTGGACGAGGTAGGCTCTTTATCATGTCTTGTTAGAATATTTGTTTATATAGCATACTTGATACTAGAGTTGATTTTTGCAGTCATTTCCGTGTATTGTGGTTTACTCCATGCCATAGAGATATTTTCCTCGTAACAAGCAATAATGCTTAAAAAGTAACAACATGTACCATGATAGGTTTTGAAAAATAAGCATAATGGTGCGTCTTTTGTAAGGCCTTGTTTTTGGTGCATTAGTAAGACAACACATCGCTAAACAACATGTTGGTACTATGGTAAAACTAGTGCACCGGTGCTTTCAATTTACCAAAGTGCACTGGTAATTTTTTGTGCCATTAATTTTTGCATAGCGGTATGTCTTTGTTAATAAAATGAATTGGTGTTGTTAAAAGAACTACACCGAGGAAATATTGTATGATTTTTCATGCCAAAGTGTTTCATTGGATTCCTCGTTACTGGTGCTCTATAAAACCCAACATACAACAAAATGAAATGTCGGTGCTACAATAACATGGTAGCACTGATGCATTCATATTAATACACCACTCTACTTAAGTTTCAATGAAACAATTTAACTTAGTGGTTCCTTTGTTGGAAAATTGGGTTCTATTGTAAACCTCACCTTGTATGTTAAGTAAGTTTATAGGTTCTTTGGTTCAACGATTGACTAAACTATTGGTTAATCATATCCACTTTCGATCCTAGATCCACGTTTTATGGATAGGTACAACCACCTCCATCTTGTGATTGTTGGTTTGGTACATGAATGAAACCTATTTATAGATGATCCTCGTGATCAATCTATCATCATTGAGAGAGATATCTTTGCGCTCTCATGGAGTGTGCTTGTGATTCAATGCAACAATGTCTTTATACACCACCACTACTCTCGGATCCTTTGTTCTCCTCTGCGGTTAGTCACCTATTCCAACATGGTATCAGAGATGATGGTTTTGTAATCTCAAGTTCCCAGAGAACAAGAATGAGGATGATATAGTGGGAAGCCATTATGGATCGATCCATATTTTTTCAAACACTATTTGTTTTAATTAATATCAATTCTTCCATTAGTTTTTTTTCCCTAGATCTATTTTGCAGAGCTATTTTTTTTTCCTGACTTGGTTTAAAAGTTAAATGAAGTGAGTTTTACCCTCACACATGATTGCAAAGAAATGTCAATTTTCATACATTGGAGATCGAATTCATGAATATTTTTAGTCTTGACCCAACTGGTGGAGAAGGTTTTGATTGACTTGCTCAAATAGAATCTAGGTACATGTGCAACTGACTATGGCTCGACAAACTATTGTTTTGCGAATTTTATTAGAGACTAATCGAACAGAGGAGAGTTATCCATCGATCAAGCATTCAACTTGTGACTTGATAGATCAAAGTTTATTTTTCAAATTTTCTTGCATCTCAACCCAAGTTTGACTTCCTCTTGCTTGACTTAACTTGATATATCCATTTTTTCGGCCTCCCTTGACCAAAGTCGATCACATCGACCAAACTGGTGGATCAAATCATGGATGCAATCACCGAATCTTGACTCGATCGACTAAGTGTGTGGCTTCCCTAGCTCTCACGGGTACCATATAAAATGGTTCACTCGACTTGTACATGCTCTCATCAATCCATAGAATCTGTCATCGAATTCTTTGTTGGATTCTTCACTTTCCCATTGATCTAATCACGAATTTGTAATTTACATAGATCCAAACTAAGATATGTCAAGTAGTGGCTTCATGGAGTGGTGACAATTGACTGATACCCCAACCTTTGCATTGGTTTCTTGGGTAATATACTAGAAAATCGACTTTGTGTAAGTTGATTGGTGAAGCCAGACTTATTGTTGTGGTCAAATTCCCGTTCAAAATATAATTTGTTTTTTTCTATACCTTGGTTCTTTTATTCAATTGATGATGGCCATCCTTGATAAATATGAATTCCCGGTGCCTCGGAAATTGAAGGATATTCATGAGAAAAAAATCCATTTCCTTGAATGAAACAAATAATCGATTTTGCACAAAGGTAGATGACTTGCAGAATGTCATTGCACAATTGTAGACTAGGAATTGATGATTGAAGAATGCACTAGATACATCCCATACCCAACTAAAATATTAGGCTTCCCTCTTTCAAACTATCCTTTTGCTACAATTTGATAATAAATTAGGAAAGTTGTTGATCTAGAACGAACAATGGAGAGTATTTGCACATATTTCGTAGAGGAATTTGGTAATAAATTATATCTTGTTGATGATCTCGCAAAGGAAGTGAAAACTCTTCCTCATAAAGATAATGTTGTCTTGAAGATAAACATTTTCATATTGGAAGTATCCAATACCCAACTAGCAAGTGGAGTTTCCTGTTTAGAGGCCTCTGTCGATGAGCTTCGTGAAGAAGTTGCTCCTCTTCAAGAAGATAAAAAATGCTGATTTGATTAATATTAGGCTTTGAAAGAAGATTATTATTTATTACTTCTACAACTGACTAAGAAGGATGAGACTATTTATGGTTTGCAGGACTACAAACATAACCTTGAAGAATAAGTTCGTCAACTACTAAATACTGAGAAGAAGACTGTTGTTGTTGAGCTCACCGACTCACCTATTGTTTCTTCCACCCTCACTACTTTTGATTGTAGTCCAAATATTTGTAATAAGACTGCTAATGATCATGTTCTTTCTCACAGCTTTGAAAAACATACTATAGGTATTGGGTCCCCATTTCTCAACGAGATGGGATATGTTAGCACTGAGAGTCACCCTCATATTGCTAGAGGATAATCCCAATACCCATTAAATAGGTTTGTAAAGGTAGATTTATGATAGAATGTCAAATGGACAAAACTCAACTTAGCAATGTTCCAACACATAAATTCTAGGTCAGAATGCATACGCAAATGAGGTTTTGGCTAACTTCAGTCAGTGATTTAAAGATACTGTGGGTAGATAGAAGACTTAACGAGAAGGAGGAATAAGTTTGCTATAAGCATCAGACCTTACTAGCAGATAGGTGAAGAAAAATCTCAGACAAAAGAACTTCTTGATCTAAACCTTAAAACACTGATAACAATTACAACAACATCATAATCAAACATACATTACAACACAACTATAACATCTCAATTGAATCATTCAATAATGAGCAAGAAGTAATATAATTAACAAAAGTTGACTTCTATTAATCAAAATGTCTCATATCTCATACATAAAACCAGAGTATGGCTCTGTCTTATCAAAACATTACAACAGGGAGTCTATGCTCAACCATTCCAACCTATCAATGTAATTCTGATGTTGTATATATATTCTAAACAAAAATTAACAGCATGAAGTGCGAGCTGGATCCTCTAACCTAGGATTCTCCCACTAAAAACTGAAAATATAACATCTGTACAAGTGGAGACAACAAACTGCTAGAAACATGGAAAATGTTGGCAACAACTTTAACATTGTAATATTTGCATAATGAGTTGTTCCTTGGGCGCATCTCCATCAATGCCATGTGTGCACCATATCCAAATGATGTATAAGCATCTGTGATAATATCCATCTTCCACCTACTGACTTTTGATTCCCTCAAAACCCATCAAAATTGGAATTGGAAGTGAATCCAGAAATGTTGACTATATCAGCCAGCTTGTAGTGGATTTCACAGCGAATTCCGTAGCACCTGCTTATGTAAACTATTATGCAGTAGATTCTGTAGCGAACTTCCTTTTCTATCTGACTAGGTGATTTCACAACAGAGTTTGCAGCGACTGGGCAAATTTTGTGTATGTGAACGATTTCACAATGCATTTTGTAGCATGCCTACAACTTTTTCCGTGTAGATCATTTCGCAATGCCAGACACTACGAAATGTCCTGTAGTTGTCTATGTAATGTAGGTTGAGCCAAAATTCTTCAAAAAATTTATCCAAATTTGTATAATCACGTAGATGTCTCCAGATAGGGTGTAAGCATGATACTTTCCACAAAACTTCAAAAATGCATGGATGACCCTTCTTCAAAATTGAGGGCCTTTCAACCACTCCATCTCATATCCTGAGTTTAGCACTTCTCCTTGTTGCAGCTTGAGCTAGCACAATAAGATTTCTCTGAGCTAAATCATCTTTGAAGGGTTGTAACTCCTCCTTGATCTTTCTTTTTTGAGACTATAAGTCTCTGTTTTGCCTATACAAATTTCTAAGTTGCCTATGAAGGGCCATAAATCTCCTTGCTGTGAACTTAGCTAGCTCAATAATTTCCTTATACATATCCATGATCTCCTTCATCTTTTTCATCTCAGCCAATCCTTCTCCCTTCAAGTGGACAATTTCCTTTCTTGCATCTCTGATTTGTCTTATCAACCTCTTGAAGGTGGGGTTATCAGGGGGAGTGGTGATGTCTATGATTTCAACATGCCTCTCAACATTCTCACATTTACCCTTATCCTTCTTCTTGACATGAGATTTTGTTATGGATTCTTGTTCAACAATTTCCTTCTGGGCTGATGACCTAGTGAAGGGCCTCCTAGCTCTAGTCTCAACTGCTGCATTAGGTGAGGGAAAATGTAACTTTCTCCCTTTTTGATTGTGGTTTTAGCTGAGGGAACTACTTCTAGTTCTGGTGCAGGATAGGGTGAAATTTCCCTTTTTGTGGAGAGTGATGAGATCCCCGTTCTTCTTCTTCTTCAACTTACTTAGGAGACTCCTTATCTTTGGCAATGTGTTTTCCCTTTCTCTTTTTGCTTATTTTTGTGTGAGCAACACTATCAGTTGGAAAAGGGATATGGACCTTGGATCGAGGAGTAGGGGCTACATTTAGCTGCATATTTGCAGAGGCAATGAATTTATCCCAAGCTATGTTTCTTTTCTTACACTCTTCCATCACAAGCATCCTAATCATCCCTGAGTGGAAAACACTTGTGTCCACAGCCTTGGACTTGGCTTGGACCCTATCAACCATTTTCCCCATACTCCTAAACAAATATAAAGGGATGTTCATTAAGTCCTTTCCTATGAAGTGAAACAAAAGTATAATGTGATATTGGTAGATCATATTGAATCTTCTTATTATCACTCCAGGAAAATCTCTTAGGTTGTATCTCAGAGATGCCTAATAACTTAACTGTTTTTGTAATTATTTACTCAATAATGGGTGTGGGGTTGGATCAAGATGAATATCTAAATCACTGGATTGTATCTTCAAGACATTCTAGTTATATTCAAACAGTACAAGGCCTTCAAGAGCTATTATCAAATAGGTTTGTAAATAAGATGGATAGAAAACTAATCAATTAACCAGAACATACATAAACCATATATATGATTGGGTCAACAAAGTAGCAGTGGATTATTATGATTCTTGTTTAATAATCAAAGGTAAGATGACAGTTACCATAGGACATTTAAACAGAGACAAAGAAATAAATTCGACTCATAGGCATAGAATAGAAATGAAAATAAAGTCTGACAATAACAATGAAAGAATCTTACAGGATGAATATATTAAAGAAAGTGTCTGTATCACAATAACAGTAGAGTCTAGAAATAAAATTCGAACCCTTCATTCTTCCCATATTTTTGGCTTTATAGCCTTTACAAGCAGTTTCAAGATCCTAGGATACTGGATCGAATTTTGCCAAAAATAGAAAGTCAATAACTGGCCCAAGAAAATAGGAAAAGATCCTATAAAATAGGTCAATTCCTATTCTTGGGTGATCTTCATGTCCTTCAGATTCTTCGACAGGTGTAGTAATCCTTCCAAGGATGATGGATTTTCATGAGATATGAGAGAAGTTGAAAATGACACCTACTGAAAATAAAACAATTTTATCCCTGAAAATAGCTAACCAATTTTTACCTTTCCGCCTTGTAGAGCATCTCCAAAATCAAAACAGACTATTGATAAAGATGTCATTAATTATTGTTTATCGATTTGAACTATTCCTGAGGCTTTTGGACAAGGAAAACCTGGATCTGTGCAAAAATACTAACTTTCTGCCCTGTCAGTGCTTTCGGTAATTATAATAGACAAAATCTGGACCAATTAGCTACCGAAAGATCTACTTTCGGTGGCTAATGAACAATCAAAATGTTTGCCTAAGCCACCGAAAGTTATGTCTTAGTGAAATTATCAAAATTTCAAAATACCTTTTGTCTTAGCTTCTTCACGCCTTAGGATTGATCTTCTGAGGCTTCTGCACCTTGCTCAACTTCTGGGAAAACTGTAGGATTGTTGGTTGCCTCTGGTTCATTGCACTGGACTGCTACCTCTACTAAGGTTTCAAGAGTAGCATGTGCTTGAGACTGGTGTTTTGAAGACATAGCTTGCGACCTTAAATCCTTGACCTTTTTCTTCAAATCCCGAGCTACTCTTCATAAGCTGTTGTAATCTTTTACAATCTTCTCCTTCTTTTTATTTTCCCTTATGCTTTCATGTGCTAATATTTCTAAGGCTAAGTTGCTTTCTGCAAAATTCTTCGACAGGGTTTCATATCTAGTTTTAATTACCCTTTCTAGCACTTCTTGTTGAGCTAACTTCTTTTTAAGCTTCTTCATTTCCTTTGATTTACTCTGCTTCACTTTTTTGCTAGATGAGGCATCTACAACTTGTAGTTCTTGTTCTTCTTGGGGTGTAGGTGATGGAAGATCTTCATACCTTGCTGTGAATACATCTACATATACTGAATTTTCATGCCCTGTGGTAATTGAATCTTCATGCCCTGTTTCAATCTGGTGCTCTTCATCCTCTGAGTCTGTGTAGGAAAGATTAAGAATGCTTTTATTCACTGGGGGTTCTTTGGCCTTCTCTGTTTCACTGCTGAAGTTTAGCTTCTTCTTAGTTTTATTAAGCTTAGAAGAAGGAGATGGTTGATTAACTGGAACTGGAGAGATAGATCTCCTCCTCCTCTTTCCACTTCTAGGAGTATAAGACTTCTTGGAATAAGGACTCTTTTTACCCTCTAGCTATACATCAGTCTGAAAATCATTCCAGAACAAGAAATAATTCCATTCTTTTCTTCTTCTCCGCAACAGCTCATAAATCAGGAGTTTAATCAAACCATGGTGGGATAGC
Organism: Picea glauca; assembly: GCA_000966675.3. Lineage (NCBI taxonomy): Eukaryota > Viridiplantae > Streptophyta > Pinopsida > Pinales > Pinaceae > Picea > Picea glauca. The sequence continues at coordinate 287,961 of JZKD02S0060077.1, forward strand.
CCGCCTACAACTTTATTGGGCTTAGCCTTGACCTGATGAGCCATATTAGATAAGCTTCTGTGGATATAATAGGGCAGATTGAGTGGGTTTATACCAGTGAAATGATTGATGAGTTTGAAATGGTAAATCATCACCCTATTATATCTACCTTCACAAGTTATATAAACCAGAATGGCTTTTAGTAACTATTTCCAGTTCTCTTCAAGGAAAGACACAAGAATGTCTTTCTTCCATATCAAACCCTTGTGTTCTGGTTTCAAGTAGGACCTGAATTCAACATTCTTTGTGACAGTAGTTTTGAACCAGTTTTCTCCAGTCCAGGGAATCTCTGTCACCTCAGCTATGAGGGCTTCATCCACCTCACATTCATCTTGACCGATGACTTCTTTCCTTCCATCGAAAGTCAGGGAAAAATCTTTTGCCACCTGCTAGTGAGAGCTCTGTAATTTTTTACAAAAATTATAGCAACCTGCGTCCTTGAAAAGTTGGCATACCTCCGGGTGCGATTCCAAGTAACTGATATCATCTATCTCTTTCCTTAGAGTTGATACCCCTTTCTTCATCTGTCACAATGTTCCTGTACACCTACAATTGGAAAATTGGGTTTTGGGGGAAAATTACACAGCATAGACTTAGGAAGATTTGGCTCAGCTGTGACAGGGACGGGAAGTATGAGGTGTGCATTAGAAAATGGTGTTGATTACAAGGGATGCGAAAGAGTGGCTTGAGATTTGAAACAATCATGTTTGATGACTGTAATGATGAGAAGTACGTAACCACGTGGTTTGATGAAACAACGATTTGAAAACATTTGCTATATCATGCAGAGATCAACTCTCAGTCTCCAGACAGTTTTTTCTCCCGTCTTTTCGACGACTAATTGCAATTATAAAACCTCAAACCCGATGGTTTAAGCGTGTGAATGGACGTGCTGACTCCTCCCACACTCCTGCGATTTCGGTGGCTAAAATAGCCCTGAATTTCTTTGTTTAAGCTACCAAAATCTAAGGCTTTCGGTAGCTAAGAATCACTTTTGAAGAAGCGCCTAAGCCACCAAAACCTGAGATTTAACTTAAATCAAATAAAAATGAAACCAAATGTTTTATATAACTTTATTACATGCATAAAGCTCTAAAAAATGAAGTTTAAAAATTTAGAAAAGTATTTTTTTAAATGACATCCTATCACCTAAAATAAAATAAATTGATTGATTTATTTGAGGAGATAACACTGGCTCCTATTGGGGGTGAAAGCCTCCCTATGAGGTTTCAATAACCATAGAACCAATGCCTTTCCTGTAAGACAAAAATTTAAACCTATCTACTAGTGTTTCCATTGGGCATGGAGATATTTTGGAAAAACAAAAACTGAAAATAAAATTTACAATGGCAAGGATTAGAAGCCTTAGATAAAATAGAGTTTCAGAAAATGCCCATTGACTGGGCCACCAAACATTTCTTCACCTTCCAGACTTTGCAGAATGAAAGTGTTGTTGTGTTGTACTTGAGTTATCATGAAAGGACCGGTCCAAAAAGAGTCAAACTTTCCATGCTTTCCTTTATCTTGTCTGAGGGCATCCTATTTCAGAACCTGGTCACCAACATGAAAGTTGTCCACCTTTGATTATCTGTCAAAAGTATCTTTGATCCTCTTTTGATGAGCTTCTGATTTGTCCACCAACTGTTCTATGACTTGCTGTAATTCTACCAAGTCAAGCATTCTTCTCACCATATCATTTGATTCAGTTTGTTCTTCCTGAAGGAACTTAGCCACTGGCAGAAATAACTGAATGGGAAAAATGGAATCAGTGCCATAAACCAGTTTGAAAGGAGAAGTCACTATAGATTTCTTGATGGTCACTCTGTCAGCCCAAAGAGAAAACTTTAGTTTAGAATCCTGACTCTTTTGATTATCCTCCAACAACTTTCTGATGATTTTGACTAGACTCTTATTGGATGAATCGGCAAGGCCATTTCCTTGAGGGTATTAGGATCTAGAGTGTACCAATTGAATGCCCATTGAATTACACATGTCAACCATTGCATCAACTTTAAAGGATGCTACATTATCTGTCACTAGCCTTTTTGGGCAGCCAAATCTGATCCGGATGTTTTCATAGAGAAAGTTCATGACGACTTGATGAGTGGCATTTCTAGTGGGGATTACCTCTATCCACTTGGTAAAATAGTCAGTGGCTACCAGGATCCACTTATGCTGACCACTAGATGAAGGATTAATCTCACCTATGAAATCTAAGCCCCACTATTGAAAGGGTCCATTCACTACAATAGGTCTCAGGGGCAGAGATTTTAGTTGCTGCTTCCCCGTGAATCTTTAGCACTTATCACAAGATTTCACAAAGGCACACACATATGAAAAAATAAAAGGCCAATAGTACCCATCCCTTAGGATTTTATGAGCTGTGGTATTCCAGTAATGATGGCCTCCACAAATACTTGAATGGAACTGATGCATGACTTCAGCTGACTCATATTTGTCCAAACATATCAACAGTAAACTAGAAGGGTCTTTCCAATACAAAATATTATCATTAATGCAGAATTTAACGGATTTGAGCTTAAGGGCTCAGGATTGAGTCATGCTAAGTTCAGGACAAACCTCCAACTTCTATAAAAAATGAAAAATACCTGAATACCACTCACATGAAGACAAATTCTCGGCCACCTGTTGGCTTACATGTTGCTCTTCTGATACTACCCCTGTCTGCAAACTTGTTGAACTTACCCCAATGAAATTTATGCCTAAAAGATCACAGTTCTCTTCTGTCATGAGCTTGGCAAGGCCTTTGCCTTTTACCAACTTGGTGGGCTTCACTTCTATGTCAAACTCAATCAACTTTGTGATCCATTTAGCTCTCCTTCCATCAATATTAGGCCGGGTCAAGACATCCTTCACAGAGGCTGGAGGAACATAGGCAACAACCTTTGCATGGAGGATATAAATTCTGAAAGCTTTTAATGACTTAATGAGAGCATAGGCTTGTTTTTCTATAGGGTCATACCTTATTTCAGCATCCCTGAGTGATTTGCTGAAGAAATCCACCAGGTGATCAAGACTTTCATCATCTTTTTGTAACAAGACTGTTGCCACTGTGTCATGGGAAGCAAAAGAGAAAATATAGAACTTCTTGGTGTAATCTGGACTGATTAGAGTAGGATATTCCATGATAGCCTATTTGATATCTTGAAATGAACTTCTTACATTATCTGTCCATTTGATCTTGGACCCCTGTTTTAGCATAGAGGTTATATGTTTCACTAACTCAATGAAATTAGGAATAAACCTTCTGAAAAAATTGATCTTACCGAGTAGGGATTGGATATCCTTCTTTGACCTTGGTATGGACAACTTCTGAATTTCTTCCACCTGAGTTGGATCAATTTTCACTCCCTTTGATGAAACAATGTGGCCTAGGAGCTTACCCTTCTTGAGAGAAAATTGAGACTTTTTTGGGTTCAGCGAAATCTTGAACTGTTTGCATTTCAAAAATACTCTTTTCATATGCTTCAGATGCTCTTCATGATTGCTGGAATAAACGGTGATATCATCAAGATAGATGAGGACAAATTTGTTCTTCTCTCCCACAAAAGCTATGTCCATGGCCCTTTGAAAAGTGGCCCTGACATTCATTAGCCCGAATGACATCTTGGCGTACATGAAGGTAGCCCAAGGAGTAGTAAAGGTAGTTTTTTCTTGGTCATTAGGGTGTACAGAAACCTGGTTATAGCCTAAGAATCCATCTAGGAAAGACATGACACTAGCTCCTGAAATTCTTTGCAGCAAGTGTTCCATCTTGGGTAGGGGATAGTCGTCTTTATTGGAGCATTTATTTAGGTTTTTAAAATCAATGCATAACCCGATCTCACCATTTTTCTTCCTCACTATCACTAGGTTTGCAATCCATTTAGAGTATCTCAGTGGAATTATGATTTTGGCATCGAGGAGCTTTTTGATTTCTTTTTCGATTACAGGCAACAAGAGAGGACTGATAGGTCTCAAATTTTGTATGAATGGGATGGTGTCTTTCTCCAGGGGAATCTTATGTTGAATGACATCAATATTATAGGTTTTCAGATCACTGTATTTCCAGGCGAAAACATCAACAAATTCCTTCATAATGCTGCAATATTCTGACCTCTGATTAGCAGTTAACTCAGTGGACAGATTTATGAATTTAGGATGACTCTGGCTTCCTATATTGTGCTCATGGACAGTAGGATCCTTCTCCTTATCAGGTTTGTAGGGGACATCATTTTGGTCAAAAAGATTCTCAAGAGGCACCAAACCCCGAGGTATATAATTGTTGGGCAGCTGAACAATATCACGTTGACCCATTTTTCTCTTCAACTTAGGCTTTTTGGATTCCTCTACATTTTGATATTCCTGGTCAATATGCATATCAGAAAATTCATCTACAACCTAGAGAAATCTACTAAGCTCATCATCATATTCAAAGAATTTCCAATACTTGACATTGTCAGGCAGGGATGGTCTGTATTTGACTTGAATTTCATAGTTTAGTCTAGGAGGCATGGGAGGAATGAACATACTGGCTGAGACAACAAGGGAATCAACTAGGTGATTCACATCTCTGGGTATATAAGAAATATCAAAAATGGAAAAAGAGTCCCTGAGTTTCCATACCTCATCCTTGTAAGCTTTCCACCTGACATGTTTTTCTTGGAAAGTGTTGTTCACTTGCTGTATGATGAGATATGCATCTCCAAACACCTTTAGACCTTTTATTTCCATCTCCTTTGCAGCATTTAATCCCAACAACAAAGCCTCATACTTTGTTATATTGTTAGTAGTTTTGAAATCAAGTTTAAAATACAAATGAATAGTCTCTTTTGAAGGAGAAATCAAAACTACACCTACACCTGCTGAGTCTTTGGTACTGGCACCATCAAAGAACATGCTCCAGACATGAGTACTCTCTCCATCAGACTGCTGATAAGTAGGCTTTGTGAGCTGCAAAGGAGCTGGTCGAGAATCATCTATTTGCAGAATGCATGCCCCAAAATCTGTGTCCAATGCATAGATGGGATGATTTACAGAACTTTTATCATCACTAATGATGTAGGCAAGCTGATTCTCTCTGTAAAGTCTCTTTACCTCTCTCCCAAACACTAGGATTGTGGAATACGAAATATCCATCTGCAGGGTACCACCTATCCTTTTTCTCCATGAACGTGACAAGAGGAGGCCGAACTTGGGTGGGATATCAACCACTACAACATCCATTACCATGCTTCTCATTGGTAGCTAGGCAAGGTTTATGACGAGGTATTTTATGAGGCTGAGGAATATGACTTTCCTAGAGTCGAAAGAGAAGAGATCATGGTAAGGTTTTGTGATGTCAATCCCAAGCTCATCCATCACTGCTTTAGGCATAAGATTGTGTGACCCTCCTGAGTCAAACAAGCAGTTGTGAAGGATCTTGTCATGGACATTTAGGGATATGTAGAAGGGTGGAAAAGAATCATCTCGGTCCTCAACCATAGGTCCTATAGTCACTGTGGGCTTGTCATCTTGAAGGTTTACATAATCAGAAGCTATGAGATTCTTTAGTTGAAGGGACTTCAGGATAACATACTTGAATATGTCATTCTTCATAAGTTCAGTCAATGGAATAGGTATTTTTACCTTCTGAATTTATTATTCAAAATTAAATGAATATGATATTTTGTTGGAAGGTATTACCTCGTTAGAGGGAGCTCCGAGGGACACCTGTTCCTTAGCTTGGGGCTGCAATGGCTTCTACTTCTGTTTTGCAGGAGTGGAGATCTTCTTTGCAGGAACAACAGGCTGCTTGGTAGCAACATCTTTCTTTTTTCTGGGGGTAGCAAGCAATGGCTTTGAAGTAGCAGTCTTAGATCTTAAATTATAACCTGGCTGATCATCTGTCTGATAAAAATATTCTTCAATGCTTGTCTCATTAATATTCTCATTCATGAGGGCCTCCTCATAATCTGTTTGTGTCAAGAAAGAGGAATTAGCATCATCCTTGAATCAATTGATGTCATCTTCTTCTTCAACTTCACCATGAGATAGCTCCTGCTCTTCTTCTAGGACAACATTTTGGAAAGGAGCCCTGATCCTTTGGTCTTCAACTGCATTCTTATCTCTCTGAAGGATCTGGACATGCTGGTTGTTCCTTCTGTAGGGGAATGCATTGGGATTCCTGGGAGCATAAGCATTAGGCTCTTTACTTCTTGCTGGTTGCTGACTCTGAATTTTTCAGTTTTGACATCTCTGAGGTCAAGCTGTCCAACATCTTTGCCATCTTTTCCATTTTTGTATTTGAAGAAGAAGGAGGATCAACAGATGACTTCTTTCTCTCAAATTTTCCTTTAAGTTTCTGGGATGCCACAATGTTATATTCAACCTCAAGAGCAACATCTTGCATTAAGGTGAGTGTGGCTGACCTTCTTTCTCTAAGGATTAAGTAGAATTCTAGATCAAAGGCATAAGAGTAAGTAATCTTTGCTGATGCATCAGTTGGCTTGATCTCTGCAGGGATCTTGCCAAACATCTTATTGAATCTTTTGGTGAAGTTTGAGACATATTCACCATTTTCTCTTCTTAGATTTCCAAATTCAGTAATATAATACATGAGGTCTCTTCTTTCTCCCCAATGTTTCAAAAACACTTCATCTAATTGCTTAATTCCTACCATTGAATTAGCTGGCAGTTCCTTGAACCACTTCCTAGCTTGACCATCCAAGCTCTGCACAAAAATTCTGGTCCAAACATCTTCCTCTGAAATGTTAATGTTCTCATCATAGGCATAGAAATCTTCTATATGTTCTTCAACAGTATAATCTCTAGATCCAATAAACTTGGGCATGTACTTCTGATAATCTCATGTTGGCATGGATGACAAGGGATTGGGAAAAACAAGAGGAGCATACCTATTGGCTAAGATCTGTTCCATCTTTGTCAAAGGAGAAGCCATGGAAATATTGGGGGTTGATGCAGAGGAATAAGTTTTTGTAGATGACGACTGAGATGGTACAGGTGGGACTATGGACAATGGTAGTTTTACTTCATTGAGGAACGAGGTGGAAACACTGGTAGAATGACCACCCTGGAATGTGGTTCCTAAATAAGGTGGAAAATAAGAAGCTCTGTAAAACTAGCCAAGCAGCAAGGCCAAGTTTTCCTCACTTTTAGAGGAAAGGTATTGTAAAATATCTTCAAGAATGGGCAAACTGGTATGGGTATATAATTTTTTTTTTTCTAGGCTCAGTTTGTGAAGAATTCAAGGAAGAGGAAGGGTCCTCTTCTTGGATAGATTCTAGAACTTCTCCTCCTAAGTTGGATATAGTAATATGCTCAGAAATAGGATCTATAACATCAGAAGAAATTGAAGGCTCATCACCCTTCAAGCTTTCTGACTCAATTACAATTTTTTGAGAACTAGAAGTTTCAGCAGAAGTGGATTTGACAAGAGGTTATCTAGATGCAAATGAAGAAGTTCTTCTTGAAATACCTGGTCTAGATGCTCTTGCAGATATGGAAGTTTGTCTTTGCAATGCTTTTCCACTTCTAATGATCTTCTCAGGGTATGAAACTGGTGTTGCCAGTGGCCTTTCTTGATTTGATCTGGTATGAGCCCTTCTCGGAGCCACTTCGTTCCAATGGAGTCACCAGATAGATGATTACAACCAAAATAGTGTCCACACTTTGTCTATCATTAAAGTTGGATCTATGTCGTTTCCCAAGGAAGATGAGCTTCAATCTCCATCCCCGACTATGGTGCCAATTTGTTATCACTCCAGGAAACTCTCCTAGGTTGTATCTTAGAGATGCCTGGTAACTTAACTATTTTTGTAATTATTTACTCAATAATGGGTGTGGGGTTGGATCAAGATGAATATCTAAATCAATGGATTGTATCTTCAATACATTCTAGTTATATTCAAACAATACAAGTCCTTCAAGAGCTATTATCAGATAGGTTTGTAAATCAGATGGATAGAAAACTAATCAATTAACCAGAACATACATAAACCATATATATGATTGGGTCAAAAAACTAGCAGTGGCTTCTTATGATTCTTCTTTAATAATCAAAGGTAATATGATAGGTACCATAGGACATTTAAATAGAGACAAAGAAATAAATTCAACTCATAGACATATAATATAAATGAAAAGAAAGTCTGACAATAACAATGAAAGAAGCTTGCAGGCTGAATATATTAAGGAAAGTGTCTGTATCACAATAATAGTAGAGTCTAGAACTCAAAGTTGAACTCTTCATTCTTCCAATATTTTTGGCTTTATAGCCTTTACAAACAGTTTCAAGATCCTAGGATACTGGATCGAATTTTGCCAAAAATAGAAAGTCAATAACTGGCCCAAGAAAATAGGCAAATATCCTTTAAGATAGGTCAATTCCTATTCTTGGGTGATCTTCATGTCCTTCAGATTCTTTGACAGGTGTAATAATCCTTCCAAGGATGATGGATTTTCATGAGATATGAGAGAAGTCGAAAATGACACCTGCTAACAATAAAACAATTTTATCCCTAAAAATAACTAACCAATTTTTACCTTTCCGCCTTGTAGAGCATCTCCAAAATCAAAACAAAATCTTGATAAATATGTCATTAATTATTGTCTATCGATGGGAACTATTCCCGAGGCTTTTGGACAAGGAAAAACTGGATCTGTGCAAAAATACTAACTTTCTTCCCTGTTAGTGCTTTCGGTAGTTAGAATAGACAAAATCTGGACCCATTAGCTATCGAAAGCTCTTCTTTCGATGGATAATGAACAATCAAAATGTTTTCCTAAGACAATAAAAGTTCTATCTTAGTGAAATTATCAAAATTTCAAAATACCTTTTGTCTTAGCTTCTTCACGCCTTAGGACTGATCTTCTGAGGCTTCTGCACCTTGCTCAACTTCTGGGAAAAATATAGGATTGTTGGCTGCCTTTGGTTCATTGCAATGGACTAATACCTCTACTAAGGTTTCAAGAGTAGCATGTGTTTGATACTGGTGTTTTGAAGACATAGCTTGCGACCTTAAAGCCCTGACCTTTTTCTTCAAATCTTGAGCTACTCTCCATAAGCTGTTGTAATCTTTTACAATCTTCTCCTTCTTTTTCTTTTCCCTTATGCTTTCATGTGCTAATCTTTCTAAGGCTGAGTTGATTTCTGCAAAATTCTTCGACAGGGTTTCATATCTAGTTTTAATTAACCTTTCTAGCACTTCTTGTTGAGCTAACTTCTTTTTAATCTTTTTGATTTCCTTTGATTTACTCTGCTTCACTTTTTTGCTAGATGAGGCATCTGTAACTTGTAGTTCTTTTTCTTCTTGGGGTGTAGGTGATGGAAGATATTCATACCTTGTTGTGAATACATCTACATATACTGAATTTTCATGCCCTGTGGTAACTGAATCTTCATGCCCTGTTTCAATCTGGTGCTCTTCATCCTCCGATTCTGTGTAGGGAAGATTAAGAATGCTTTTGTTCACTGGGGGTTCTTCGACCTTCTCTGTTTCACTGTTGAAGTTTAGCTTCTTCTCAGTTTTATTAAGCTTAGAAGAAGGAGAGGGATGATTAACTGGAATTGGAGAGATAGCTCTCCTCCTCCTCTTTCCCCTTCTAGGAGTAGAATACTTCTTGGAATAAGGACTCTTTTTACCCTCTGGCTGTACATCAATCTGAAAATCATTCCAGAACAAGAAGTAATTCCATTCTTTGCTTCTTCTCTGCAACAACTCATAAACCAAGATTTTAATCAAACCATGGTGGGATAGCCTGCCTACAAATTTATTGGGCTTAGCCTTGACCTGAGGAGCCATCTTAGATAAGCTTTTGTGGAGATAATAGGCCAGATTGAGTGGGTTTCTACCAATGAAATGATTGATGAGTTTGAAATGGTAAATCATCACCCTATTATATCTACCTTCACAAGTTATATAAACCAGAATGGATTTTAGTAACTGTTTCCATTTCTCTTCAAGGAAAKACATAGGAATGTCTTTCTTCCATATCAAACCCTTGTGTTCTAGTTTCAAGTAGGACCTRAATTCAACATTCTTGTGACAGTAGTTTTGAACCAGTTTTCTCTAGTCTTGGGAAGCTTTGTCACCTCAGCTATGAGGGATTCATCCACCTCGAATTCATCTTTACCAATGACTTATTTCCTTCCATTGAAAGTCAGGGCAAAATCTTCTGCCACCTGCTGGTGAGAGCTCTGTAATTTTTTACAAAAATTATAGCAACCCGCGTCCCTGAAAAGTTGGCATACCTCTGGGTGCAATTCCAAGTAAATGATATCGTCTATCTCTTTCCTTAGAGTTGATCCCCCTTTCTTCATCTGTTGCAATGTTCCTATACACCTACAATTCGAAAATTTGGTTTTGGGGGGAAATTACACAGCGTAGACTTAGGAAGATTTGGCTTGGCTGGGACAGGGACGAGAAGTATGAGGTGTGCATTAGAACGTGGCACTGATTACAAAGGATGCGAAAGAGTGGCTTGAGATTTGAAACAATCATGGTTGATGACTGTAATGATGAGAAGTACGTAACCATGTGGTTTGATGAAACAACGATTTTAAAAGATTCACTATATCATGCAGAGATAAGCTCTCAGTCTCCAAACGATTTTTTCTCATGTCTTTTCGGTGGCTAATTGCAATTATAAAACCTCAAACCCAACGGTTTAAGCGTGTGAAAGGACGTGTTGACTCCTCCCATGCTCTTACGATTTTGGTGGCTAAAATAGCCCTGGATTTATTTGTTTAAGCTGCTAAAAGCTAAGGATTTCGGTAGCTAAGAAGCACTTTTGAAGAAGCGCCTAAGCCACCGAAAGCTGAGATTTGACTTAAATCAAATAAAAATGAAACCAAATGTTTTATCTAACTTTATTACATGCATAAAGCTCTAAAAAATGAGCTTTAAAAAATTAGAAAAGTATTTTTTTAAATGACATCCTATCACCTAAAATAAAATAACTTGATTGATTTATTTTAGGAGATAACACTCCCCTCATAGGTAAAATATCTTTGTATGACTTTCAACATCTTCTCAAATCCCTCAACCAAATGGATCCTAGGCACTCCCTTAGATAGGTTATCTCCCTGATGTTCTAGTTTGAGGAACTCTTTAGAGAAAGCTACATTAAGGGTCATGGATTTAAACCACCTTTCACCAGTGTTGGGTATCTCAGTGGCTACTGCAATGGTGGCTTCTGATACTTCTAGTTCAAGGGTTCCCACCTTGGTTTTAGTGCCATCAAAGTTCAAGGAAAAATCCCTGGCTACCTCAGGGTGTCCCCTCTGCATATTATGATATAAATTTACACAACCAACCCTCTGGAAGACCTCTCTGATCAGAGGTTCAACATCAAACATGTGCATATCAGAAGGCTCAGTCATGACTACACTCCCACCCTTGTGAGACTTATTTTTTTGAGGTGTATCCATTTTCTGTAAATAGGATAAAAAACACTACAATTATCTGAGAGGTATGAGAGGCAAATCAAGGACAAAAGTCTTTAGGGTTTGAATGATGGTCTTTTAAAAAATGGCTTCTTTAAGGCTTTAGGGGTTTCCTTCAATTTGACTTCTGAGCTAATGAAAGAGCAATCTAATGGCTTAAGAAGAGGAAGAAAACCCTTCAGAGAAAAGGATATGCAAGTAGGCAACAACTGTCAATGTTTTTAAGCTAGCATTTAGCCACCATGCAAGGTCATCATCATTTTAATTAGCAAGGCTCTTAAACTTTTCATTGTAAACATAATTTAAATGGGAAATATCAATTTAAACTATAAAGGAGAAGAGATGATGCAGGTTATATTAGTAGAGGATAATGATACCGATTTTGATGCACAATTAACAACACTGGAACAGGGGATCCATAGCGCAATTCGTAGCAGTTTCTGTAGCATAGACAACAAGGGCCAAGCAATAGATAGGCACAACATATCTGATAAAAGGATTTGTTTAATTGTAGTGGAAGAGGCTGAAAATACTATAGATAGCTGAGAGTTTAGTGGTAAAAGAGGTCAAGAGGCCGATTGGTAAAGGGAACCACAATTCACAGTGCCAGGTTCTATGAAAATTTAGCAGAGCCTCAAAATGATCTTCAACAGAGCTTAGACGACTCAAGGAGTACCTGGACACTGTGGCTTGGATGTATATGTGCTTTAGAAAACATGAAACTTACTACAACCATTCTAACCTTCAATTAACCTCTGTTATCCAGTCTATAGTATAATCCATAGGGCCAATCTGGACTAGGAGTTTCTGCAGTGCCGAACTAGGAGCAAAATTCAAAACTTTGATAAAACAGTTAGACAACATTAATGACCAAATCTAAAATATTTCCTTTTAAAACATGGATGCTGAAAACAATGAGATCAACTGACACCAACTTCATAAATGTAATAATGATAAAAGAGGAAAATTGTACTCAATATGCACTACAAAAACTCCTGTTGAGTTGGCAGTGTACTAGAAGGAGTTTGATTTGACCTTCTAACGGGTATAGGGATAGAGTGGAGGGGTTTAAGCGCATAGTGGAGGTAGTGACATGTCCGAATAGTGGTGGCATGGGGATGAGATTGATGGCTGTCTAATCATGAAATGAACCAAGGGTATAAAACATAGGTGTGGGTCAAATGTATGGGGAAACATCCAACCTTACATTTATTTTGAACTAACACCTAAGAAAACCATAAGGAAAAAATAAAAAGCAAAACTTAGAAAGGCTAATGGATAAAAATTAAAAAACTAAGGATGAATTTGACCCATGACAACTTCATGTGATAACATTGGCTCCACAGGGGATGGGATGCTCCCCGTGAGATGCGAAGAAAAAACAACGTCAGTGTCTTATCCTAGGGCTATGGGGTCATTTATTCAAACAGAAAGAAAAATAAAAGTGATATTTACAATGAATGGGACAACCACTCATGGCTCAAGAAAAATACTTCTTCAAAAAGTTCCCATTAACAAGGCTACCAAAAACTTCAAAATCCTCCAAGTTTTGCAAATATAAGTATTATTTTGAAACACCTCATAAATCTTGAAAGGACCAATCCACAAAGATTCAAATTTACCATATTTTCCTTTGTCTTGCTTGGGTGCATCCCACTTGAGCACTAGATCTCCTAGCTTGAAATATTATTTTCTTACCTTTTTGTCAAAGGCTTTCTTGATCTTCTACTGATGGTCCTGTGCTTTATCAAGGAGATTCTCCCTAGCCTTCTATACTTCTACTAGTTGCTGTATCCTCCTAACCATATCATCAGATTCTTCTTGTTGATCCTGAGGGAACTTTTCCACAGGCAAGGCAAGATGAGTAGGAAAAAATATTCAATCCCATATACAATATGAAAGTGGGAAATACCAAGTGACCTCTTTGTAGTAACTCTATCATCCCATAAGGCAAATTTCAGCTTTGATTCCCATGCTTTCTTGTTGTCTTCCAGTAACTTCTTGATTATCTTTACATGGATCTTGTTAGAAGATTTTGCTAAACCATTTCCTTGGGGGTAATAAGGATTAGAATGGACTAATGAAATCCCATACCTCTCACAAAACTTGATCAATGGTTCAACTTTGAAAGAGGCAACATTGTCAGTAACAATCCTTCTTGGACAACCAAATCTTGACATGATATCCTCAAGAAAACTAATGATTACCTTGTGGGAGACCCTCCTTGTAGGTATGGCTTCTATCCACTTGGTGAAATAGTCAGTTGTAGTCAAGATCCACCAGTGTTGATCACTTGATGTTGGATGAATTTCCCCAATGAAGTCAAGTCCCCACTGTTGAAAAGGGCCAAAAACCACCATAGACTTCAAAGGCAAATATTTGAGCTATTGCTTTCCAGAAAACTTCTGACATTTGTCACAAGATCTAATCTTTGCACAAACATCAGTAAAAAGGTCAGGTCAAAAATACCCAACTCTGAGGATCTTATAAGCTGTGGTTCTCCAAAAGTGATGCCCCCCACACAAGCTATCATGAAAATCAGTCATGGCCTTTTGAGACTTCTGTGGATCTAGAAATCTCAAGAGAACCCCTAGAGGAGATTTCCAATACAATATATGATCAATGAGACAATATTTGATTGCCTTAATCTTCAAATCTCTTACCTTGTTGTTGGCCAAACTATCAGGAGGCTACAAATTTTGTAGAAAATAAATGACGTCTTTGTACCAAGTGCATTCTGCCAAGTTGGGACAAATATGATAGATTTTGTCAGCAAAATCAACTTGTTGATTTTCTGAGTTTAGGTTCATGAAATTAACCCCCAGTGCTTTGCAATTTGATTCAACCAATAACCTAGATAAACCTTGGCCTTTCACCAACTTATTGGGCTTCATTTCAAGGTTAAAATCTAGAATTTTGGCAATCCATTTACTCCTCTTCCCATCTATGTCAGGCTGGATAAGTATTTCTTTCACATAGGCTGATGGAACATAGGCAATAATATTGGAATGCAAAATGTATACTCTGAAAGCCTTGAGGGATTTAACCAAAGAATAATCCTTCTTTTCCATAATATCATACCTCATCTCTGCATCCCTCAATGCCCTGTTGAAAAAGGAAATAAGATGCTCTAACCCCTCTGTATTTTTCTAAAGAAGTGTTGGATTACTGAGAGGGGGGGTGAATCAGTAATAGAGCAATTTAATCCCTTTTAACCATATAATCCAAGTGCTATATCAATGAAGCATTATTATCCAATAACTGCAGAGTAAATAAGCAATGAACAAATGAACAATCATACATATACACAATACACCAGTGTTTTACGTGGAAACCCAAATCAGGAAAAAACCATGGAATACTTTTTCTTATATGTCTTGAAGAATTACTTTCATTGGAAGCACCAACTTCCTTTGTTTTCCAGCTGCAACTGGAAGGAGTCTCCACCCCCCTAGTTTCTCAGGCTACAACATGAGGGAAGCTCCAACTCCCCAAATCTCTGGCTACAACCAGAAGGAGGTTACAACTCCCCAAATCTCTGGCTACAACCAGAAGGAGGCTACAACCCCCAATGTTATCCGGATACAACCAGAAGGTGGCTACAACCACCTGTCCTTGCCCCGTCCTGCCACCCTGAAGTAGAAGTAGAATGATGGAACCACTGTCACACTATCACTGTGCGATATACCGCTGTAAACCTGTACCAATAAATATGAACCATGCATCAACCATGCATCAACCTGTAATCAACCTGTACCATAAACAAGTGCATCAACCATGCACCAACCTGTAATCA
>JZKD02S0060077.1:310620-334526 GCA_000966675.3 Picea glauca
TTACCCATCAAACAAACTTGGGTCCATTACCCAAACCTGGGGTCTCCAACTTCTCATGGCCATAACTCTCTAACCGTAAGGAATTATGTGACGTTCCACATACCACTGGAAATGACATGACAAGAACTATCCATATAGGATATTTTACCTGACAAATTCACTTTCCTTCATCTCATTATTACACAATTAAGAATGGGTTCTCTTACTCCACAAAGCATCTTCCCGTGAGGGATTTCACCATAAGGGGACCACTTTGGAGTTCATCCATATTTACTTCTTATAAACCATGACAAAACAATAAAGAGTCATATTTACATCAAACACTATTGGGTCCATTACCCAAAACTTTGTGCTACGGGTCTTTATTCAAGGGTTGACATCAATGACAACCAACCTTAATCAACAAGAAGAACATCAGCCAATGTGTCATATGAGGAAAAAGAGAATATCATAAATTCCTTGGAATAATCAGGGTTGATGAGAACGAGTTCTTTAGTCAAGGCTTGTTTGAATTGGTCAAAATAATCTTGAGCTTCAACAGTCCATTTCACCTCATTTCCCTTCCTAAGCATAGATGTGATGTACTTAACCAATTCAACAAAGTTAGAGATCAATATTCTCAGAAAATTGATTTTACCCAAGAAATATTGAACTTCCTTCTTGGATCTAGGAAGAGATAGAGTCTGGATGGTCTCTACTCTACTTGGATCAATCCTTACCCCTTATGTTGATACAATGTGTCCCAATAACTTGCCTTCTGTTGGAAAACTTGTATTTTTCGAATACTCTAGTTATCAATGGTTGGAGCTGCCTATTTTCTAAGTATTGAAACGATACACATAAGCCTAAAAGTCGGATTTCGTGATTTTGTATATATCATGGTTATACTTCTCTGAACCCTCAATATCCTGACACGCGAAATGGAGAAGTTGTTTTAAGTCTGATCGCGATCATTGAACCTTTAAACACATATTATCACTTTTAATAATACGTGCTCTCGTGTTTCGGGAGTCACACCTCGAACGTCCTTCGAATGTCCGACACACGAAGTTGTGAGATTAGTTTAAGTTAATCTGGTTAATAACAAGAATAATGACTTTTAAGCCATAGTTAATCTGTATCTCGATTTCGCGAATCGACGGTTGTTACCTCAAAAACAATACGTTTGTAGCCCCGATACCTGAAGTCGTGATATTCATTAATTAATCGTGGTTAATTAAAAGCTTAAGTCAAATCGCAGTTAATCAACCAAACCACACTATCACGAATTCGGGATTCGTGGTTTCAAGACTAGGAGTAAAATCATCTGGTACTGCGAACGCTGAAAAGGGGATTAAGGACTAAACTCACTTAATTAAGAGGTTGAACTGGATTAATTAACACCTTAAACAACCTTCAACCCATACAGCCTATGGACCAAGATTTAAACGGTGCCATGATCCTTTCGAATCACGAATTATCAAACATTTATGGCGTTTATTAGAATTTTAGTGAGGTGATTGATAGTAAGATCCCATTTTATTTATAAATATTTCTATTAAATTATTTAAATGTTATATTAGCAAGGACTCACACATACTTAAGTGCTTAAAGGGAAAAGGTTTCATTCATTATCTTAGGTTTCTTTCTATATTGCGTAGAGCTAGTTCACCAAGATAATCCCTGTCTGTGTTTTCATTTTCTGTGATAGGGGATCTCATTGAAAGGTTCTATATCATGGCTCCATGAAAAGAATCCAAGGCAACTACCAAGATTCCAAGTCAAGGTTCAAATACTATTTCTGACACCTCGCCTATAAGTATCAATACTATCAAAACATGGACGTATGTCTCCAACATTCTGTAATTCGAGCTGATAAATTGTCCAGATGATTCCAGCAATAACGAGAAAGACGACTTGTCCACCAAATAAAAAATCATCACTCAGTCAGAGATGCACAAGATAGAAGTAAGGCCATGGATTTAAAGCTATTATGATATGATCAGATGGGTGCTGGATCATGTGGATGTCCCGACTAGGACAATATTCAACGAGTAGAAGGTGGTGATTGGGACATTCAGACCAGACAATTTATAGGCAATGTATAAATTTTCTCCCACACCAAACCTTACTCACAATGGTGAATTCTTGGAGGGTTTCAAAAAGAAGGAATGAGATCAGTTTGGGAAAATCTTATCCGATTTGATCAAAGACTGGGTTTCATACCCCACGAAATTCAGAGCCGATACTAATGGAATTTATTCAATCTCGTCGTTGGTACCACAATTCATGTATATAGCGATGATGGTTTGTAGACTATATGGGAAGGAGGACACCTCTCACTTCTTTCTCCCATGGGTATCGCTTATTCATACAGTAGCACAGGGATTCTCCTTCGACTAGGCCAAATTGTTGTCAGACAGTCTGGCCAGTCGAATTACAAAGTATAGAGCACATAAGATGAGTGGGAAAGCATCTTCATTCTTTATGTCTGCTTACATCATGGATGCTATTTTATTCATGACACCTTTCCCATTAATGAGATGGAGCTTGGCTCCCACTAATGCAGAGCCTATTCATGTCTACCACTCGAAACTCTGGGAAGATAAAGCCAAAGAATTCGTCTACAAGATTTTCAACTGGGTAATGGTACCAATGCATGTCTCCATCTTCGCCCAACCGCCTCCCAGGATTTCAGATAACATCACAGCCAACCTGATCAGTGTGGCAGGTTGGTATAGAAAAGTAGAGTTTTCATATATTAGGGTTTTTGGCACCTCTGTCCCCTCATATGCTCTACCGCTATTCTTACCGAACAAGCTAGTATGTCACGAGATCGCTAGGAAAACTGTGCTCGGTGGGATAAGCAAGGATCTCAAAGGAGTATCAAAGAAGGTATGTCCACCCTTCCCCATTCACATTAGTACATATTCTTTATTAGATTTTGGCCATGCCAAAGCGGAGGTTACAACCTTGGAGAAATTGAAATTGGTAGACATTGAGTTTAAGAAGCACAACCCTAATAAGATTGTGAGTAATCACTTGGAGAGCTGTGGTCTGAAGAGATACGAACACAAAGACTCACCTCATGATGAAGTCTTCCGAGGTGCGAGGTCCTACTCTGAAGTTTTAAGATGGGTTCAAGCTCTGCTGCCCGATGATATGGTCGATTTTTATAAATTCCAAGAGCACAGGAGAAGTTTCTTCCCCAAAGTTTTACAGGGAAAAAATTCACAACCTATGGGTACACATCAAGCAGAAGCTAAAAATTCAATGGGCGTGAACCCTAGAAAACAAGAGACTCAGGACAAGACAGAGAAAACTGAAATCTTGAATCGGGAAGGAGAGATCCCCAACCAAGAAGAAGGAAACCCAAAGATAGTTACCAAGGAAATCAACATCCCAATTGCATCCGTCACTCCCTTACAATTCACAAAGGGGAACCCCGATATAGAGTGGATATTCAAGGAGGACCTAACACCTATCTCTGTAGAATAATTGCCTCCTAGTGAATTCTTCTTCAGTAAGAAAAGGAAGGCTATGGTGAAACAAGAAACATACCAAAGAGCGGGCGCAGTAGCTAAAAAATACAAAATCCTAACATATGGAGAATCCTTGGAAGATGAATAATTCACCGATGAGGTAGCAGGAACATTGGGGCTTATGCAACAACCAACCAATATTTAGTTGGAGCTTTGAAGGCACGGTTGAAACAAAAGAACCTCTTGATCAAAAAATTGGAGGCTCGGGTAGCAACGGTAGAGGCAAATGTTAGGGATGAGGCAAATAAAGGTTTCGAGCAAGCCAAAGTAACTGATCAATAGGAAATTGATATACTCAAATATGATCTTGAGAATACGCATAAGTCGAAACAAATAGGCCAAACACAGATAAGTCAACAGGAGGAACAAATAAAATTGCTACAATCTAAATTAATTTTTGTTGAAAACCAGGTCATAGACATAATGGTATTCCAATCCCAAGCCATGAAAATATGAAAGAAGGTAGAGATAGCTCAAAAGGATCTACTTGCCAAAGTAGAAACCATACAGAATCATTTTGATACGATAGAACAAGCGTTAAAAGATATCTCCCTGAGAGAAGTTGGGGAAGCTTGGGTCGCTTTCCAAGAGGCTGTTATAGCTACAACGAAATAAGAGGTGGCCATCAGTTCTAGGTTGCCTATCCCAGAGAAAACCCGAGGTAACATCTTACTGAAGGCGTGGGAACATAATATATCTGAGAGCAGAAAAAGAGCTAAAGAGATGAGATATGCTTCTGAAGAAACATTTGGCTTGATAAATAAAAAATTGTTAGATATCGATAAGGAAGGTAGTGCTGGAACACTGGGCAAAATTCACATAGCTAAACATCTGCTGGATATCAAGGAAAATGTGGAAAAAGGGAAAATTGAATTATCCTAGGTAAGTTAGGTCGATATTGCCCAAGTGGATAAATGGTTGATAATACCAAGCTTGCAATTATTGTCTATCATCATGGAAGACCGACATGTAGGAAAATGATTGCCACAGTTGGCAAAGAATTGCTACACTTTCGAGACGAATAGCCAAGCCAAACCTTCCAAGTTGATAGCCCAGTTGGTAGAAAGGTGTGTTATTTGTATCGAGTAGGGGAAAGGGTAGACTTATGGAGGCAAGTAGTAACAAATACCTATCCCATCCTATTTTTGGAGCTAGAGTACAAGGAAATAAAATGCCCTGCCAATGTGGAGGAAGATAGGAGACAAGGAAGTGAAACGCTTCATTTCCCATATGTAACCGAAATGTTTAAGAACGATTAGAATTCAAAGCATTTTAATCTTGTATAAGTATAATTTTGAAAGATAGAACTAGGGATTTTCTCTTTTTGGGCGATTGTATCAGAGAACATTTCTTTCGCCATAATTAATACAAGGTAGATCGAAGACTGTTTTTTTTCGTCAAGACTGGGTTATGTGTTTCTTCTGTTATTTCACATTTCGCATCATTTCTCATATGTGTCTTTAATGAATGTTTAGCTGTAATTTAGTACAACTTCTACTGTGGTGATCATTTATTTCAGTCATCTAATCATTTGCAGCTTTTCCTCTGTATCGACTATCAGCAGGTACAAGACCTGTGAAATGTTTAGATTTCTATATCATATGCTTCATTAAAGTTTTTCCTACTTATTTTCTTCTTCTGTCACAAGGTGAGATTTTTCCCTGATTGATGCCTCACATTATTCAACAACTCTATGTTTTCTCTCGCTTCATGCATGGTTTTAAGATTTAACTCAGTTACAGAAAATGAACTTTGATTTCATTATGCTATTAATTCGATTTTGGTATTCTTTCTCGTATAATCTAAAGGTGAAACAACAACCAACACTTTATAAAAGAACTCTGTTCCTTTATGACTATCCCCGTGGCAAGACAACCCAACATAGAACCCAGTCTCTCAGATCAAACCAGCCTCTCTTTAAACCTTTTCGATACCATTATGAAAACTGCTACTACCTGGGCCGAACTCGAATGTTCATGGGAAGCCATTGAACGAGACATAAACATTCAGGAACAATTGGAAGCTAGACCCAGACAACTCAAAAATCAGCCTTAGATTCTTTTCCCTAGTTGTTTTCTTCCTTTACATATTTCACCCTCTTTTTGGATGCCTAGACTCAGTACTTTATATCCTTAAGTACAGACTTTGGAACACCATCTTTTTGGTGCCGTTGCCGGGGATGGAGATAGAAAATCATTTTCCCTGGGAGAATGACATTTTCAAGCTTCTACTCTTTGATAGTGAACAAAGAGTGAACACCTTCTAAAGGATAGTTTTTTATTATTCACTTGGTGACTCCACGTTAAGTAAGTCGACATCTGGTCAAAGGAACACCAGACAAAATCCATATGGTAAACAGACCACGCCTGTTCCCGATCCTGAAAAAATACTAAAATGAAGAGGTTCCCTTAAGCCAACTACTGCGGTCTACCAGCTTAGACACACACGACCTAAGGCCAATATCACACCCAATGCGGTGAATTCGAAAGAATATCTCATAAAAACCCTCTCCGAAGAAATGAAGACAATCGAGGCCGAAACCCTAAACCCAAATTTAGCTTTCTTGGAAATTAAATCTGAAACTCATACGACTACCCACTGCGTAAATGAAGGCGAAAATCCCTCGATAAAGCTTGCATCGACTGATACCCCCATAACTCTTTAGTTATATTTCCTGACCTCACTAAGTCTCAAAGAGTATAACATATACTCGGATTCCACACCTGTGGGTTCCCCCATTTACATCTCTTGCAAGTGAGAGGAACCAAGCCCCTGTATCCCGTTTCCACCTTTTTCAAATTTCTCGTCTCCCAAAGAAGCTAAATATTCGTTATACATCTTCAAAAACCCTTTGTACAACGTACTGGTTTCCTCTCCTAGAGTATCTATGACAACTACAGGAGGAGGAGTGGGGGGCTAAGGGCCACCCCCACCACCCAGGATTTTCGCTAAAGTAGCTGCCAGATACGCTCCTCTGGTCCTCCCAGTACCCCTGCATGACCTGCCTGAAAACTACATGAAAAACCTACCTAAGTTTACAAGGGAAGGAGACCTAACCGCGACCGAACATACAAATTTCTTTGACCAATTTGCATACATCCTAGGTCTCGAACATGAATATGTGTATTCATGGTTGTTTGTCCAAAATTTTGAAGGACAAGTGAGAACCTGGTTTTGAAGTCTGCTCGCAGGTTCGATTTTATCCTATGATGCTCTAGAAGATTCTTTTCGTAGACAATGGGGCAAAAGGAAGAACCATTAATACTATCTGACTGAGATTGGATCTCTGAAGAAAAAAGGTTCAGAAACCATTATGGAATTCATTCAAATATTTAACAAATTATATAATAAGATCCCAGTCGAAGTTAAACCATCCCAACCCTGCAACCAAGGTAACCTTTGCGGGAGCCTTCGAACCCGATTTCACACTTTTATTAAGAGAAAGGAGAGGGGATGACCTAACCAGAATGCAAGATGATGTCATGGATATTGAGTCAAACATGATGGCTTCTGGTAAACTAAAAACAAAAATAGAAATGGGAAACAAAGAGACCAAACGTTTTAAAGAACAAGCGAGACCTTCAGGATCAGGGAGGTCCTCAGATGATAAAATAGATGATATGGCTAGGATAATAAAAGAGCTATCAAATAAAATTTCGAGGATGGAGCTAGAACAATCCAAAGCAGATCAATTTGTTAAGAGATATTTCAGAAGAAACCCCAATCCTCAAATTCAACAAAGACAGATTAAAAACGAAGACGAAAAAATTCAAACTCCTTTAAAAAATGAAATTTTTTATAGGAGGAATTGACTTGCAAGAGTTTTAGGATCTAGGAGAAGATGCTAACAATTTGGGAGATGATTGTGTACAACCTCATCTAACCAAGGAAGATTACAAAAGGTCTATGAAAACAGAACAATCGTCAAATAAAGATAACAACATAAATAATGCAGGTGATTCTACCTATCAGGGGATGGCTGCTACTATAATGGCCGAGCGCCAACACAAGTACAATCTGAGGCCTAAAAATAAATCTGTGTCAACTACTCAACCAAAGAAAATCCTTCCAAGAGGCGAAATATATGAGCTCGTTCCAAAAGACACTGAGATACAGAATACCAAAATAAAGGAGGCTGAGTTCCAAGATGGGAAAATTAAGGTAGCCAGAACACAGCCATTGGAAACAAAACTAACTGAAAATAAAGTAATGCAAACAAATAAGTTAGAAAGGAAGGAAACCAAAGCTTCAACTAAAGAAACAGATAAACTCGTGGGAGGTTTCAGCCTAGAAAATGAGATAAACAAGATAAAGATACCAATACCCCTGGTCGAATTGGCAAAGAATCCTGTGTACCGAAAGCAAATAACCAAAATGATATTTTTTTTCAGATTTAGAAAGTCAATCTGACGTGATGAATTTGGAAGATGATAAGCCTAATATAAATTTCGGCCTGCATTTTAAAGGTGCCAGGGTTATCGTTTCCCCTTTATATATCACACTAAATGTGCAAGATCATCTGCTGCATAATTGCATGCTAGACTCTGGAGCCTCACATAATGTGATGCCCAAGTCTATTATGGACAGACTAGGCCTCAAAATCACCAGGCCTCACGGAGACCTGTATTCTTTCGATTCAAGGAGAGTTAAGTGTATGGGCATGATCAAGGATCTAGTGGTAACTCTTGCACATGTTCCAGTAAAAAGTGTTCTAATGGATGTAGTTATCGCCGATATACCTCTGAAGTATGGTTTTCTCTTATCTAGGTCTTGGGGATCCAAGCTTGGGGGATCCCTTCAATTAGACATGACCTACGCCATAATTCCTATTTTTGGAGAATAGTTCACTCAGTTATACAGAGAGACACGATTATCATATACAATAAGTGATACACAAAATCCTAATAATTATCCTGTTTATGTCGTCGATCAAGACCTGGGAAATTGTATTTTATCTTTTGACGATGGTGCAAATAATTGTATAGAAGAAAATTTTATAGAGGAAAATAAATCAAAAAACATAGATGAAAATGCGTATAACACTGGGATTTGGATTTTTTTTTTTATGGCACTTCGTCATGTGAAGGAGCAGGTGTGGAAGTACTTTTTGTAGCACCTGAAAATGAATTTGTTATCCCCTTTTCATATAGACTACAGTGGGACATAGACTACACAAATAATGTATTTGAGTATGAAGCCCTAGTGTTGGGACTAGAAGCTACCAGGAAGATGAACATAAAGAACTTGGAAGTCTATGGAGATGCGGAGTTGATTGTGAAGCATATAAATCGGTAGTACCAGGTGAAACACCTGAGATTAAGATTTTACAGAAATTGCGCCTGGGATCTAATAGATTTTTTTTTCTCTAATAGAATGTTCATTACATTCCACGTGCAGAAAACCTAAAATCTGATTCATTAGCCAAAGAAGCCTCAAATTTTGCATCTCCTATAGCTTTCAAACTAAAGTATCATATAGAGGTGAGGCACAGACCCTCCATATCGAATAATATACAACACTGACAGGTCTTCGAAGATGACGAACATATCAGAAAATTCCTTGAAATGGTGGACAATTTCGCTGAAACTCACATTGACCAAGAAAACCAAAATGACCATACTTGGATTATGAAAGAAGGATCCTCCTCAAGATTTCTAAGAAAAGATCGCAAATCATCGCATGTTTGTATTAAAAAACAATCAGATTCTGAAAGGAATAATCCCTCTAGAAAGGTTGTTTGACCAAAATGACATGCCCCTAAAATCTACTTTACAACCTCAACCAGAAGAAGTTGAATATTGCGACATAGGGACCAAAGAGGAGCCTAGAATAGTAAAGATATCAAAATATCTTCCCCCTAAGATGAAAGGTAAGTATGCATATTTACTCCAGCAGTATAAATACATGTTCGCTTGGTCTTACGATGAGCGAAGAACTTATGAAACCACTGTGATCGAACAAAAAGTACCTTTGAAGCCCAGTGTTAAACCTTTTAGACAAAAACTCGGGCAAATCTATCCCATTTTATTGCCCATGGTCGAAAAGAAAGTTAAAAATCTTTTGGATGCAAAAATAATTGTGCCACTGAGATACTATGACTGGGTAGCTAACCTGGTCTCGGTTAGGAAGAAGAGTGGAAAGATCAGACTGTGTGTAGATTTTAGAAATCTAAATAAATCCTCCCTCAAAGGCAATTATCCGCTTCCCAAAATGGATCATGTTTTGGAGAAGGTGGTTGGGGAAAATAGAATGTCAATGATCGATGGGTTTTTCGGTTATAATCAGATCGTTGTCAGCGAGCACGATAAAGAGAACACAACCTTCACCACCCCTTGGGGCACATTTATGTTTGACAAAATGCCTTTTGGTTTAATGAATGCAGGTGCTACCATCCAACATGCTATGGATATCGCTTTCGTCGGTGAGAAAGATAAATTCGTGGTCATTTACCTTGATGATCTGACTGTTTTTTCTAAATATGATGAAGATCATCTGATACATCTCAAGAAAACGTTCGAGAAATGCCGAACATTTGGTTTGTCCTTAAACCCCAAGAAATATCCCTTTGCGATACATGAAGGTAAACTCCTGGGCCATATTGTGTCTCGAGGCGGAATTAAAATTGATCCTAAAAGGGTCGAAGCTATAGACACTATAAATATCCCTAGAAATGTAAAGGAAATTCAATCATTTTTAGGAAAAATAATTTTTTTGAGGAGATTTATCCCGAATTTTGTTGAAATCATGAAATTGATCACAGATATGATGAAGAAGAACAATGAAGTCAAATGGACGGTAGAAGCCAAAGCATCGTTTTTACGTATCAAGAAAGTTATAAGCAAAGCACCCGTGCTGGCCAACCCTGATTATCTAAAAGAGTTTCTGATTTTCTCATTTTCCTCCGAACACACGATTGCGGCAATACTCATCTAGAATAACGAAGAGGGTTTTGAGCAACCGATAGAATTCTTCAGTAAGAGCCTCAGAGATGCAGAATTGAGAAGTTATATAATGGAAAAGAAAGCATACGCTATGGTAAAGGCACTGAAGGCTTTCAGAACCTACATGTTACACTCCAAGGTAATTTCATATGTGCCCACTAGTTCTGTAAAAGATATATTAGTGCAGCCCGACAGTGATGGGAAGAGGGGTCGGTGGCTCACTAATATTCAATAATTTGATCTAGAGGTCAAATCGACGAAGCTCGTAAAAGGACAGGGCTTGGCTAAGGTCTTATCTGAATTAAAATTCAGAGCACTTGAGATAAATAACCTGCAAGAATACAGAGGATGTGTGGACATAGATGAATTCGATGACCAAATAGCTCCAACCAGGATCGACGAGAAGTTTGCCTCATTAGGTTGGTATAAAGACATAGTATCGTACCTTCTGACCCTGAACTGCCTGAGTGATTTATCTCCATCTAAAGCCAGGGCACTGAAATTGCATGCGGTAAAGTATAGTATATCTAAAAGCCAATTGTTTTGGAAATACCCTCTAGGTTTCCTATTGGTTTGTTTGGTAGAATCAGAAACAGAAAGGGTCATAAATGAATTTCAAGAAGGAGTATGCAGAGGACATCATGCATGGAGAGAAACAACTTATAAAATCCTGAGGGCAGGATATTACTGGCCTAAACTATTTTCAGATGTCAATACCAAAGTCAGAGCCTGTAAATCTTGCTAATTGTTCGCTGGCAAGCAGAAGATCCCAGCATTACCTTTGGTTTCGGTTAAAACGGAAGCCCCGTTTCAACAATGGGGGTTGGATTTTATAGGTGAAATTAACCCACACTCCAACGCTCAACATAGATGGATCCTGACCACTATCGATTATTTCACCAAATGGGTGGAAGCTATTCTGACCAGAAAAGTGACAGATTCGGTGGTGATAGATTTTCTGGAAGAAAACATACTATCTAGATTCGACTATCCCAGAAAAATAGTTACAAACAACGCCCAGGCATTCAAATCTATGGTGATGGTTAGATTTTGCCAAAAATACAATATTATATTGGGCCATTCTACGACATACTACCCCCAAGGCAATGGGCTCTCTGAATCATCGAATAAAAGCTTAATTACCATAGTTAAGAAAGTATTGAATGAAAACAAAAAATCTTGGCATGTGGATTTGAAGTACGCCTTGTGGGCGAATCAGATAGGCACCAAAAAATTGATTGGCACTTCTCCTTTTCAAATGGTATATGGGACTGACGTAGTGCTACCCATAAATCTAGCCTTACCCGTGATGAAACTTTGGCAGGATGAAAAAGAAGAACCAAATCACATCACAAGAAGAATAAATCAGTTGATCGAAGTTCAACAGAACAGAATGGAGGTAGACGAAAGACTTCAGAAGTATCAAGACAATATGAAAGCACTATTCGATCATAAGGCTAAAGACAGGGAATTCCTCCCTGGTGATTTAGTTTTGAAATGGGATGATAGAAGGGAAGACTCGGAAAAACATGGAAAATTTGACCATATCTGGTATGGCCCATTCAAAGTCACAGCTTCTGAAGGAAATAAATCGTTTCTGTTAGAAAATTTGGATGGTAAAACCTTTAACGCCCCTGTCAACGGGCGCTATCTGAAGCACTTTATGAAATAAATTATTTCCAAAATCCCAATCTATATACCGGTTTGTGTTTATGTTTTTATATCTTTTCGGTAAGTTTTATTTTCTTTTTCATCGCAAATAAAACAGGTGAGTGATACGAAATTTTCAACACATTGAATTCCATAGATTTTAAAATTCTGACGCTCTTCGTGTTGCTTTCTTACAGGATTCTGGTTTACAACACAAACATCATAAAGAGGAAAACATACGGTCATGTATTGGGAAACCGATTCGTCCGAAAAAAGTGATAAAAGATAATTTACTAAGATGAGAATGAAATTGTAAGGCAAAGGTACAAATTCCCTAAATATCTAGATTGCAAATGAAGGTCACCTAGGTGCAATAATGGTCTCATGAGTATGAACATTTTCACTCGATGGATTATCAAAAGAATATTTTTTTACTGTGGATTCTAAAAAGTTTCCCTTGGATAAGATAAAATCAATGAAAATAAAACAGAAGAATTGGAGCATCCTAAATAAATAAAAAAATAATAAAAAATGAGTCCCAGGAGTCATGATTGCATTATAACACCCGTGCTTACGAAATACGAAAAATTATTTGTCGCTCTGTCCCGAATCTTTGATTTTCCCCCCTTGAATCTTGATATCTTCCCATGGTTTTCACAGAGGGAAAATAAGTTTCACTTTAGTTCTGAAAGCCAACAAACGATTTTTTTCGAACGCCAACAAAAAAGGCGGCAAGTTCTTGCGAACCATCAGATCTCACTGAACTAAGATATGCTTAGGCTAATTCTAACTCCTTTGGTTTTTTCAACAGGTCTTGACGATCAGTCTTGCTCAAAAGAAGGCCCTTGGAAATAAACTCTCCCCTAAATCTTTCCTAGCAACTAAGATGTTTAGAAGGCCAAAGGAAAACTGATCCAGAGTAATCAAGGTGAGTTAACAGACCTCAGCTGCAAAATTATACACAGATATTACCCTTGGTATACTTTCTACTAATTGATTTCCCCCACTTCATGGAAAAGGAAAATATAAGACAGATGGTGAAAGGAAATTCAAAAAATTGATTGCCCCCATCTAGTCCGAAAAGAGATGATGAAAGGAAATTCATAAAATGATTGCCCTCATCTCAACATTTAAATGAAAAGTTACAACTTGAAGTGGTGAAAGGAAATTCAATAAAGGGAATTGGACAGCTTCACCGGGGTACTGAATAGGCTCGTTAACAGTGAAGCAATGTCTAAAATATCTGTAAGGTTGTTACACATGAATTGTACTGTGCTATGGTAATTAGTTTTCTTTGAAACCTAATCTACATCCCAGGTGCATGCAGGACTCCCTAATTAAAAACATTGAAGTTACTTCACCTTGATGCAAGCAAAATCAACAGAACATGTTCACATTTCCAAGGTCGTTTGGATCATCTTGAGAGGAAGAGGAAATATTTGTGGACCAACTTTGAGATAAGAAAGTGATTAAGTTTCTAAAACTTTCAGAGGTAAGGATGAAACTCCCTTTTCCCCTCTGTATCCTCTATTTGAACGAGTTTCGCAGAAGCCAGCTAATGACTCCATTTACCCAATAAAGGCACTTGGTCTAATGTTCTTCTCGTCCCGCAAGGAGACGATATCCCTAGTTGGAGCCTATGTTGGAAAATTTTTATTTTTTGAATACTCTAGTTATAAAAGGTTGGAGCCACCTATTTTCTAAGTATTGAAGCGATACACATAAGCCTAAAAGTCAGGTTTCAGGATTTTGTATATATCATGGTTATACTTATCTGAACCCTCAATATCTCGACACACGAAATGGCGAAGTTGTTTTAAGTCTAACCACGATTATTGAACCTTTAAACACACATTATCACTTTTAATACATAGTGATCTCGCGTTTTGGGAGTCACACCTCGAACTCCCTTCGAATGTCCGACACGCGAAGTCGCGAGATTAGTTTAAGTTAATATGGTTAATAACAAGAATAATGACTTTTAAGCCATAGTTAATCTGTATCACGATTTCGTGACTCGACCGTTGTTACCTCAAAAACAATATGTTTGTAGCCCCAATCCCCGAAGTCGCGATATTCATTAATTAATCGTGGTTAATTAAAAGCTTAAGTCAAATCGTAGTTAATCAACCAAATCACACTATCGTGAATTTGGGGTTCCAAGACTAGGCGTAAAATCACCCGATACTGCAAATGCCGAAAAGGGGATTAAGGACTAAACTCACTTAATTAAGAGGTTGAACTGGATTAATTAACACCTTAAACAACCTTCAACCTGTACATCCTACGAACCAAGATTTAAATGTTTCCGTGATCCTTTTGAATCATGAATTATCAAACATTTATGGAATTTATTAGAATTTTAGTGAGGTGATTGATAGTAAGATCCTGTTTTATTTCTAAATCTTTCTATTAAATGATTTAAATGTTCTGTCAGCAAGGACTTTCACAGACTTAAGTGCTCAAAGAGAAAAGGTTTTAGTCATTAGCTTAGGTTTCTTTCTAATTTGCGCAGAGCCAATGGACCAAGATAACCTCTGTCTCTGTTTTCATTTTCTGTGACAGGGGATCGCATTGCAAGGTTCTCTATCATGGCTCCAAGAAAAGCATCCAAGGCAGCTACCGAGAGTCCAGATCAAGCTTCATATATTATTTCCGATATGTCACCTAGAAGTATCAATACTGTCAAAACATGGACGTATGTCTCCAACATTATGCAATCTGAGCTGATAAATTGTCCAGATGATTCCAGTGATAACGAGAAAGATGACTTGTCCACCAAATACAAAATCGTCGCTCAGTCAGAGATGCACAAGATAACAGCAAGGCCACAGATTTTTTTCTATTATGATATGATTAGATGGGCACTGGACCATGTGGATGTATCGACTAGGACAATATTCAATGAGCAGAAGGTGGCGATTGGGACATTCAGACCAGAGAATTTACAAGCAATGTATAAATTTTCTCCCACACCAAACCTTACTCACAATGTCGAATTCTTGGAGGGTTTCAAAAAGAAGGAATGCAAGAATTTTGGGAAATTCTTATCCGATCTGATCAAAGACTGGGTTTCGCACCCCGTGAAATTCAGAGCCGATACTATTGGAATTTATTCGATCTCGTCATTGGTACCACAATTCATGTATATAGTGATGATGGTTTGCAAACTGTATGGGAAGGAGGACACCTCTCACTTCTTTCTCCCATGGGTATCACTTATTCATACAGTAGTAGAGGGATTCTCCTTCGACTAGGCCAAATTGTTGTCAGACAGTCTGGCTAGTTGAATTACAGAGTATCGAGCATAGAAGATGAGTGGGAAAGCATCTTCATTCTTTATGTCTGCTTACATCATGGATGTTATTTGCTTCATGACACCTTTCCCATTAATGAGCTGGAGCTGGACTCCAACTAATGTAGAGCCTATTCATGTCTACCACTCGAAACTCTGGGAAGATAAAGCCAAAGAATTCGTCTACGAGATTTTCAACTGGGTAATGGTACCAATGCATGTCTCCATCTTCGGCCATATGCCTCCCAGAATTTCATATAACATCACGACCAACCTGAGTAGCATGGAAGATTGGTATATAGAAGTAGATTTTTCATATATTAGGGTTTTTGACACCTCTATCCCCCCATATGCTCTCCCGCTATTCTTATCGGAAAAGCTAGTATGCCTCGAGATCGCCAGGCAAACTATGCTCGGTGCGATAAGCAAGGATCTCAAAGGAGTATTGAACAAGGTATGTCCACCCTTTCCCATTCACATTGGAACATATTCTTTATTAGACTTCAGCCATGCCAAAGAGGAGGCTACGACCTTGGAGGAAATGAAATTGGTAGACATTGAGTTTAAGAAGCACGACCCTAATAAGATTGTGAGTAATCACTTGGCGAGATGTGGGCTGAAGAGATACGAACATGAAGACTCACCTCATGATGAAGTCTTCCGAGGTGCGAGGTCCTACTCTGACGTTTTATGCCAGGTTCAAGCTTTGCTACCCGGTGATATGGTCGATTTTTATAAATTCCAAGAGCACAGGAGAAGTTTCCTCCCCAAAGTTTTACAGGGAAGAATCTCACAACCTCCGGTACATAGCAAGCAGAAGATAAAAATTCAATGGGTGTGAACCCTATCAAACAAGAGACTCAGGACAAAATAGAGAAAACTAAAATCTCAAATCGGGAAGGAGATATCCCCAACCAAGAAGAAGGAAACCCAGAGATAGTTACAAAATCCTAACATATGGAGAAGCCTTGGAAGAGGAATAATTCGTCGATGAGGTAGTAGGAACATTGGGGGATTATGCAACAACCAACCAATATTTAGTTGGATCTTTGAAGGCACGGTTGAAACAAATGAACCTCTTGATCAACAAATAGGAGGCTCGGGTAGAAACAACAAAGGCAAATGCCAGGGATGAGGCAAATAAAGGTTTCGAGCTAGCTAGAGTAACTGATCAATAGGAAATCGGGAGACTCAAATCCGATCTTGAGAAGACGCATTAGTCGGCACAAATAAGCCAAACACAGGTAAGTCAATAGGAGGAGCAAATAAACCTATTGTAATCTAAATTAATTTCTGTTGAAAACTAGGTCATAGACATAACGATATTCCAATCCCAAGCCACGAAAATACGAAAGAAGGTAGAAATAGCTCAACAGGATCTACTTTCCAAAGTAGAAACCATACATAATCATTTTCATATGATAGAACAAGCGTTAAAATATATCTCCCTAAGAGAACGAGAAGCTGGGGAAGCTCCGGTCCCTTTCCAAGAGGTTGTTATAACTACAATGAAAGAAGAGGTGGCCATCAGTTCCAGGTTTTTTATCCTAGAGAAAACCCGAGGTAACATCTTACTGAAGGCGTGGGAACATAATATATTCGAGAGCAGAAAAAGAGCTAAAGAGATGAGATATTCTTGTGAAGAAACATTCGGCTTGATAAATAAAAAATTGTTAGATCTCGATAAGGAAGGTAGTGCTGAAACACTGGGCAAAATTGACATAGCCAAACATCTGCTGGATATCAAGGAAAATGTGGAAAAAGGGAAAATTGAATTATCCCAGGCAAGTCAGGTCGATATTGACCAAGTGGATAAATGGTTGATAAGACCAAGCTTGCAATTATGGTCTATCACCACAGAAGACCGACAAGTAGGAAAAATATTGCCATAGTTGGCAAAGAATTGCTACACTTTCGAGGCAAACAGTCAAGCCGAACCTTCCAAGATGATAGCCCAGTTGGTAGAAAGGTGTGTTATTTGTATCGAGTAGGGGAAAGAGAAGACTTATGGAGGCAAGTAGTAACAGATACCTATCCCATCCTATTTTTGGATCCAGAGTAAAAGGAAAGAAAATGCCTTGCCCACGTGGAGGAAGACAAGAGACAAGGAAGTGAAACGCTTCATTTCCCATATGTAACCAAATTTTTTAAGAACGATTAGAATTCAAAGCATTTTAATCTTGTATAAGTAAAATTTTGAAAGATAGAACCAGGGCTTTTCTCTTTTTGGATGATTGTATCAGAGAACATTTCTTTCGCCATAATTAATACAAGGCAGATCGAAGACTCTTTTTTTCGTCAAGACTGGGTTATGTGTTTCTTTTGTTATTTCGCATTTCGCATCATTTCTCATATGTGTATTTAATTAATGTTTAGTTGTAATTTAGTACAAATTCTACTGTGGTGATCATTTATTTCAGTCATCTAATCATTTTCATCTTTTCCTCTGTATCGACTATCATTAGGTACAAGACCTGTGAAATGTTTAGATTTCTATATCATATGCTTCATTAAAGTTTTTCCTACTTATTTTCTTATTCTATCACAAGGTGAGATTCTTCCCTAATTGATGCCTCACATTGTTCAACAACTCTATGTTTTCTCTCGCTTCATGTATGGTTTTAAGATTTAACTCAGTTACGGAAAATGACCTTTGCTTTCTTTATGCTATTAATTCGATTTTGGTATTCTTTCTTGTATAATCTAAAGGTGAAACAACAACCAACACTTTATAAAAAACTATGTTCCTTTATCATTGTCCCTGTGGCAAGACAACCCAACATAGAACCCAGTCTCTCAAATCAAACCAACCTCGCTTTAAACCTTTTCGATACCATTTTGAAAACTGCTACTACCCGGGCCGAACTCGAACGTTCATGGGCAACCATTGAACGAGACATAAACATTCAGGAGCAATTGGAAGCTAGACCCAGACAACTCAGAAATCATCCTTAGCTTCTTTTCCCCAGTTGTTTTCTTCCTTTACATCTTTCACCCTCTTTTTGGATGCCTAGACTTAGTACTTTATAGCCTTAAGTACAAACTCTTGAACAACACCTTCCTTCATAGCAAACAAAGACTTCTTAGGATTGAGAGAGAGACCAAACTTTCTGCACTTCAGGAAGACCTTTTTCAAATGATGATAATGTTCCTTATCATATTTTGAGAATGCTGTAATGTCATCTATATAGATGACCACACATTTTTCCTTCTCCCCAATAAAGGAAATATCCATTTCTCGCTGAAAGGTTGCTCATGTATTCATTAGTCCAAAGGGAATTTTATCATACATGAATGTGACCCAAGAAATACTGAAGGTTGTCTTCTCTCTCTCTTCAGCTAGGACAAAGATCTGATTGTAGCCTAAGAAGCCATCAATCATAGACATCCTTTATGAGCCAGTAACTATCTGCAAAATATGCTCCATCTTTGGCAAGGAGTAATTATCATTCTTGGAACTTCTATTCAAATTTATGAAATCAACACAAAGTCTGATTTCACCATTATTTTTCCTCATTGGGACCAAGTTAGCCACCCACTCAGAGTAACTTAAAGGTATGATGATCTTAGCATCAAGCAACTTCTTAACTTCTTTTTCCATAATAGGCAACAACATGGGATTTATCTATCTGAGCTTACACCTAAATGGCGTGGTCTCGTCTTTCAAAGGGATCTTATGTTCAATGATTCTTGTGTCATATGTTTGTAGATCTTCATATTCATAGTAAAATACATCAACAAACTCCTTCAAAAGTTTAACATACTTATCCCTTTTCTCTTTGACAAAATGCTAGACAATTTCACATACTTTGGTTTTTCCTCTGTACCTAAATTGCATTCAGTCACATAAGCATTTTCAGTTGAACCTTTAACCTTCAAAATAACATCATTTCTGTCAAACGATATCTCCAAAGGAACTAGTCCTTTTGGAATATGGTTACTGGGCAATTGAACAATATGATGGTCTAAAATTTTATTCAGGAAAATATCAGCATGAGGGATTTTGGTATCATCATGATCTTGATCAATATGAAGAGCAGAAAAATCTTCCACAGTTTCTAGAAATCTTTTGATCTCAAGATCATCCTCAAAGACCTTCCAATTCTTGACATTGTTAGGTATAGAGGGTCTATACTTCACTTCCACATCATATTTGATCTTGGGGGGAAAAAGAACTTTAAAATTACTTGCAGAAACAACCATAGTATTTTCTTCTCTTGGAATAAAAGAGATATTAAAAGATGAGAAGAAATTATCAACAAGACGAAAAAATTAATTTCTGTAAGTCCTTAACCTGGGGTGTTTAGCTTGATACATATTTTTAACTTGATGTACAATTAATTCAACATCTCCAAACACTGCTAACTCTTAAATATTCATGTCTTTAGAATCCCTCAAATTCAAAACAAGAGCCTCATACTCTGCTACATTGTTGGTAGTTTCAAATCAAGTTTATAAGACAAAGATATGATCTCTTGAGTTGGGGACATACAGACCAC
Organism: Picea glauca; assembly: GCA_000966675.3. Classification (NCBI taxonomy): domain Eukaryota; kingdom Viridiplantae; phylum Streptophyta; class Pinopsida; order Pinales; family Pinaceae; genus Picea; species Picea glauca. The sequence continues at coordinate 330,527 of JZKD02S0060077.1, forward strand.
TCCAACACCAACACCTTCTTTAGAATAGGCTCCATCAAAGAAAATCTTCCAAACAAGGGGTATTTTGAGGAGGAACCTCACAATTTTCAATAATTTGTTTTTTGATTTCAATAGGTGATTGAGGAGCATCAGTGAGTTGTAAAATATTGGATCCTAAATCAATATCAACTACAAAAATAGGGTGGTTGTTAGGATTAGCTTCATCACTGATGATGTAAGCTAGTTGTGCTTCCCTATAGAGCCTTATGTGCTCTCCTCCAAATACATGAATGGTTGCATATGAAAGGTCCATCTGCAAAGTTCCCCCTAGTATTTTGATCCAATATCTTGATAAGAGAATCCCAAACTTAGAGGGGACATCAACCACCACAATATCCATGACCACACTCTTCATGGGAAATTGGAACAAGGTAAAAAACATGTCTTTGATGACCCCAAGGCACTTCACTTTTCTAGAATCAAATGAGTATAGGTCATGATAAGTTTTTGTAATTTCTAGACCAAGCTCATCCATGGAAATTTTAGGAATGAGGTTATGAGATGCACCTGAGTCCATCAAGCAGTTGTGAAAAAATTTATCATGAATATTTAATGATGTGTAGAAAGGAGGAGAAGAGTCATCCCTATCCTCTACCAAAGGTCTCAATATGACTGTTGATTTTTCATCTTGAAGGTTCACTGAGTCTGTGGAATTGGAGGAAGATTTAGGCTGAAACATCTTGGAAAGCTATTTTTTAAACTCCTCATTTTTAATCATCTCTAAAAAGGGTACTGGGATTTTTATCTTTTGAATCTCGTTCTCAAAGTTAAAGGAAGAGGGATATTTCAGAATCTCCTTAATTTCTGGGACAGGGATTTTAACCACTGCTTGGGGGTTTTGTGCCTTTTTTTCTTTGCTGCTAGATTCCACAGCCTTAGAAGAATTTTCAATTTTGGTGGGTTGATCAAATGTGTTAGGCTTCCCCTCCTTTTTTGACCTTAGATTGTATTTATTTGAATTTTCATTGACTTTTTCCCCTTTACTCAATTCATTCAATTGGTTGTCCATATGAGACTCTTCATATGCAGATTGAGTTAAATGAGGGGATGGAGAGGTGTCACCAAGACAATGGATTTCTGGATTAGTTTCTTCATCCTCTCCTACTTCATCAGCGAAAAGGTTATTTTTGAGAGGGATTTGGACTTTTTGATCATCCCTATCCCTATTTCTTTGATCTCTTTGAAGGACCCGAGGCACATTGTTTGGTATTCTGAAATTTCCTTTGTTATCACGATCCTGTGTGTTTCTATAATTATGTTTTCTTCAAGTTTCATCTTTTCCATTTCAGCAGAAAGTGATTTTACCAATTTTGTTAGTTCATCAACTTGAGAATTGACAACAGAGGAATCAGAGGTTGAAGCTTCAACTCTACTTTTTCTCCTATCTCTATAAGATGTTCCCCTAATCTTGTCAGCTACCAATATGATATATTATACCTCCAAGGATTGATCTTGCATATGAGCTAGAGAGGTAGATCTTCTTTCTCTCAACAGGAGGTAAAACTCAGGGTTAAAACCACTGGCATAGGTGATCTTGGTAGAAGTTTTTGTAGGCTTAATTTCAGTGGGGATTTTGTTGTACATTTTATTAAATGTTTTTGAGAAGTCTGAAACAGATTCCCCTTCTTTCCTCTTAAGTGACCCAAACTCTGTAGAGTAATATGGGAAATATTTTTTATTCCCCCAATACCTTAGAAAGGCATCACCCAAAGCTTCAATTCCAACAATAGATATAGGAGTTAAACCCCTAAACCATTTCCTAGGCTCACCATCAAGGATTTGTACAAAAACCTAATCCATACATATTCATTCTCAATATTAAGATTGTCTGCATAACTATAAAAGGTTGCAAGGTGTTCTTCTGCAGTTATGTCCTCGTCCCCTGTAAATTTGGGCATGTACTTAAGGTAGTATCCAACTAGGAGATAATTCATAGACTGAGGTAACATAATAAGGTCATACCTAACAACCAATATGGAATCCATCCTATTTGTAGGAAGGTTAGCACCTGCCATTGGATTGTGAATTATAGGAGAACAGGGAGGAGATTGAGTCTTGACAGGTACAACTGCAACTTTGATTATATGAAGCTTGGGAGAAGGAGGAAGGATGGATGGAGAGATTTTAGTTTTCAAAGGGGGAGGCTGAGTCTTGGAAGAAGATGGTGTAGGTTCCAAGGGAATTGAGGTTTCCTCCTCATTAGTCACAACAATTTTAATAGAAGGAGGAGTAGGAGAACCCAAGGTAGGAAAATATTATAAGTTCTCAAGTCTAAACCAAATTACAACATCAGGAGAGGCAACGAATTCAAAACTTTCTTCTTTCAATTTGGGATTAAAAGAAGAGTATTCAACATGGAAATATTCAAAATCCAAAATTCTATAAATTTCAACAGAGGGTAAAAGAGGAGAACTAGATATAGCTACTAGTGTATTAAAGGTGGAATTAGGAAAATGACCAGAAGTACCTGGTACAACAACTGGAAATCCTTCTTGAGAAGCTTTTCCCTTCTTGATAATATTTTCTGGGTCAACTTCAGGTGTTTCCAGAGGTAGATGTGGAGTAGACCTCGTGTGTCTGCCTTTGGGAGCCACAACTGAAACAGTGGAGTCGCCAGGTGCAAGCTGCAATCTTCAATGTACTGATTTCTAATGCACCTTCAGAATCAATATTTCTTTGTCATTCAATCCCAAGGAAAATTTTTCAATTTGTTCCCCGGAAGCGACGCCAATAAGGTTCGTACTGAGAGTCACCCTCATATTGCTAGAGGATAAGCCCAGTACCCATCAAATAGGTTCGTAAAGTTAGATTTATGATAGAATGTCAAGTGGAAAAAACTCAACATAGTAATGTTCCGACACATAAATTCTAGGCCAGAATGCATAAGCAAATGTGGTTTTGGCTAACTTCAATCAACGATTTATAGATAAGTGTGGGTAGATGGAAGACTTAACGAGAAGGAGGAATAAGTCTTCTATAAGCATCAGTCCTTACTCACAGATAGCCGAAGAAAAATCTCAGACACAAGAACTTCTTCATCTAAACTTTAAAACACTGATAACAAATACAACATCATAATCAAACATACATTACAACACAACTATACCATATCAATTGAATAATTCAATAATGAGAAACTAGAGTAAGAAAGAAGTAAGATACTGATAGGAAGCTGAATTCTATTAATCAAAATGTTTCACATCTCATACATAAAACTAGAGTATGGCTCTGTATTGTCAAAACGTTACAACATGGAGCCTATGCTCAACCATTCCAACCTAAAAATTTCATTCTGATGATGTATACATAGTCTAAACAATAAGTAACAACATGAAGTGTGCGCTGGATCCTCTAACCTAGGATTTTCCCACTAAAAACTGAAAATATAACATTTGTACAAGTGGAGACAATAGACTGCTAGAAACATGGAAAACGTTGGCAAAAGATCTAACACTATAATATTTGCATAATGAGCTATTCCTTGGGTGCATCTCCATCAGTACCATGTGTTCGCCAGCTCCATATGGTGTCTAATATTCTATGCTAAGCTCCATCAGTCACCTGGTGACCGTTGATTCCCTCAAAACCCATCAAAACTGGAATTGGCAATGAATCCAGAAATGCTGACTGTATCAACCAGTTCATAGTGGATTTTGCAGCGAATTCTATAGAAGATTCTGTAGAGGCTACATGTGTAAGCTATTCTACAGTAGATTCCACAGTGAACTACATTTTTTTTCTGACTAGGTGATTTCGTAGTGGAGTTTGCAACGACTAGGAAAATTTTGTGTATGTGACACAGCGCATTCCGTAGCACGCCTGCAACTTTACAAGTGTAGATCATTTCGCAGTGCCAGATGCTATGAAATGTACTGTAGTTTTTTTTGTAATATGGTTTGAGCCAAAATGCTTCAAAAAATTTAGACAAAGCTATATAATCCTATAGATGTCTCCAGATAGG
>JZKD02S0060077.1:334550-367078 GCA_000966675.3 Picea glauca
CTCTCCTTCGGGGCTTCTCGACCTCCCGGTCTAGGATCATTTGAACACATAAGTCAAATTGACTTGTCGTGTCACTGTTGGAACCCGATAAACTTTATCACAGGTCCCTCTTTCTCCAAAGTGCGGTTCCTCTTAACCTCGCGGTTCTCCTCTTGGCCCTTCGAAGAAATTTGGTGACGACACTCTCTCTTTGTGCCAGGCCCTTTCTATCATGTGACCTCAGGCTTTGTCCCAAGGCTCAACCACAACAATTCTTTGGGCTTCGGGCTTTGACTCTTTCCATGAAATCCAACTCTTACATTCTCAAACTCCGAATTGGTGAACTCAAATGATGCGAAGATCAACGATCCCCGTCCCTCCCTCAGATCAATGACTGCAATCTATTCAGACTCCTACCTTAGGGAGTCTCTCACTAGCCTCCTTGGATATCTCCCGAAGTACTACTCCTCCAAATCGTGCAGATTTCTTCCACGCATCCCTTCCAGGTCCAATGATCTGGATTCAAGCTGCTCTTCATGACTTCGCGAAGATTTTTGTTTTCTCTTAGCAAATATCCTGGAGCTCAAACTCCCGGATTTCCTGATCTCTTTCCACCTATCTCCTCCCAATGATGGATGATTTCAACATCTTAGGGACTTTAGCAAGTCCTTGACCCTCTTGCACACTTAGCACCATTTTTTCTTGAGACTTAGACTGTTCTCGGCCTCCTTCTGCACTCCTTGCAGAGTTTTGTGCTAGTTCTTCTAATATCTTTTTCAGCTTGAAACCTTCAAGGTTCTTAGTTCTCCTGCATCCTTTTGCGGATTTTCTGGTGCCCTCCTAGAAAATTAACGCCCCTCTTATTGAGCTTGTAAGATGAACTTACTGTATCCTTGGCACACTCCTTGTGCTTGACTAAGCCTTCTAACAGATTCTCCCTGAGCCCTTCCATACGTATTAAGGCATATCCTTTCCTTGTTCGATGCACTCTTAAAAATAGTTCATTCCTCAGAGTGTTCAACAACCCTGGGGTTCTCTCAACACTTCCAACACTCTAGAATGTGTTGCTCCTATGCGTACTCACACTTTCTCTATGCCCTCCTAGCAGAGTATTACAAAGTATTTAGTAACTCTGCGTTGTGCTTTCTCCCACACAATATTTCTTTCCAAGGTATTCAACAACCTTGAAATTCCCCTTTCAGACTATGAATTATCTCTGTGTGCCCTCCTGGAAGCTTCTCTTCCAACTCGAATGAGTTCAAACACGCACTCCTTGCGTCGACTCACACAATTTCAACTCTCTATCACACACTCCTTGCACTTATCATAGAGAACCAGGACTAATCCAACACACTCACAGATATAATATTATAATTCTATCCATGCAAATGATTCCTAACATACATCTACAACATAAACACATACAAATTACATTCACAACTAAGCATCCATTACACAAAAATTGACAAACAGGAAAATCTGTTGCTTCCTATTAATGGTAGAATGTCCATTACAATACATGAGTTTGAACTACAACTAAGTCTCGTCTCTTTACAACTTATTGGCTTACAATGATTTTTATCTAAATCTAGTATCCTCTTCCGATCATACAATACAAGGATTTATACAAGAGGGTCTCGATGAGCTTCCCTCCAAACTAAGCTAGTGGTGTCTAATCACTATTCAAAATTCCTGACTAATGAGGCAGATTACAATGATGGAAATATGATCCAAATCAAATGCAGATCCCTCCTACCGCCAACCACTTAATGGAGACCTCATATATAACTTGTGCGAAGGCAAAAATTGGCTCTACCAACCTATCAACATTAATTTCCTTAATCACGATTTAGATTTTCGGAGGCAAAATGAGAGGGCGATGCCTCTCCCTTCCTTGAATGCGAATCACTCATGCTAATCATTTGGTACATGATGAGGTGGAGTGATTCTCCTGGATCATACTCCACGGCTACGAAAATTCATGAGCTCTTTCTCATGAGCTTCCCAGCTCTATTGAAATCCTCCTGGATCCCAAACTTGATCTTGGAGCTGTTCTCCTACTTCTCTGTTTCGCTGCTATTGCTGCATCTCCATATTCCCTTGTGCAGGTGCTCTTCTGTCCAAATTCTCCTTGCTAACTGCTTCTTCCACTAACCTCAACATCAACCTCCTTATCTCATCCATGGTTTCTTCCAGCTGCTTCATTGGCTAGTTCCTCTTGTATAGTGTGCTCAGCTGCAACTCTTCATGTTGCTCTATGGGTAGACCATCCTGATTTCCCACACTAATTTCATCCCTTGTGATGTTGACTGGACACTCTATTGTAGACTCCAATTTCACAGTCTCCTCACTAAACTTCTCTTCAACTACCTCCTCCGACAAACTAACTCGTGTTAGTTATTTGGCTTGTCCCATTACATCTTCCTCCAATTGCAACTCATGCTGGTATGTCTCCTCTGGCATGGCTATTGCGTGGTGGCCACCTTATGGTTCCAGACTATCCAACCAATCCTCCAGTGCCTTTAAATCAATCTCCCACTGAGTGAGTAACTCAACTGGGTTCTCCTCTTCCATTGAGACATACTTTAGTATCTTCTCCTTCTCCTCCATGACAGTCTCAACTTGATTTTCTTTTGTTGCATCTGTAACACCTGTGCTAGCCTCTCCTCGGCTACCTGGAAGGAATATATCTATTCATCCACTGACCAGAATGATCCTCTGATCCTTCTCCTCTGTGATGGAATCTTTCAACTTGTCATCATATTCATTCACACGACTTGTAGCTCCACATGAACCTTCATATGGATGAGGCCTTTCTTCCTCCTCCTCTCCATCTGTCAACACCTCCTGCTGACGTGAACTCTTAGCTAAGCTCATCTCTTCTCCCTTGCACCTTTTCTCCAGTGCACCTTTTCCTCTTGCTACATCTAAATGTTAGCTTCTCCATCTCTGCTTGGATTTCATAGAGCTCCTTGTCCATCTTCACTTTGCTTTTCTGTGGCCATTATTCTCCTCGACCACGCTCATGACCTCCAATGTCCATTTTGCTTCCTGGATATTTACCATATACTGCGCACCTTGAAATAGTTTACACAGAGTATCTCACTTTGTCTCCCTTCACCTTCTGTTTACAGACGAAATCAAGCTCTGCATCTCCTTTTGTCCACTCTCCGCTACATGAAAAAAATTTCAGGCTCTGATACCACTATGGTATCAGAGTATCTTCTTTATATCCTTCTTTCCACCTGAGAATGAAATCAGGCTCTGATACCACTCTGGTGCAGACCCCTCCCCTTCTTCTCTCCTTCGGGGTTACTCTCCCTCCTGGGCTAGGATCGTTTGAACACCTGAGTTGAATTGACTCATTGGATCCCTGTTGGAACCCGATAAACTTTATCAAAGGTCCCTCTTTATCCAAAGTGCAGGTCCTATTAACCCCATGACTCTCTTCTTGGCCCTTCGAAGAAAGTTGGCGGCCACACTCGCTCTCCATGCCAGGCCCTTTCTATCATGTGACCTCAGGATTTGTCTCGGGGCTCAACCACAATAGTGCTTTGGGCTTCAGGCTTCATTTCTTTCCACGACAGGCAACTATTACGTTCCCAAACTCAGAATCGACGAACTTAAATGATGTGAGGATCAATGGTCCCCGTCCCTCCCTCAGATCGATAACTACGATCTATTCAGATTCTGGCATTCGAGAGTCTCTCACTATCCTCCTTGAATATCTCCCAGAGTACTACTCCTATGAATCATGTTGATTGCTTCCACACGTCCCTTCCATATCCAACAGTTTGGATTCAAACTGCTCTTTGCGACTTCACGAAGATTTATGTTTTCTCTTAGAAAACCTCCCGGAGCTCTAGCTCCCAAATCTCCTGATCTCTTGCCACCTGTCTCCTCTCAATGATGGAATATTTCATGATCTTCAGGACTTCGACAAGTCCTCTACCCTCTTGCACAATTAGCACAATTTATGCCCGAGACTTATACTATTCTCGGCTAATCCTTCTCCACTCCTTGTAAATTTCTGCTCTAGTTCTTCTAAGATCTTTCTCGGATTGAAACCTTCGAGGTTCTCAGTTCTCCTACGTCCTTCTATGGATTTTCTGGTGCCCTCCTAGAAACTTAACTCCCCTCCTCCTGATCTTGTAAGATGGACTTACTGTATCCTTGGTGCACTCCTTGAATTTGGCTAAGCCTTCTGATGACTTCCCCTTGAGCCCTTCCAAAAGTGTTAATGCATATCCTTTCCTTGGTCGATGCACTCTTGCAAAGCCTTCCTTCCTTAGAGTGTTCAATAACGCAGGGGTTATCTCAATGCTTCCAACACTCCAAAATGTGTTGATCCTATGCGCACTCACACTTTCTTTATGCCCTCCTGACAGAGTATTATAGAGTGTTCAGTAACTCTGCGTTGTGCTTTCTCCCACATAGTATTTCTTTCCAAGGTATTCAAAAACCTTGAAATTCCCCTCCAAGACTATGAATTATCCTCGTGTGCCCTCTTGGTAGCTTCTCTTCTGACTCGAACGAGTTCAGACATGCAATCCTTGCGTTGGCTCATAGAGTTTCAGCTCTCTGTGACACACTCCTTGCACTTATCCTAGAGAACCATAACTAATCCAACACACTCACAGATAGAATATTATAATTCTATCCCTTCAGACAATTCCTAACATACATCTACAACATAAACACATATGAATGACATTCACAACTAACCATCCATTAGACAGAAATTGAAAAACGTGAAAATATGTTACTTCCTATTAATGGAAGAATGTCCATTATAATACATGAGTCCAAACTGCAACTGAGTCTTGGCTCTTAACAACTTCTTGGCTTACAATGATTTTTATATAACTCCAACAACCTATTCCGGGCATACAATACAAGGATTTATACAAGAGGGGCTCAATGAGCTTCCCTCCAAGCTAAGATAGTGGTGTCTAATCACCATTCAAAACACCTGAATAATGAGGTAGATTACAATGATAGAAATCTGATCTGAATTAGATGAAGATCCCTCCAGTCGTCAACCACTTAATGGTGACCTCATCTATAACTTGTGCGAAGGCACAACTTAGCTCTACCAACCTGTCAACATTAATTTTCTTAATCGTGATTTATATTTTCGAAGGAAAAATGAGAGGGTGATGCCTCTCTCTTCCTTGAATGCGCACCACTCGTGCTAATCAACTAGCACGTGCTAAGGTGGAGCAATGCTCTTGCATCAGTAAGCATGATACTTTACACAAAACTTCAAAAATGCATGGATGACCATTGTTCAAGATTGAGGGCCTTTCATCCACTCCATCTCATCTCCTAATTCAGGCACTTCTCCTTGTTGTAGCTTGAGCTAGCACACTACGATTTCTCTAAGCTAAATAATCTTTGAAGGGTTGTAACTCCTCCTTGAGCTTTCTGTTCTGAGACTGTAAGTCTCTGTTCTACCTGTACAAATTTCTAAGCTTCCTATGAAGGGACAAAAATCTCCTTGCTATGAACTTAGCTAGCTCAATAGTTTCCTTATACATATCCATGAGCAACTTCATCTTTTTCCTCTCAACCAATCCTTCTCCCTTCAAGTGGATATTTTACTTTCTAGCATCTTTGAGTTGTCTGATCAACCTCTTGAAGGTGGGGTCATCAGGGGGAGTGGTGATGTATATGATTTCAAGAGGCTTCTCAACATTATCACCTTTATCCTTATCCTTCTTCTTGACAAGAGATTTTGTTATGGATTCTTTTTCAACAGTTTCCTTCTGGGTTGATGACCTGGTGAAGGGCCTCTTAGCTCTAGTCTCAACTACTGCAATAGGTGAGGGAAAGTGTAACTTTCTCCCTTTTTTGACTATGGTTTTAGCTGAGGGAACTTCTTCTAGTTCCAGTGCAGGATGGGGTGAAAGTTCCCTTTGTTGTGGAGATTGATGAGCTCCCCCTTCTTCTCCTTAAACTTTCTTAGGAGACTCCTTATCTTTGGTAATGTGTTTTCCCTTTTTCTTTTTGCTTGTTTCTGTGTGAGAAGCACTATCAGTTGGAAAAGGGCTCTACACCTTGGATTGAGGAGTAGGGGCTACATTTAGCTGCATATTTGCAGATGCAATGAATTTCTTGCAAGATATGTTTCTTTTCTTCAACTCCTCCATCACAAGCATCCTAATCAGTCCTGAGTGGAAAACACTTGTGTCCATAGCCTTGGACTTGGCTTGGACCATATCATCCATTTCCCCCATACTCCTAAACAAATCGAAAGAGATGTTTATTAATTCCTTGCCTGTGAAGTGAAACAAAAGTCTAATGTGATATTGGTAGATCATATTGTATCTTCCCTAACAGGTAAAACATATCTGGATGAATTTCAACATCTTGTCAAATCCCTCAAACAAATGGATCCTAGGAACTCCCTTAGATATGTTATCTCCTTGATGTTGTGGTTTGAGGAACTCTTTAGAGAAAGCTCCATTAAGGGCCATGGATTTAAACCACCTTTCACCAGTGTTGGGTATCTTAGTGGATGTTGCAATGGTGGCTTCTGATACTTCTAGTTCAAGGGTTCCCACCTTGGTTTTAGTGCCATCAAAGTTTAAGGAAAAATTTCTAGCTACCTCAAGGTGTCCCCTCTACATATTCTGACAGAAATTTAGACAACCAACCCTCTGGAAGACCTCTCCGATCAGAGGTTCAAAATCAAACAAGTTCATATTAGAAGGCTCGGTCCTGACTACACTCCCACCCTTGTGAGACTTCTCTTGTTGAGGTGTATCCATTTCTATAAACAAGAGAAAAAACACTACAATGATTTGAGAGGTATGGGAGGTCAATTAAGGACATAAGTATTTAGGGTTTGAAGGATGGTATTTTAAAAGCTGGCTTATTTAAGGCTCCATGGGTTTCCTTTAATTTGATTTCTGAGCTAATGAAAGAGAAATCTAATGGCTTAAGAATAGGAAGAAAACCCTCTAGATAAAAGGATATTCAAGTAGGAAACAACTTTCAAGAATTTTAAGCTAACATTTAGCCACCATGCAGGGTCATCATCATTTTAATTAGCAAGGCTCTTAAACCTTTCAATGTAAACAGACTTTAAATGGGAAATATCAATTGAAACTGTAAAGGAGAAGAGTTGATGCAAGTTATATGAGTAGAGGATAATGATATCGAGATTGATGCACAACTCATAGTGATGGAACAGGGGATCCATAGCGCAATTTGAAACAGTTTATGTAGCATAGACAACAAGGGATAAGCAATATATAGGCACGAAAACTCTAATAGCAGGATTTGTTCAAATGTAGTGGAAGAGGCTGATAATACTGCATATAGTTGAGAGTTTAGTGATAGCAGAGGATAAGAGGTCGGTTGGTAAAGGGAACCAAAATTCGCAGTGCCAGGTGCTATGAAAATTTAGCAGAGCCTTAAAATGATCTTCAACATAGCTCAGACGATTCAAGGAGTACCTAGACACCATGGATTGGCTGTAGATGTGCATCAGAAAGCATGAAACCACATGCAACCATTCTAACCTTCAATTCACCTCTTTCAACTAGTCTGTAGCATAATCCACAACGCATGTCTGGACTAGGAGTTTCTACAACACCGAACTAGGAACATAATTCAAAACTTTGATAAAACAATTACACAAATTTAATGTCCAAATATTAAATATTTCCTTTTAAAACATGGATGTTGAAAACAATGAGATCGATTGACACCAGCTTCATAAATGTAATAATGATAAAAGAGGAAATATGTACTCAAGATGCGCTACAAAAACTCCTAATGAGTTGGCAGTGTACTAGAAGGAGTTTTATTTAACCTTCTAATGGGTGGAGGGACAGAGTGGAGGGGTTTAAGCACATAGTGGAGGTAGTGACATGTAAAACTAGTGGTTGCATGGGGATGAGAGTGATGGTTGTCTAATCATGAAATGAACCAAGGGTATAAACCATAGGTATGGGTCAAATGTATAGGCCAACATCCAAGCTTACATTTATTTTGAACTAACACCTAAGAAAACCATAAGGAGAAAATCAGAAGCAAAATTTAAAAAGACTAATGGATAAAAATTAAAAACCTAAGGATGAATTTGACCCATGACAACTTCATGTGATAACATGATACACCAAAGGAGGTCTTGGGAAGAATGGACATGGTATTTTTTTTCCTATTACACTTGATATGAAGTCACAAAGAACAGGTCTTGGATATGATGTTGTTGTTTCCTACTTGAATATACCTGGCCTTGCTATGACCAAGGAAGTTTTATTTGTTGTAGGTGGAGTTTAGACTAGTTTTCTAGAAGAGAAACCTACAATTGATTGTGTTGTACCGATTGATGAGTTAGTTGTTCCCAACATGCCAGAATCTAGGAATATTGTTGTTGATGACATTGATGTTGATATGATGGGTTTTTCTACTCCTGAGAGTATACCAGAACCTGAGAAATTATTCTGATCAACGAGCATAGAAATATGTTCCTTGTCATCATCCTCACCATTGAAGGAATGGAAATCATGCTTTTAGATATTTGCAAAATAGACATGAAAGACATAATCATGGGCCAATACTGACTACAAGGATAGAATGTGGTTGGATTGATGAATGGTCATGGTTTTATGAAAAACTAAGTCCTATGGCTATGGGTCAAGGCCACAACAGAGCGATGCTCTAAAAGACTTCTTTTAGACTCTAACTGGGTAATTAATTAAAAATAAATACTTGAAATAACTAACTTTCGGAAGATAGGAAAGAGAACATACCAGGAACCCAATGTTTGGAGTTGATTCCAATCAATAAATTTCACTCCAAAACTCTTACACAAATATCCTCTGAAAGCTCCTACAAATAAAGAATCAAACAATTGCAAATAGGTAGTTATCTACTAATTAACTACACATTATCATTTCAATTTTCATTATATATTCATAGCAATACATAAAATAATCTCATTAAAAAGACAAATCAATAAATAGAAATGGACGATAACGAGAGATAATTTATTAATAAGAACATAGAAGTTGGTTGCAACCTGTAACCACTACGACATGGTCCCGAAACTAGGCTCCAAGTTCCTCCACCCAAGGCCAAAGATCAAAAGTACAATCTCCAAAGCTTTGTGTTCCAACAAGTCCAAGGAAGGAATGGATTTCTTCCTGACAAGACAGGGGAAACAAAAATCATGAAAACTAGGGTTTTCAGGGGGGATGACAGTCTCAGATGTAAGGGGAAAATGGGACTTGTAGGGATATAAGGAAAATTCCAGCATAAGGGTGGATTTCTTTGATATCCTTTTCCTCCATCCCAAGGCTCTCTTTTATACTACCTTTTGACAGTTGGAGTAGTTATGAGTAGACTACAAGAGGCCGAGAACCTAGGGAATCTTTCAAATCCGCTCGAAATATTGAAATTTATTATTATTTTTGAGCCAATTAAACATGTATGTGGGTTTCTAACTAGAAAGTCGTGTATGTATGGGATTTTCTTTAAGGAGCGCTGCATACATCAAGAAAAATGGGATTTTTTAAGATATTTTTAGGGAGGGAAAGGGGGATTTTTATCCTACAAGCAGAGAAAGGGATGTAAATAAGGTCAATGAGTCATCATGATCATTTTTGGTGTCAAATAAAACTATAACAGATGCCCCCTAATGTGGGAGGTTATAAGACCAACTGATGGCCAAAATAAATTACAAAGTAGTCATGATATTGTGGAGGGGCCATTGGGTAGGAGTAGTTGAAGACCAATCCCAGAAAAATACCTACAATAGAAGCAAGTAAAATAATCTCTTCTCAAGTCGAAAATTCCCATGCTTTAGTGTGATATAAGCATGACCGCCAAATCAAGTACACTGTATATCCATGAGTAATGAAAGCATAATTGATGTACATGGCCACAAAAACCATACAAAATGGATCCATGTGATATATAGAAGTAGCAATCATTTCCATGAGAAAATACATAGTGGATCCATGGAAAAATGTATATCATAGGGACAAATGGATACAAAGTGGAGCTATGTATTAGAATCAAATAGAGGATATCTAGAACCAATGGAGTGAATAAACTGATCCTCTGCAAGTACCAATGTTGAATAGGGTGGTACAATCAATACAAGTCGAGTAGGAGCACAAAATAGGTGATGCTTGTACTTCACTCGAAATCTTCAAAACAATCTTCCATGGTACGAGTCTACACTATGTGAATACATGTGTTGTATTCGAACACAATGAGACATTGTTTAATTACCGATCATTGATGTATACCATTAACAAACATGATAAAACCCACCAATAATGATAATGGGCATTGAGGTAATTAGAAAAATAAAAAAAGTGTGAATAAAGGAGTTGATGTAGAACACCTGATAGAATCTATCAATCAGGGGACATTGATGTATTCCCACTGTCAATAGCGAGAGAACATGCCATTGATGATTGCAAGCCACAAGGTACTAAAAATTACTCTAGATCCCTATCCTAGAGAAAGATGTGTTGAATTCGATAGGAATATATCTATTGGAAGGAAGGCATTAAGGAATCCTCCATCATCCAACACGAGGAGTAGTAGAAGGCCAAATATTTGGAAGGACTCAGATGAAAATATTGAAAGGACCAAATCGAGGTACAACTTCAACATGTACCAGATGGAATATCACATGGTAGAGACTCTTTGAATAGTATCCAATGATGGAGATTACTAACAAAGAAGAGGAATCCACTAATGGGGTCAAATGGAAACCAAGGTACCACACAAAACCCAATGTGTGATAATGGTTGTTGACGTCAAACACAATGGTAACTGCTCTGTCAATGACTAATGATGGTTTTTCATTTTTTTTTGCTGACTTGAAGAGTCAAAGGTTTAGGTAGAATGGCCAACATAGGTTGAATTCCCTTGAAAAGAACCATGACACAAAATGTGACTTGGGAAACATTGACTATAAACTAGGATACATCCATGACACAAGAGGCATAAAAAAACACTCCATATGATTGGAATAATAACTGACAGAAGTAGATTATGCTAAAAAATGAGAAAAAAATTCCTCCTAAAGCCATACTAGACCCAATAATGAGGTAAAGACTCATAATATTGTGCTATGTTCAAGGGTGACACAAGTAGCTTCCATATAAAAAACAAGACTCATTCCCATCCTTCTATTTTTTTTTTTTTTTTTCATATTAGGAAGCCTGAAAAAGAATAAAATAATGCTATGATACAATGGAAGAAATGAATGTTGTGGGAAAACAAACTAGTTCCAAGCACAAGGAACATGTCTATGTTCAATGCAAGGAAACACATGCAGGATATGGACAATCGGGGGAAAGTTTCCTCCAAGGATACATGTGTCAATTCGCAAAGGCTAGTATTGCAAGGTTGGTAAATTTTTGAGAAAGCATATGCAATGGGATATATAACAACAAGCTGAAGCCAAAATTAGGCTCGAAAAGTGCGAGCGATCAATATGCAATGAAAATAAAAATCATCAACACAATTGTTTTGGAAGCCTCGTAGGTAACTGACCATAATAAGAATGAGAATAAGACATGAGTGTTGTGAGAAATTTCACCCTGCGGACATGTTGAAATCCCCTTTGGACCAAGACCCCTTCTTTGGTCCAAATATAGAAGAAAACAAATGGTTACTACTTCCTTATAGATCTAGTTCATTAACCTATAGATAGAATAAGGGAGACTTACTAGTTTCTTGAAGTTTGTCCTCGTTTCTCCATCCTTTTTTCTTGCTACTCCAATACCCTAAATGATCAAAGAGACCTGCAAAACAAGATGAATAGAAACCTTTCTACTTCTACTAGATCTCGTTAAGTAAGAACTAAATCTATATATACTAAATTTTACTTAAGCATAGAAATTACAAATGAACAACATAATGAAAGGAATAGGCCAAGTTGATATTAAGTGGAAAGCTAAAATAAGGCACTTACAAATCATGTTTGATGTCACAACAATCTTCTCCAATATCTTTAGTCCATCCATCCCATGAAAGTCTTGAGATCAAAATGATGATGCTTCAATGTGTTTTTCCCGTCTTTCACCATGGAAATTATCTCGATAGATAGGAATGGGAGGCTTAACCACCACGGAGAAGATCAGTCGCTAGATCCACTAAATTGGGATCTCCAAGATTTTTGGGGAGACAATATCTCTCAAGGATTTTAGGGAGGAAATATCTCTCAAGGATTTTAAGGAGGAAATATCTCTCAAGATCAATCAAATTAGGATATTGGTTTGAGAAAATATCTCAACCATCCATGAGATTCTGAACTTCTCCTTGATATTAGGAAGATAAATGTGAGGTGGATTTTCACACTAAATTAATTTCCTTTTTTCAATAAACATGAATAATACATGTGCACATAGTATTTTGACCTTCATATGATAAATTTCTCTCCTAACATGTCTAGAGATTATGACAAATTCTCTTTCATGGTGTCAATGTTGCGATCCTCAATAAAGTGCATGCGACACTTAGTAAGGTGCATGCAACACTTGATAAAGTGTAAGCGACACTTAGTAAGGTGAATAAAACACTTTACAACACTTGTGAAACTTAAGGCATGTAAAAGATGTGACACCTAAGTGTGAAATTTTGATGTGTAACAAATTCCTCCTAAAGTGTGAGGCTAGAAGAGAAAATGATGGCCGAAAAAATTTACAAAAATATCGATGCAAGGGTGTTGGAGTAGGAGAACCTGGCAGAAGTTGCAAACAACAATCAAACAATATATATGTATCATTCCCGAGGAATAAATACCTATGCTCAGAATACGAGATTACTTAAAGCATGGTCGTCGACCAATACATTGCGGATCCATGAAAAATATTGACTAAGGATATGACCACCAAAGATACAATGTGGATCCATACCTTCATGACATGATGTGATCATAGCCACGAAAGAATACATAGTGGAGCTACGACATGAAAAAAACATATCCATGGACCAATACAAAGTGGATCTATGTGACAATATATATATCAATGAGATTTCCAATATGGTGATTATACTGGAAACTTTTAGATATTCAAATGATCTCCATCACATCCTTGGTAGAGCACATCACGTAGTGAGTGCCCAACCCAGGTTCTTCATCCCAATCCCGATATGGTATGATTATATCCATGCAAATAGATGACTTGATGTCAAACATGGCACAAACCACTTGATTACTAATCATTAATGTATATCATTAACAAGTGCGACGTAAATCACCAATGATGAAAATGACTCCCAAGGTACCCTAATACATTCCATCGAATTTGAATAAGTGAGTTGAAGTTGAACATTGGTGGAATCATTCAATCAAAGGTCAATGATGTAAACCTACTATCAAAAGCGAGGAGGTCTGCCATTGAGGCATGCAAGTCCCAAGGTACTAACTGATTTCTAAGTCTAATTTTTGGACAATGTGTTGAAATTGACAGGAATAAAATCGTCGAAGGAGGGCCATGATGTATCCCTCATATTCAAAACTAAATAGACACAGGAAAGTGATGTAATATGGTGGATTGAATGATCATGGATTGACACGTGGATGAAATCTATTAATACTGTAGATGGTTGGTTTGAAGTGAAACTCCCATTGAACATTGTGAGGCATGACAACTGACTTGGCAATATTGACTCAACGAGTACCAAGAACATAATGTGATGATAATAAGAGCACTCTTCGACTGGAGAAAAAAAGTATAATGACACATAGAATTGGTATGAATCAGAGAAAAATAGATTACCCAACTGTAAGACGAGATGAAAACATGTGCCATGTTCAAGGGAAACAACAACAACTGCCATAATGATTTCCAAAAAACTCGACCCACTTATTTCAATTTCCTCACCACCATGATTGGTGAGTATCTCTTTGTTTTTTGACGAGATTGAAGAGGATAATAGATGCTCGCTATGATCACCATTTCTTTTCCTCCACAAATTTCAATTAGTTCTCTTTCTGCTTCCCCATTATGGTTTCCATTTTAGTGTTGTGAGAAATTTCACCCTGTGGATAGGTTGAAATCCCCCTAGCCGATTTTTCTTATGTATAGGATAGAAGAGAACAAGTGGACACTAACATCCCTCTTTCCTGTCTATTTATGCATGAAATTTTAAATACAAGGAGAAAGGAAATGGGATCTAACATTTTTCCTGTAGGTTTTCCTCACTACTCCAATGTCGGATTTAGCTATTGAATGCATAAACCACTCTTGCAATCTTCCTGAAAAAATAAAAACAACCCTTCTCTTATACTTTTGAAACTTTAGATAAAATACTAATCTAACTAAGCTAACAAGCATAGACATTCATGCATTAAATTGAGTAATACAAGGATGAAGAAATAGGCTAAGTTGTATTAATGAAAGAAACATTGGATACTTACAACCATGCTGATGCGATGCAAGATTTACTCCAAGATTCACCTTTCCAACCCCCTTTGTACACCTCTTGATGATAATGATAATTTTTCTAAACTATATTTGAATATCAAAAGAACATAAGTTTCATACTCTTCAAAATTATCCTCCCCATTACCCATTAATGGCCTTGTTTATACAGAAATTGAGAGGCTTAACCACCATAACGATTCAAGGGAATGATTGATATATTCACTACTTACGTTAGGATATAGTGCCCAAAATGGAGGGAATATGGATGACTCAAGTTCATGAGTCATCCCTCGACCATAACCACTCAAGAGTATCTCGGGGTTGGCCCATAGAAAAATGTGGGTTTCTCTAACAAGACTAATACTCCCCCAATACTAGACATAGAGTGTTAGTAATGCTCAAACATAGTTTATTAGGGAGCCTTAACGCTCCCTATACATGGGAAGGGGGGTGTTAGTGCTCAAAAAGGGTAAAAAACTCAAGGTAAAAAGTGGTATTTCGACCTCCATATGATGATTTTTCTCCAATTTCTATAGGGAACATAACCAACACCTCCTCATGATGAAAGAGTGTATTTTGACCTCCATATGATGAGTTTTATCATCCAATTTGTCTAGAGAACATAACCAACACTTCCACGTGATGATAGAGTTGTGACATTCAATTACAACACTTAGTAAAATATAATACATAAGTGCGACACTTAGTAGTGTGAAAATTTGGTGTGTAACTATGAGGCTTCAAAACAAAGTCATAGAGGGACAAAACAGGGCTCCCGAGACTATGAAATCATTTCATCATGGGCGCCAAACTATGAACACAGTTATAACTAGGGAACCCATGAACGATAGGATCTACCATGTGAATTACAACACTTCTAAACAACAAAAAAGGTTCCATGTCACAACTCAATCGGTTCGATCCAAAGGTAAAATGAAACAAGAAACGAATAATGAAAAAATGCATGGAGGAGAAAATATAACATATATTCCAGTTTTGATATCATTACATGTCAGAATGGATTAACATGGAAGAAAAGGTACCAAAGAAAAATGTCTTTAAAGTCCTGTATATATAAGACCAAAAACACCCACCCATAAGTTAATAAGTACAATATAGAAACCTCTGATAAAAAAAAGTTTTATGACATATGGAACTTGATAACAAGAAACCCTAGAAGTACAATATGTACAAAGTACAACACAGACTTGTGACTTATGTATAGTAGTGCTCCAGGGAGAGTCCATTTCTAGGCTCAAGCCAACGATTTATTTGGTAACCAACCTGAAACGTTTTTAGTTTAGGAAGAGGTCGAGGATCCATAATCTTAGCGTCAAGGATAGCCTCATCTGAAGGAAAATCAACATCCATGAAACCGGGGCTCGAAAAAACACAAATACTAGGGCTCAAGGCCTCACAAATAGTAAGATCAGACTCAAGAAGAAAATCTAGGTTGCTCGGGACAAAATGGGAAAGCAAAGGCTCACATGCCTCCATTGGATACAACACTTGATCAATTGCAGAGATATTGTCTTGAGAAGGCCAACATGGCTATAGAGGATCCTTCTCAGAAGAAATTGAACACCGAGGATAAGACACCACATAATTCACCCATCGTGAGGTAGAGTCTACTCAAACACTAGGAACATTAAAAGGGGAAAAATGAGCTAAAGCTGAACTAGGATGGTGATTATTAGATGAAATTTGATCAACAGTGACAATACTTTTGTTGTGAGGAAAATGCATCACACAAAAGAGTGTAGACACCAAAACATTCATATCATACACATAATCATTCCCAATAAGAATATTGAAATATAAAGGGCTTGACACCACTAATAGGTCGACTAGTATAGTCTTCCCACCTAAAGTGATAATAATTTGAGAAAGAATCCCCAAACATTCACTAGGTCTTCTTTCGAAAGACAACAACTCACTGGTAGTTGACATAAGCTTGGGAGACTCGGTAAATTCCCATTGAATTAAATTTAACCCTTATATGGAAAGGTGAAAAATAAGGAAGATGAGACTCGACAAGGTCATTCCAATCAAAGGAAACCATCCCAAGACTTGGAGGGAGCATAATCGAAGAGAGTGGATTTCCCCCTTGTTCAGAAGGTGTTGAACTGGAAATGCTAAAGACATAGTCAAAAGATGCATCACTCCCTGAAAAAAGAGTCGAATCATCCAAATATTACATCAATGAGACCACTTTTGTAGACACATCACTCCCCAAGAGAAGAGTGGGATCAACCAAATATTGCATCGATGCAACCACATCCTCAACCACTAGTTGAATAGGATGTGAGGCAACATGGTCAAGATACACATCACCCATCAAAACAAGAGTGGTGTCAGCCAAATATTGCATCAACACGACCACTTCATCAACCAATGATTGAAAACTAGATTGTTGGGAAACCGAATATGACTCAAAACTAGAAGGGTCTTCAGACAAGGAAAATTCTCTTTGTACCATGGAAATAACAATGCACAAATGAGTAAGGTGATCTCCATTGAAAATATTACAAGGGAAATTGGGATTATGTCCTATTAATTTAGGATTCTCAACAATATTGATTCCCCTAACATGAATTGCAGTGGTTGGTGGGTTTCCCCCAACATGAATAGAAGAGGTCAAGTGATGGTCTCAAACATGACTCACAAAGGTCGGTGAATGGACACTAGTATGTTTTGGAGGGATTGGACTCATTTCCCCATCATGACTAGAAATGTCTAGTGGCACATCCCCAACATGACTAACTGAAGTTGGTGAATGGATGCAAGTATGACTTGCAAGGATTGGACTTGTGCCCCTAGCATGACTAGAAACGGTTGGTGGCACTTCCCCAATGTGACTAGCATAGGTTGGTGAATTATTCTTCTTACTCTTCCTTTTCCTATTCCTTTTATACTTATGGTTACTAGTAGCAATACTTTCACCAGAATATGGAGAAGGAGAAGGAGAAGGAGTAGACTTTGTGGATGCATGAGGTAAAGGATCAACACCCATATGATGTCCATGACATAAGGTGCTTATCTGATAAGCATCAAGAGCATTCGAGACATTTGGATTGGTCCACAACCAAACCAATAGCTCAACATTCAACCCAAGAATGTTTAAAGTGGCCATCAAGTTGGTAGCAATGTTTCCAAAGAACAAAAAAACACAAGAATCCCCTTTGGAAGGGGTCCCTTGGTTGGTATCCTCAAGAAATTTGTCCATGACATTATTATGCACAATTTTTTCCATTGTAGGATTATTCATGTCTAGTAAAGTCTCAGAGACTAACTCTGATGAACCAGTGGTATAAAAACCCACACCTTATATGAGGCGGCTCCACGATTTCAAAATAAATTGTAACACACCCACGATGAGAACTAATATTTTTCGGCTTTTTCCTTCTTTTTACCGAGGAACAGAATCCCTGAATTCCTATGGGGCCTTATGTAGACCCTACCATCCCTTATCCTTACCCATGTGATTGTTGGCTATGACCACATGCCTTACCAGAGAGGTGTTTCCGGCTTTCGCGATTCAAGAAATCTTGATGCATGTGCTTCCCTGCTCTCTTGTCTCTCGAAGTGCCGAAATACGAAAGGAACCAACAATTTGTCACATCTAACAATACCTCGGATTAAAACCTGACATCCCACCTTTCAGAGTTTCGCATACCGGGTTTTTGCGGTAGAAGAGGACGAGGGGTTCATACCCTTTGGTTTCTTCGTGTCGAAACACCAAAAACCAAATCTACATGCGCTAAGCCATATCGAGATTTCACAAGTCGGGAATTTAGGACTGGCGTGTACCAGGGACTTGCTTCTAGATATCCCAGGTGCCGAAATACCCAAACATCAAGACTTATCCGCACTATTATTATTTCCGTGTTTCACAAGTCGGGGTTTCGCAATATGCGCAGACAGGAGGTCTCGCACTTAGGTTTCCCGGGAGCCGAAACTCCTAAGCCCGTATTCATCGCTAAGCTCATTTTTGGGTTTCGCAAGTCGGGACTTCGTGATTGGTGAGTATAAGGGAAATGACCCTTGGGTTTCCTGGGTGCCGAAACACCGAAACATCCAAAATCTAGACATGCTATGCCATTTCAGGGTTTCGCAAGTCGGGATTTCAGGACTGGCGAGTACAAGAGACTTGCCCTTAGATATCTCAGGTACTGAAGCACCGTATCTCATCTGTGCTATTATCATTTTGGGGTCTCGCAAGTTGGGATTTTGGGACTGGCGATTACAAGAGAACTTACCCTTAGGTATCCCGGGTGCCGAAACACCGAAAAATCAAGACTCTAATCACACTACACTATTCCGGGGTTTTGCAAGTTGGGATTTCGGGACTGGCGAGTATAAGGAAACTGACCCTTGGGTTTCCCGGTTGCCAAAACACTGAAACACCAAGACTTATCCACATATACCTTTTCAGGGTTTCATACTTCGGGATTTCACGATTGGCGAGTACAAGGGAACTTACCCTTGGATTTCCCAAATGCCGAAACACCGAAAGACCAAACTCTGAGGGAACCATTCTTGTTGGTGCAAGGTCTCCATACTTAGGCCATAAAATCCTTCAACAGATTCTTGGGTAATTATCACCAGGCTTGGGGACATAACTGAAATGCCTTCTTAACTTATCGAGCTATGAACTCTGTGACAGGGGTGAGGTAAGCTTAGCTATTTACTTAAACGGTAGTCCTTTCGAGGAACTCACTCCGGCTTTGGAATACTGAGGGAACCTTCCCAGAAGGAGGTGCATTTGGGGAAATCCAACCAAAACATCGCGTGAGTCAAGTAAATGGGATAGATTTCCCGAGAATGGACTCAGAATTTGAACTTGTTCAATGTATATATATACATATATATAAATGAACCGAATATGGCCATACAAGTATAAGCATGCATCCGTCTTTTCCAATCAAACACACCAAGCAAACACTTCTATACAGAAACCATTCATGAGTGTAAAACCATGAGCATGCATTCCAGGCACATTCAATTTGAAATACAAGACATAAATACTTATTGGAAAACACCAGTTGTAATGAAACTGCTGAGAGGGGTGCTCATTTGCACCCAACCGTAGGCTCAGCGACTCCAAATGGATTTGCCACTAGCCACCCCTGAGATAGACCATGATGCTTGAGACTCAGTCTCTTACTTCCCTCTCATTGGAAGTCCAGGAAGAAGGTTACTCTCCTTCTCCTCTTCTCATGACTCATTGTATTTCCCGAAGTTCCTTTGGTTCTCCTTCCATGATTCCTGTCGCGCGTGTGTGTGTGTGTCTGTATGATCTTCTCCCCCCCTTCCACACTTCTTTCCTCCTATGAGGTTGCGTGTGGCATGAAATTCCCAGTTCGATGGTCATGTCTGAGAGATTCTACGGATGGGCGGTTCGCCCCATCCCCTCATTTACTCTTGAGGAGCCTCCCCACCTACCATATGGGCGGGTAATTCATTTCGGGGTCTGAGAGTGAGCTTTGTTTTTCTCAAGCACGTACAACCCAGTATGGTTTTGGTTCAGTGGAAGTTAACACAGCCACTCTCGGCCCCTTCCACCACCTCTCATCAGCCATCATGGTCTCTTTTTAGCATACCCCCCTCTCAGCAGTCATGCAACATATATTCATACATCATTTACATTCCTCGGACCTTTTATACAAAGGTCCGTTAAATCAAACATTCACAATCTTTGAGTTTTCCATAGTTCTTGGCCAGTATAGTTATTTTTACAGATTGGGGGAAATAGAGTGTTACAATTCCCTCCCCCTTAAAGGAACATCGTCCTCGATGTTCTATCTATCAATATGACATGTATGTATAGGGGTAAACAAAATCAGATATGCTCTTTTCATGGCATCTTCCATTTCCCATGTAGCCTCATCTGGGCCAAAATGTTTCCACTGCACCTTGACATGTGCAATGGTTCGGTTCTTGAGCGGGGTTTCCTTTCTATCCAGTATGCATTGAGGTTCTAGTAGGAATTCTCCCTCCAATTCCAACTGGATCATAGACCAGTCAATTATATGATTAGAATCATGTACGTATTTCTTCAATAACGAAACATGGAAAACATTGTGTGCTTTTACTGTGGGAGGAAGTGCTAGCCTATAGGCTACAAGTCCCACTCTATATAGAACTTCAAAGGGTCCACAATACTGAGGTGCCAACTTGGCACAAGCTCCCATCCTCAGGGAACTCTTCCTGGGACTAACTCTGAGATATATGTTGTCTCCTGCCTGAAACTCTCTTGGAGTTCTTCTTCTATCGACGTAGCTTTTCTGTTGGTTCTGAGCGACCTTTAGATTTTTTTTTATCTGAGTCACTTGTTGTTCCATTTCGTTCAACATGTTGGGTCCAATGGTAACTCTGTTTACGAGATTACTCCAAATGATTGGAGTGTTGCACAACCTACCATAGAGGACTTCGAAAGGACTCATCTTCAGGGATTCTTGGTAGCCATTGTTGTAGGTGACTTCCATGAGTGGCATGTAGTATTCCCACTTTTTGGGTTGATGCATTACATGCATCCTGAGCATGTCTTCTAATATTTGATTCACCCTTTTCGTCTGTCCATCGGTTTGAGGGTGATAGGCTATGCTAAATAGTAACTTGGTCTCCAAACCAACCATCAGTGATTTCCAAAAGTTGGAAGTAAATTTCGTGTCTCTGCCAGACACGATCTCTTTCGACATACTATGTAGTCTAAATATCTCCTTCATGAATACATTGGCGACGTCTATTGCCTTACAAGTTGACTTAACGGGGATAAAATGAGCGGACTTGCTCAATTTATCCACCACTACCATGATGGTTTCATTCTGTATGGTTGAGGTTGGTAATTCGATGATGAAATCCATGGAGATGGTTTCCCATTTCCATTCCAGGATTTGTAGAGGTTGTAATAATCCTGCTGGGTGTCGGTGTTCTGCTTTTACCTGTTGGAATTCTATGCATTTGGCTAAGTACTCAGCTATGTCTTTCTTCAATCCAGACCAATAGAATTGTTTTCTGGTGGCCGTGATCATCTTCTGGTATCCTGGATGGCCAGTATAGGGTGTTTTGTGCAGTTCACCCATTATGAACCTCTTCAAGTTGTCACAATCTGGGATATACAATCTGTTTCTGTAAGTGAGCAGACCTCCTTCCTTCATCTGGTAGCCTCCATACTTTATCCCTATGGGTTCTTGCTGTAGGTATGAGGTCACGATCTGGAAGAATGTGTCTGTCTCTTGTGCATTTCTGACTCTTTCCTTGACATCCGTCTCGCAGGTGCTTACCGCTGCCAGGTGAATTGTTTTCATGCTTCTGCTAAGGGCATCAACCACCCTATTTTCCTTTCCCTTAATATGTTTGATTTCAAAATCAAACTCGCTGAGGAGGGCCATCCACCTAGCTTGTCTGGCATTGAGCTTTGGTTGGTCAAACAGATATCACAATCCATAGTGCTCTGTCATAAGTACAAACTTTCTTCCCAGGAGGTAATGCCTCCACATTTTTAAGGCGTGCACTATGTCGTCATTAAAAACCAATAGAAATTTGTCTAGGAATTTGCTGAGCACATTATTCATCAAGCACATAAAAGTGGTAGGGGCATTGGTCAATCTGAATGGTACTACCACAAACTCATAGTGACCATATCTCGTCCTGAATGCAGTTTTGTGGATGTCTTCACCCTTGATTTGGACTTGATGGTACCCAGATCTTAGGTCAATCTTCGAGAAGATAGAGGCACCTCCCACTTGATCAAACAAGTCATTGATCCTAAGTAAGGGGTACTTGTTCTTTATGGTTACCTTATTGAGTTGTCTATAATCTATGCACAGTCGGAGGGTACCATCTTTCTTTTTCACAAAAGGGATTGGTGCTCCCCATGGAGACACGCTGGGCCGGATATAGCCTCTGTCCATCATTTCTTTCAGTTGTAATTTAAGCTCAACTAGCTCAGGTGTGCTCATCCTGTAGGGTGTCCTCGACACTCACACCGCTCCTGGTGCAAGTTCTATTGAGAAGTCAATGTCCCTTCTTGGAGGTAGACCCGGTACCTCTTCCGGAAATACATCTATGTATTCTCTCAGTGTGGGGTGGTCTTCGAGGCTTGGTTTGTCACCTTCAATTGTTTTCAACACCTGTATTGCATATAGTGGACATCCTTTTCTGCAATACCTTCTCATTTGAAGATTTGATATTTGTCTCACCGAGACAGGTTTTTGGATCCCTTGAAGGGTTATTCTCCTTCCTCCTTCACTTACACATTCCAAGGTTTTATGGTAACAGTCTAGTTTGGCCTTATGAGTGGCTAGCCAGTCCATACCAATCAATATATCATACGATCCCAGGGTAATACGTTAAGGGTTACTTGGGTGGGGAATTTGCCCATAATGAATTTGCAGGCTGGTATGGCCTCTGCTACCCTTCTTTTGGTTCCAGTGGCTAACTGTACCAACCATGGATTGGCATTTTTATGTGGATGTAGTTTACATTTATCAACAGCCTTAGGGGCTATATAACTCAAATTTGAACTAGGGTCAATCAAAATAGACACTAGATGGTTGGTGATCATACCTTCGATTTCCACCACTGAAGCTTGGTGGTCATCTTGGTTATTATCCAAGGCTGCATAAATTTGCGTCACACTCCTGGCCACGTCATTGATGATGGTAGCTTCTTGAATGTTGTAAATTCTTCGGCTGTTCTATTATCGGTGTGGGCAGTCCCTCAGTAGATGTTCTTCTCCACAACCCCAACATTTCAAAGGTTCTCTCTTTGGGTTATCTGTCTTTACTGGGGCAGATCCAGAAAGTTTATTTCCGCTCAAGGAGGGAAAGTTATGCTGGTGTACACTTTGGGATGGGAAGATCATCCTTGAGTTCTTTTGACAGTCCATAAATCTTAGGGATTTAAACCCCCTTTTCTGGAATCCCGAACTATTCTTCTACCTCCAACCTTCGCGAGGTCCTGTCCGATGCCCAAGATGTTCATAACAATATCTTGCCTTTCAGATAGTATCTTCTAGGGTCTTTGGTTCGTCAAATTCAATCCTGTTCTGATAGTCCTTAGGTAGTCCATTGATGAATCATTTCACATTTTCATTTTCCACTTTTATGTAGGGTACATACCTCAACAACTCAAGGAATATGCTAACATATTCCTCTATGCTGAGTTGCCCTAGCTTGAGTTCATAGAATTCTTTATTCTTTTCGTCGAAATATTTTTTCGACAGATACTTCTTCCTGAAGTATTTCTCAAACCATTCCCAAGAGAGGTCTTCTTCATGAATCCCTTTTACATTCTTAAGTTCTTCCCACCAAATAGAAGCCTTTCCATTCAAGTTGAAGGTGGCTACTCGGACCTTCAAGTTTTCTGAGAAGTCATGGACTCTGAAATACTTCTTTAGTCCAAGTAGCCAGGCCTCCGCTTCCTCTCCCTTATTTATTTCACCGTCAAAGGAGGGTGGTTTGGCCTTCTTGAACTCTTTGAGATTATGACTCTTGGAAAGTTTCTGCTTCTTTCATTTTCTTCGGGAATGAGAACTAGTTCTGCTGCTAGAAAATCCCTCTGAGTCACCAGCTTCCTTTCCAGAAGAATCGTCCGATGCTTGTCCCTTATCTCTG
The DNA here is from genome assembly GCA_000966675.3 of Picea glauca. NCBI lineage: Eukaryota > Viridiplantae > Streptophyta > Pinopsida > Pinales > Pinaceae > Picea > Picea glauca. Next base: position 358,558 of record JZKD02S0060077.1, read on the forward strand.
GGGTGGACCTTTCTTGAGGTGCTTCTCTCAGTGTGGCCACTGACATGACCACGTTTCTGTGTATCAGGTTCATGTTGCAATTTCCTTTGTATGTCGGATAAGCTCTGCAGTAAAACTGCATTAATTTTTGTTTGCTTCTCTTGCTCTTTTATCATCCTTTCATTGTCAGCCTTGCAGCTCTGTAATTCGACCATGAGGCTCCTCACAGTCTCAACTAGATCTGGAGGGGTCCCTACCGCCCTCCTTTTGTCAGACTCTTCATCTCTATTATGGGAGCCCTCCCCCACTTCATGGTGAGTCACCATTCTATACGTCTGAAATTTCCCACGGTTGATCATCCGCTTGTGTGCCAAAGAAAAATGCTTGTTGTTAGTCAATATTTATATATATATTCATAATCCGCGCAATATTCATATTTTTCACATGCATACACACAATAGGGGTTTTTCATTCTTAACTTCGACTTTTGATTAAGGGGGGTTAAGATAGAGGGTTACTCCTGTTAAGAGTGCTTCGAATGGAGTCTTTGCACAACCCGTTCATGAGCCCAAGCAGGCCAAGTGTTGTAACCATGCTCTGATACCAATTTGTAACACACCCACTACGGGAACTAATATTTTTCGTCTTTTTCCTTCTTTTTACCGAAGAACATAATCTTCGAATTCCTATGGGGCCTAATGCAGACCCTACCATCCCTTATCCTTACCCATGTGATCATTGGCTATGACCACAGGCCTTATCAGAGAGGTGTTTCCAGCTTTCGCGATTCAAGAAATCATGATGCATGTGTTCCCCTGCTCTCTTGTCTCTCGAAGTGCCGAAATCTGAAAGTAACCAACATTTTTTCACATCTAACAATGCCTTGGATTAAAAACTGGCATCCCACCTTTCGGAGTTTTGTGTACCAGGTTTTTGTGGTAGAAGAGGACGAGGGGTTCATACCCTTTGGTTTCCGGGTGCCGAAACACCGAAAACCAAATCTACATGTGCTAAGCATATCAGGATTTCACAAGTCGGGAATTCGGGACTGGTGTGTACCAGGGAATTGCTTTTAGATATCCTGGGTGCCGAAATACCTAGACATCAAGACTTATCCGTGCTATTATTATTTTGGGGTTTCACAAGTCGGAGTTTCGTGATATGCGCAGACAGGAGGTCTCACACTTAGGTTTCCCGGGAGCTGAAACTCCTAAGCCCGTATTCATTGCTAAGCTCATTTTGGGGTTTCGCAAGTCAGGACTTCGTGACTGACGAGTACAAGGGAAATGACCCTTGGGTTTCCCGGGTGCCGAAACACTGAAACATCCAAAATCTAGACACGCTATGCCATTTCGAGGTTTCGCAAGTCGAGATTTCGGGACTGGCGAGTACAAGAGACTTTCCCTTAGATATCCCGGGTGCTGAAACACCAAAACATCGTATCTCATCCACGTTGTTATCTTTTCGGGGTCTCGCAAGTCAGGATTTCGGGAATGGCGATTAGAAGAGAACTTACCCTTAGGTATCCTAGGTGCCGAAACACCGAAACATCAAGACTCTAATCATGCTACACTATTTCAGGGTTTTGCAAGTCGAGATTTTGGGACTGGCGAGTACAAGGAAACAAAACCTTGGGTTTCCCGGTTGTCGAAACACCGAAACACCAAGACTTATCCACGCTAGACCTTTTCTGGGTTTCATACTTCGAGATTTCATGATTGGCGAGTACAAGGGAACTCACCCTTGGATTTCTTGGGTGTCGAAACACCGAATGACCAAACTCTGAGGGAACCATTCTTGCTAGTGCAAGTTCTCCAGACTTAGGCCATAAAATCCTTCAATAGATTCTTGGGTAATTATCACCAGGCTTGGGGACATGACTGAAAGGCATTCTTAACTTATCGAGCTATGAACTCTGTGACAAGGGAGAGGTAAGCTTAGATATTTACTTAAATGGTAGTCCTTTTGAGGAACTCACTCCGGCTCTGGAATACTGAGGGAATCCTAATCCAAGGCCCTAAACCTAAACTTGTTTATGAAACCTAGAAATAAAGTCTAGTAAATTTTACATTTAGCGTTCATTTTAGTGACTGTTTTTTACTCAAAGGATACAAATGTTAATATGATGTTGTTTGATACTCTTGCAAAAATAAAACTTATAAGAGCACTGGAAAAGAAAAAATTACACTAATTCTTCAATGAAAAAGAGTTTCAAAAAAGCAAAATGCATGAACAAAATTTCAAACCTTGAAATGCAATATTTTCTCCTTTTGATGCAAAATGCATAATGCAACCTTTTGAGAAAATCAAAAGAATCAAACATAAGGATGTTCTTTGTTATTTTCCCTTTGAAATTATTTCAAGATGAGAAGAAAAAAAAATCCTATGCTAATATCTTTTTCTTTTTCAAATATATAGCAAAATAAAACAATAGAAAGAAAGAAACCTAACAAGCAACAAACTAGGGTTTTTTCATTTTCTTCTTGAATATAGTTTTCATTTTATTATTGCAGAAAGAAAGCAAGCACAAAGAAGAAAGAAAGTGAAAATAGGTAGTTATATGCTAACTAACTACACATGATCATTTCAATTTGCATAATATATTCAGGGCAAGACATAAAATAATCTCATTAAAAACATGAATCAAAAAACATAAATGAATGAGAACGAGATATCTTTTATTAATAACAACGTAGAAGTTGGTTAAAACATGTAACCATTGTGGCACAGTCCTAAAACTAGGCTCCAAGTTCTTCCACCCAAGGCCAGAGATGACAAGTACAACCTCCAAAGCTTTGTGTTCCAACAGGTCCAAGGAATAAATGGATTTCTTCTTGACATAGATCAGGGAAACAAAAATCTTGAAAACAAGGATTTCAAGGGGGAATGACAATGTCGGATGCAAGGGGAAAAGGTGACTTGTAGGGATATAAGGAAAATGTCAACATAAGGGTGAATTTATTTGATCTCCTTTTCCTTTATCCGAAGGCTCTCTTTGATACTCCCTTTTGATAGTTGGAGTAGTTATGAACGGGCGACAGGAGGTCGGGAACCTAGGGAACCTGACAAATTTGATTGAAATATTGGGATTTATTATTATTTTTGAGCCAATTAAACATGTACGCGGGTTTCTAACTAGCAAGTCGCTTATGCACGTGAGTTGCTTTAAGGATAGTCACATACATAAAGTAAAATGAGAATTTTTAAGCTATTTTTAGGGAGGAAAAGGGGGTTTTTTCTCCCGCAAGCAGGGAAAGGGATGTAATTGAGGCCAATGAGTCGTCATGAGCATATGTGGTGTCAAATGATGCTATAACACATTTGAGAATATAACCATATGTTTGTATACTTTATATCATTGTGTATCATCGGTTGTACAGTCGTGCAACATTCCTCTTCATTCTTGATTGCTTTGGAAGTCGTGAACCAAGGATTGACCCGACATGAAAGTCAACTATATTTTGACTCAGATATTGGTTGACAAAGGTTTCAACTAGAGATGATAGTCAACTGGTGGTTTCAACTGAGTTTTTTGACTTGTATTTGTCGACTGGAGTTTTTCCTAGTTGTTGTTTTTCAATTGGTGTTTTTGACCAGAACTATTGCGACTCATCATTTCCCTCAGTTGTGTTTAAGGGGGGGGGAGGAAGTAATTGAATTTTTTGATGTATAAACCCAACTAATGTCTTCTTTTTGAATTGACTATTTTTTGTTGAATCGACTTGGATTTGATAAGAACGACCAAACCATGTTTTACTGTGGTGTTGGGAGATGTACTTCTTCTTATTGTACTTGATACAAAGACTATCTGCATTGAAAAATATTGTTGGATTGAGAAAGACTAATTATGTTGGTGTGTTTCTTGGCTAGTTGACTGATCGATTGGCTTGTGTTGTCTTGTCATATGGGATGTGTCGCTAAAATATGTGGTGGAGCAACACGAAATGTGGTGCACCAGTGCGTGTTAGTAATAAAACCACATGGAAGTGATATTTGTTTGATATAGAACATTGATGGTGGAGTGTAGGTTCTATTTTAGGTGCACTGGTTACCTTTTTAGATATTTTGAAAAAAAAAAAAAAATTAGATTTTTTGAAATACAAATTATTTTTATGTGTGTGTGTGCCTAAAAATATTTGTATGTGAATCAAATATGATGAATATAAGAGGAGGAGAAACATTAGTAGCAGTAGGTTAAGATGCACACATTTGTAGGTGAGTGGGAGGCCAGGGAGAGGGAGAGGCAGATGTTACATCACCCTATTTCACAACCGACATTTTCCATTTTGATGGATGTTGGAATCTTAAAGTTTTATCAGGAGGGTACACCCCTTAGGGGGAACTCTTATGAGGGAATATTTGTTGTGACAATAGTTGATCCATTGTTGGGATCATCGACGATAGGGGTTTATGGTCAATCTTGATCTATGGTATCATCCCATGGAGGAGGATGTTTATTTCATCACTGGGTTTTCTAGGAAGGGGGATTATTTTCCCTAGTTCCTAGAGCTACTGCATGGTGTTGCAGGAGAGACCCATCTAGCATATGTGCATAGATATGTCCATCCAAATAGTCATTCCTCTTTGGAGTTCAATTTCTTGGTAGTTAGCTACAAATACATTAATTTAGTAGATAGAAGGTTAGGTTCCCATGTCTTATTATCTTGACACTATCACATATTAACTATGATGGGAAGTCCATTGGTTTCTATTTATTGTATTATGTAGACAGTTTAGTGCACAGGCCTTGATTGATTAGGTGGTCAAATATTTCTTTGAGACAATTTTGTTTTGCATTAGATCATTGTCACACCATTTTAAATGGGATGATATTCTTCCCATTTGCGTCAAAATTATTTACCCTATTTTTTGAGAGGCTTCATTCCACTCAACTAGTAGTACCCCACTTTCCTTCTAGTCCTATACTTGATGTGTGTATGCACATGTGGGGGAAGTTGTTGCTGAATAAGGGCCAACTCGATTTTCCCATTACTCTAGTCAGTAGTCATGTACGTGATTTATTAGCTAGCAAGGAGAATCATGTCCTTGATGTTAGCACTTGGTAAATTTCCTAGAGGTTGAGAAGAAGAAATCTACAAAGGTAACCTTATCCAACCACTTTTAAAACCGGAATCTAGCCCTTCCAGCTTCAGAGAGGGATCTCTCTATATGATTTATCTTTGTTTCTTAAATTCAGATATTAGGCTAGGTAAAAGGAACATGTGGGTTTTGCTGTAAAAAGAGTTTATAAATTGGTTGAGACAGTTCACACATCCATTGGGATATGGGGTCTGTATTTGATTAATGTTTAAGAAACAACCAAAAATGTCAAAGAAGTCCTTCAAAAGGCGAGATAATATACTCACTGGATCTTTAGTAATTAAAATGATGGATAGAAGAAGAGATAAGGAAAATAACTTCAACTAACAAGCAGTTAAGAATTCCTTAATTGAAGATATGAGAAGATAAACATTAAAATCTTTAGAATCGGAAACAGGGTATCATAGATAAATCCTGCAACATTACACTATTCATAAAGATTAGTTCAGAAAGACAAAATGATTACGAAGAAAGAAAACATTCAACATAGAAGATTGACATCACCAATGAGCATACACAAGAATCCTTTAAAGTGCCTCTTCTTTATTATTGGCAGATCTCTTAAAAAATGGTACAGTTCGATAGCAGTAGGGTGTCTGAATCAACAACCTCCGATACTTCCAAAAGTGAAGTATTTATAATCTCAAAATACAAACGTTCCCATCCTAACTGATCGGGACGTGCTCATTCTATTTTTAGACTAACTACTTTAACTAATAAAAAATTGTTTGATGACTCATTACAACTGCAAGCGGTATTTCTGGGGTAGGCCATTGGCGAGGTGCCTTCGCATCCTCTTTTGAATAGACAGGTGACTGGATGCGACAAATCATTGTCTAATATAGTATATCACATAGCTCTTCCCATCTGATATGACCTGGCACTGTGACTTTAAGTAATCTCCGGTACACTTCATCCATGTCTGTGTACTTAGCAAATGTGGGTTTGATGGTGAATATATGTTTAATTTCATATTGGATATCAATATCCAATTGCAGGGCCTCTATGAATGCTTTTCCTGTGATACTCCCTTGTACCCCTGCAAATTTGGAACTAGACGCTTCAGTCAAATTCTTCTTATAATCAGGGAGTGTCATTAATTTATCATTGATGACCTTCATGCCAGGTAGGCCCTTCCTCTGGAGAGCATCTATCTTATTGAAAAACTTCTGCACTCCTTGATCCATGACTTGAATCTTCTCCTCGAGCTGAAGCATGAGACCCCTTTTAGTCATAACCCTTTTTACTTCAAGTATGGTTTCTGTCCTGTCCTCAATCTTTAATTCCTCAAGTTCCTCTCTAGTCTTGGAATTTAGGAACCTGATGATCTCATTAGCTTGTGCAGGCATGTCTCCCAGCTCCACTCTAATTTTCTCTACTGCCTGTTTTCTCCTTTGGAGCATCTCATTCTGTTTGAACATAATTTGAAACATTGGCCAGACTTCATTGATGGAGTTGGTAATGTCCGTCCATACCACTTCTTTGGCCTCAGCCAAAGTCTTCCCTGCCACGGTCTGCTTTTGGAGCTGATGTAGCTCCTTCCTGATTTGCTCATTCACCTGCTTTTCTTTAGATAGGATTTTCTGGAAAGAAGTCTTAAGCTCTTGGAGATTCTCCACTTCTTTCTTAAGCCTACTGATTTCAGACTCTTGCAAATTCATTCTCTCCATAGACTTGGCCAGGTCTGTGGTTCCTTTTGGTAGTTGCACTGTTGTTGTAGATGGAATATCTGTCACTGTTGCTGTGCTCAATCCTGCTATTGGGATAGCACTTAATCAGATGCCTTCCATTGTCTTTGTCTGTTCTTTCTCTTTTAGCAGTCTTTCCATCTCAGCCTCCATCTCCTTTAGCTGAGCATTCTGCTCCATGAGTAATTTTAACATCTCATCCTTTTCCCCTTCCTTTTCGACTATCTCCTTTATCTGTGGGTCCTCTGTTGGAGGGAGCTTTAGCTGCTTCCTTAAGGACGCGATGTCAACATTTTTCTTTTTGATCATTTCTTCGGCTGCCTTGACATTCGTAGGATCGTAGTCAATCTTGAGGACCAGCTCCTCCAATGTCTTGATCTTGTTGTCTTTCACGAAAGATGATATTTTCTCCATCTTAAGTTGGGTATGAGCATTGCTCAGAGCTACCCGATATTTTGATGCAGAGGCTGTAGCATGGGCTAAAGTGTGTGTTAGCAATAATTCTAGTCATGGGTTCGAGAAGCATTCAGCCCCGCTAGTCACACAAAGTGCTCAAGCGCATCTCGGAGAATTTTTGTTTTTCCAAGTAGCAGATCAAGCGAGCGGGCAAAGTTTTGATATTGGCAGCCGAGACCCGTCCACGAAGCAGATCAACAGTCATCGGGATCTCGGAGTTGTAATTCACCGGACGATTAGCAGTAAAGGGGTACTTTCTATTTGGGAGGCTAATTATGAGTCGTTCGATCCAGGGGCGCGTGTCGCAAGGGCTGTCCATCTCGGCGTTTCGCCCGTCGCGACTTCAACCCACAAAGGGCAGCTCTATTATTTCGCGAGGCGCGAAGTGCCGAGAGCATCGGGGAACTCGGGCCCACAGAAGTGTCGAGAGGATCAGATCCGTTCTTCAGAGGGGACACGTGGTGAGATATCCCGCAAAGTCGAGGATCGGGGAATTGAAATTCCCGTGCACATGGCAGCAAGAATCGCGATATGTCGATACGCGATTTCCCGACGAAACTGAGGACTATAGTGGAGTACAGGTGGCAGGATATCACGAGTCCGAGGGATGCGTGATCGTCGACATCGCAGGCGCCGAAACTCCGATGGTGTTTGGCTCTGGTCGCGCGAGGACAGGTCATATGGATCATGTTTAGCTGGTAGGGGCTAGCCCCTAGGAAAGGATCTCATCGCACATCGGGATATCGGGGATCCCGGATACAAGGAGCTCGCGTACTCCAAACTCGCGAATCCCGAATTCCCGAAATCCTGAGACATTCATCACAGACCTCCAATTACCTATCCCCTGTCGCCGCGTTTTTTTTTTTTTCCGTACCATGACATCTGCATTTTCTTCTCGGCCACTGTGTTCTTCCACCTGGCTCATACACTTCAAAACTCATGGACCCTGTCACTCATATCCGCCCTATCGTTTTCCCTGACCGATCACCGTCCATTCACCACTTCACGTCAACTCGTCAGTCCTACCATGATCCCTCCAAGCAAGATTCAAATGGTAGAATATGAAGGTTTCCATGTCCTAAAGCTACAGAGTCGGCCAGGGCCTTCCCCGATCCCAACGGAGCAGTTATTGCAACAGTTGATGGTGGTTGAACATCGTTTCCTCCATAAATGGAAGGTCCAAAATTGACTGTAAGCTTGTCAATTCTTTCTCAGGTCCTTTGGAACGCGATTGCGTCTGACTGAAGACCACGACTGCCCAGAGATTGCAGGCGCAGTAAGCACACAGACGTAACGCC
>JZKD02S0060155.1:0-25702 GCA_000966675.3 Picea glauca
AATTTCCCAAGGAGTGAAATGGATGGCAAAAAAGTCATAGGGAAAGAGAAATGGAATATATACAACATATGTGGGAGGCAAGATGTTTCTTAGTATGTTATGGATATGAATATTTGTTGTGTGAGAACAAAAGGTGTTAGGAAAATTATTTTCTGAACTGTACAAAAAGACAATGGCTAAAGAGTGAAGCTGACTTTTCCCTTATGGACTCATGGTCAGGCTAGGGGGTGATCATGACAAAAGATATTAGATGTTATGCATCTACGGTTGGGTGGAACATGGGTGTTCCATTTGTTTCCAGCATAACTGTTACAAATATGTATATTTATTTGACCACACCTTACTCATCATGGGTTTATTGAATTTCATATAGCTAGAAAATCGGATCTATATAGATGTATCTTATTTGATCAGTTACTAGTCATGTTGGGTTTATTGATTTGCATGTATCTACAAAATTTGTATGCATGATACAAAATTGGATCTATATAGATGTATGTATAGTGTAGAAGTTAAATAATCACTTTTATGACGCATGGATCTCTCAACATGGAATTACATATTCTAGTTATAAATCCTGAGAAAGGAAAGGCTTAAAAAATCGTGTATCGTTACACAAAATATTAAACTATGGAAATTGTCTTATACAGCTGTATGTTTTCTAAATACCATACAACCATAGAATATTAGAATATTTTAAGCATTGAAAAAAAAAGAGAACACTTTACTAATTTTATTGGAATGGGAGTTAATCAGGGTTTTTCATTATTATTGTTGTATAAATATGAATACATAAAGAAAACCCTGAGAAAAACTATAGTAAACAAAGAAGCTACAAAATTAAAATAATTAGGTATCAAATTGTATATCAATTTTTTTTCTTAGTGTTAAGATGAATAATTAAGGTATAAAAGAATTCTTCATAGAATCTAAAGTGGTTTCCCTCTATTCGAGTGGTAAATTAATTTACAAGATTTCCAAGTTATATTATCTCACAAAGTACCATATACAAAATGATTATAGTAATAATAGAAAAACACTACAAGACATTTCTATGTACAATCCTATATGCGTTATTTTGAGTAGGAATAAGCATAAGTGTAGTATAGATACAGTCATTTAAACTCCCAAACATTATATTAAATTGAATATCAACATATAAGGAGTTAAAAAACTTGATAGGAAAACAAAGAGTTTCATAGGTATCTGAGAGGAACAATAGTCGAGAAAAAGAATAAGAAAGTCCAATTTTTCCTCGATTAAGAAATGTAGGACATGAGTTTCCCAGAAAAAGGAACTCGATCTCAAGGAGAATATTAATTATGAATCAGTGGCGATACTTTTATACCTGGAAGACATAGTCGCAACATATATCAGAGAATAACCCTACTTTAAATTTGGCACAAACATAAATGACAATGGATGAGAATTAAAAATAAATAAATGGCATCGAATCACTTATCTCTTGTGGGTTTGAATCGAAAACTTCCACCAGAAGTGAATTCTGTCAAAGATAGTCGCACAATTTTTTTCCCTATCTCTATATGGATCAAGTTGTTTCCTTGATTTATTAAAGCGCTTGGTCATGGTAACCAAACTTATGTAGAAGAGTTCAAGTGTGAAGGAAGAGTTATACTTGGAACAACTGATGGGTTCCCTTGCATATTCATGAGATACCCATTATAATTTTTTAACTCCACTTACATTCTAAACAATAAATTATTTTAGAAAGACAAATAAAACAAAGACATAGCCTACGTCTAACAAAAATTTATGTATTGACAAATAAAAAAATGGAATATACATAAAGACCCATTTTTTCATTACCATAGGATTCATGTTCAAATGGGAAGTTCGTAATAAAGTTTAATAGAGCTTATTTCAACAGAAAACCCTCATCAAACTCTATTTTATCACCACTTATAAATCACACAAAATGAGAAAATGAGTAAAACTTATTCGTTGTGGAGCTTGATTATCTTCCTAATTCATAGGTCTTTGTTTTCAGCCGTGTTTATACCCCATGAAGAATGTACACTCAGGAATATTGTACAACCCTCTACGCAGGGGGTTGCAAGGGGGGATTTCCCCCCTTGCATGGTCCGGGGGTAAATCCCCTGAAGGAAAAATTGCCTTGTAAATGTATATTCTAATTTCATAGTAAATTTGGACCGTTCATTATAAGGTCACAGATCTGATGGTAGAATTTATGTTAGGTTTTTTTTGCCTAGAAGAAAGCTCTCTTTTATGAGGGAATTGTATTGCGGCTATGTATCATCACAAATATTGTGTTCTGATAGAGGAGACTGTGAGAGAAAGAAGATAAAGTTAGAGCAGGTGTGTTATAGGTTGTATCCCTTCATTTGTTGTATAATAAAAAGGAAGAACTTGAAAATTTCTCTAGTGGACATAGTCTAGACTAGGTGAACCACGTATATCTGTTCCTCTATTGTATTTTGTATCTTCTGTGTTTTATTTCTACATTTTTTTATTTTATTTTATTGCTCTGCGATCCTGTTTATCTAACAAAACTATGGACTACTGTTAATTTCTTGGACTCTTAAGTTCTATAATATACCAATAATATTGTTTAGAAACAAAATTGGAGTCTTTCTCTAAGATTAACTCGATGAGAACTTATTATCCCATGTGTCATAGAAGGATAGGATTACCAAATTTACGATATTTATTATTACAGATCTAATCCTCCTTCAAAAAACAATATACATTCCACTAACTAAATGAAGAAAATGAGTTGTAATAGTGAAACCCCATTTTAAAGACTCGGGTTAAACCATAGAAGATGGCCTAGTCGACCCACAAGATGAAAGATAAACTTGAAGAAATGAAAAGAGGAAATAGTAGTTAATCAACCCCTCAAATGAAAAGGAAATGAGTGCGATCATACACTCCGAGACAAATGATCCAGACACTTTTGAAAGAAATAAAATGGTTAACGACAATTTTCCATGAAGCTTATATAGATTTAACTTTCCTTGCTCGATTAAAATACTAAACCAAGTTCTATCTGTTGATGGTGAATTATCCTTACCTGGAGAGATTTACGAGAACATAATTTAACACCATAATATCGACCCCATATTTTTGTTACCAAACAATGGTAATTTTGTTCTACTAGCTAGAGGAAAACTCCTGAAGATAAGTAACAAAGGTGGAGGCTGAGAAAATTGATACAAAACCCTCACATTCCATCAATGTCATTTCTTCATCCCTTCGCCCATTTCGGATACAAACCTCCTTAATACCAATCCATGTGACGCTCATGAAAGGAAAGGATGGTATTGGTTGATGGATTGGCTGGACAGGTATCGTTGATATTTATATGCATAAATTAGACATTAAATTTACCATTCTAGATGCTCGTAATCTTGTGATGATTTCATAAAAATATATGCAAGAGTAGGCAACTAACTCTAAGCTAAGAAAACTCAATCCAATTCTAAGTTGTTCAACCCTTACTAGTCATAGTTCCATTGGTAGAAAAGCAGGTTACAAGGTGAAGTATGAATTATATGCTCCTTGCAACAGTACTCTATCAACTTAATGAGGTTAGGGGATGAAAATAAAGTTTAAATCACACATGCAAGAAATAAATGTTTTGGAAAAATGTAAATTATGACTCTTCCATTCCTAACTTATCATTTCTCCCATGGTATAAGATCAAGTTTGAAGGTGAAGTATGATACAATGAATGTAGCTCCTTACAACAGTACTTTGTCAACATATGAAATTAAAGGATTTGGAAAGAGGTTTATAAACACACTTTCATGAATTAAACATAAAGTAAATCTTATCTCTTTCAATATTCAATTATCATTGCTCAAGTGGTAGTAGGTCAGGTTGCAAGGTGAAATATGCTACAATGAAGTAACTCCTTACAACAATACTTTGTTAGTATATGAAATTAAAGAATTTAAAAGAGTGTTTTAATCACACTTGCATAAAGGAAAATTAATGTAGGGAATCAAGAAACAATGAAATAACATGATACCATGATCTATTTGGAGTGAGCTCCATTCTTCTAAGAAAAAAGTAACAAGCTATTCCATAAAATCATACACTAAATTAAATCATTTTGCATCTAAAACTAGAGAATGGAAATTTATGTGAAAAATAAGCTTTACTCTATTCCATAATAAGTTGGAAACAATGCTCCAAGAGTCCTCCCTTTGGAATGGAGGCGGTACTCATATTTATACAAAAACTTAAGATAACTAATAATGGATTCAGATCCACAAATATCTCCTAGATCCAAAAATGTCTCATGTGGTTACAATGATGTGTTAATAACTAGAAAATAATATCTATACAAATCCTCTCACAAATATCTCATCCATGATTCTTTTGGATGAGTGAATCTCCAAATCTTTATCAAATCTTCAAGGGGTTGAAGATGAAATTCGAATTTGAGGCTTCATGGTCAAATATTACTTTGTTGGAGTCTTCAAATACATCTGTAAACATCAAAGAACTCATCCCACTTTGATATATAAGTGAAAACATGTTATTTTTCCAATATTTAATCATAAATTCACTCAAAATAATAAAATATATTCTTTGGAAAATAATAGGTCTAAACTCATATGTAATCATGAAAATGGTCTTAATCTAAGGTTGTGGGAAAGTAGAATATGGTGAAAAGTGAAGTAAAAGGTTGGTAAAATAGTGGTATTTTTGTGGCCCAACAATAGACCAGTACATACTTGATTTATGAAACAAAGACACCTCCCTTCCCTCGCAAACTTCATTGTCTAAGTTGACAAGGAATGGATTTAAATTTCTCACCAAACCATGGGTTGGACCAAAGTTACCACTCACCATAGTATATATGTTCTGACACTTTTACACAACCCTCTTTTACCTTATTTCTTAGCACCCAAAGTCATGGGGCTTACTTTTCATGTTTAGAACGTTGTGTCTTGTTTAAAAGAATACAAGGGTGGACCCTTTGTTTTTGTAATATAAAGGAAAACAATTTCTCTTTGGGTAGCCAAATTATCATTTGACTATAGTACATTATTGAATCAAGAAGATATAGTAGTAAGTGGCATAAAAAATCTAGCTTACCCTTTTAGAATATATCTATTTGGATACTATCATGGTAAGAGCTAACAACAACCTTCCATAGTTTTAGACTAACAAAAAAAACATTATATCGAAATTTGGGTATGTTCCATGTGGTATGAGAGTTGTAGGTTACAAGACTTGGGCATGAGGGAAACACTAGAAAATTATTATGTTAAATGAAAAAAATCTAATAAACAAAATTTTTATTGTTACACACAAACTGTGTCAAAATTGTTTTGTAACTATGTCAACGTAGAATGGAGAAGAAGATAGACCTAAAATAAATAATAATCAACAACCTCCTAGAAACCCATAACATCACAATGAAGGAAGTTCAACAACCCAAGTGTTGGACACAATGAGAAATCTTATAGTGGAATTATAGATATTGAAAGTTGATAATGAAAATTAAAGAAAGAACAGGAAGATCAAGAGGAAATTAATGAGATGTTGTTACGAATCATAGCAATAAAAAAGAGTCCAAAGAATAATGAAGTGGACAAGGAAGATAGTAAAAAGTACTCAAAGGATTCTAGCCATGGAACAAAAAAATAAAACATCTCTTCTAATGACACAGATATGACAGAAAACTGAGCATCTACAATAAGGAAAAGAAAACAGATGGACCATTTAGATGGAGAGTTCAAGAAAATAAAACCTTCAACATTTGATGGTGAGTCCAAAACCGGTGAAGAAGAAGAAGATTGGTTACTTGACATAAATAAATACTTCCATATTTACAATTACTCTTGTAATATGAAAGTAAGAATGACTATTTACAATATGAATGCTAAAGCCATTATATGGTGGAAAGACTTAAAATTATCCAAAGGACTAAAAGAAAAGAAGATGGAATCGGTATATTTTAAGAAATACTTTAAGAAAAAATACCTATCTGAAAGTTCTTATGAGAGAAAAAAAAAAGAGTTCTATGAATTAAAATTAGGACAAATGTCAATGGAGGATCTAATTACCAAGTTTCTTGAATTATTGAGATTTGTGGCTTATATAAAGGATGAAAAGGTAAAATTTCAATTGTTTCTAAGATTTTTTCCTTAGTCATACAATGACATAATAGAGTTTGATAACCCTAAAAATTTGAATGAAGTACTGTGAAAAGAAATGATATGTTACGATCAATACAAACAATGATCTGAAAATCCAAAAGCGTGGAGAGAAAAGAAGAAAGAGAAGCTAAATAAAAGGTAAAAGGGTTTCAAACCTTCACCATTTCAAAACATGACCAAAGGATATCAAGAACAAAAATCCGACATAAACACGCCACAAGTACAAGGAAGTAAGACAATTAACTTGGGATTCAAAAAAGAAAATGATAATTCTAGAGAATCATTGAAATGTTGGGGATGTGGTGAGACACATTTATTGAGGAAATTTCCCTATAGGAATGCTACAAATAAAACTATTTAGAACATACAATAATCTTCAATGGTTGGAGATATTGGAAAATGTATTTAGAGAATCAATGCAACTTTGGATGGCAGATAAGTAGATCATCAATCCACTATTGTTGAGATTGAAGGTAAAATTCATAACAACAAAGTGTATATTTTAATAGACCGAGGAGGTAGTTTAAGTTATGCTACCCCAGCTTTAGTAGCCTCAAACAAGATGAAGAAAGCAAATCATACTAAATCTTGGTTAGTAAAATTAGCAACAGGCACAAAAAGAAAGGTAACAAAGCTCATTCCTGATTGTGAGATGAATATAAGTTGTCATGAAACTAAGATAAATTTGAATGTATTACCTTTAGGATTATATGACATATTTGTCAGAATGGACTAGTTAGAAAAACACAAATTTGTATTGAAATGTTATGAAAAATCATTTGTATACAAAGATGAAAATGGAATATCAATAAAAGTGAAAGGAATTACTAAACCAGTTTCGGTTAGACAAATATCAACAATACAATCTAACAAGTGTATTAGTAAAGGGTGTAAAATATATGTTATCCAAGGGACAAATCTGCTAGAGAAATAAAGCAAACCAAGTTTAGAATAATTCATGGTTCTTCAGGGATTTAAGGATGTAATTGTGGAATAAATACTAGAATTAACTCATAGGAGAAGATAAATAGATTTCTCTATTGATCTATTACCTAGATCTACACCAGTGTCAAAGGCACCTTACATGATGAGTGTCCCTCAGTTAACAGAATTAAAAATTCAATTATAGGAACTATTATATAAATGATACATCAGACCAATTGTATCTCATGGGGAGCATCAATATTATTTATCAAAAAGAAAGATAGAACACTAATATTATGTATTGACTATCATCAATTGCATAAAATGATTATTAAAAACAAATACCCTCTTGATCCAGATTATTTTCAACATGAAATGAGAGTGGTGATATAATAAATAAATGCACAGAGATATCACGGATATCCAATAATACGACAGAAACGTATCCGAGATGCAACCATAAACATAGAGATACATTAATACACGATTTATATTAATGAAAGAAATGTATAGAGACTGTAAAAATACAGAGTGAAAGACTTGCTAGAATGGTGACAACTTATCTTTGAGAGGACATGTGATGGCTATTCACATTCGCAAGAATATGATTACAATGAGGCTCTCAAGGCCTTTTTACAATACACAAAATCCAAAACCCCAACCCCGGAAGATGAAAAGCCAACAGTTTTGTGGACCCCCTTTTAGGTAGTTTGGTGTATCAACTTCCCAGGGGCGTAAAGTTCGCATACAATATCCATTTGGGGTGCACGATAGCTCATTGGAAATATGTATACGATGAATACAACAATTGACAAAAATATCATAATGATAATTTCCGACCAGCAGATGCTCAAAAAATGCCATTTAGGGCCTCAAAACGGCTCCAGAAGTTTAAGACCCGAAAAAATGCTAAAAATAGTAAATTACCAAAATTGCCAGAAAACTTTTTTGAGCCAGTTGGAAAAGGTGGGTGGCCACTGATATCCACTTGGATCACCTCTACCCAATATTAATGATTTATTTGACCAGGTTGGAGGAGCAAAGATATTCTCTAAAATGGATTTAAGATCTAGTCATCATCAAATCAGAATAAAGGATGAAGATGTAAATAAAATATTGTTTACAACATGTTATGGACATTACAAATTTGTATTAAACCCTTTTGGACTTACTAACGCACCAACAACTTTTATGTGTTTGATGAAAAATATATTCAACCAGTAATTTGACAAATTCATACTAATTTTGATTGATGATATATTAATCTATTCAAAATATGAAGAAGAACACGAACAACATTTGAAAATATTATTACAGACACTAAGATAGCATAAACTATATGCTAAGTTTGATAAATGTGATTTATATCAAAGAAAGATACAATATCTGAGACATGTGATATCAGAGGATGGTATTGCAGTAGACCTTGAAAATATTAATGAAATTATGGAATGGTCTATACCTAAAGACACAACAGACATATGATCATTCATGGGGATCACCGGTTACTACCGAAGGTTTATCGGAGGATTTTCCAAGATCTCATATCCTATTGTAGAAAAATGGAATGAAATTTATTTGGTCTAAAAAATGCCAAGACAATTTTGATCAATTAAAAGGTTACTAAATACAACACCAATTCTTAAAGTGGTTGACCCTTATAAAGTTTTTACAGATTGTGTAGATGCAAGTAAAGAATGGTTAGGTGGAGTGTTATCACAGGACGAACATGTAATTTGTTATGAATCTCACAAACTAAGAGAACATGAGAGAAACTAGGTAACTCATGATATGGAATTAAAAGTTGTAATTCATGCATTAAAAATGTGGTGGTATTATTTTATAGGAAGAAGATTTCTATTATTAATGGATAACACTGGTGTGAAACACATGTTTAGTCAACATGATCTCAATGCATGATAGGAAAGGTGGTTATCCTTTCTAGGAGAGTTCAATTTCGAAGTACGACACATCAAAGGAAAGGAAAATAAAGTCATAGATGCACTAATTCGAAGGAATAATGGATTATATGAAGTTATTATCAGCAAAACAGAAAGTGATATTCAGGAAAAAATTAAATCTGCAAGCAGAAATGATGTAGATTACATCAAAACAACAGAACAATTTCAGAAAAATGAGGGAAATTTGAACAATACATATTTAAGCATTGATAATAATGGACTACTAAGGTTCAAGAACACATTATATATAACAAATTATGTTGAATAGAAGTTGATAATCCTAAATGAGTTGCATCAAAAACCCTATTATCATCATCTAGGATATCGACAAATGATAACATCCCTAAGAAAATAGTTTTATTGGCCTAATATGAAATCTGAAACAACTGAATACTTATCTAAATGCTTAGATTGTCAACAGGTAAAAGTTGAACATCAACATCCAGTAGGTCTTTAACAACCTCTACCTATACCAGAATGGAAATGGGAAATTATTTCAATGGACTTCATTAGAGGTTTTTCCTAAGACTCAAAGACAAAATGATTCAATCATGGTATTAATTGATAAGTTGAGTAAGTTTGCACACTTCATAATTATGATATCTACTTACAAAGAAATTAATTTCGCTGAAATTTTTATGAAAGAAATATTTAGATTGCATGGAGTTCCTAAAATGGTGATTTCAGATAGAGATGTTAAATTTACCTCAAATTTTTGGAAAGAATTGTTTGCAGTTTTGGGTACTAATTTTAATTTCAACACAAGTTATTATCCACAAACAGATGGGACAACATAATATACAAATCATATTATCGAAGATATGTTACGAATGTACGTAAGAGCAAAACCAACTAAGTGGGAAGAATATCTATAGTTAGTTCAATTCACATACAATAACAAGTATCAAGCATCATAAAAAATGAGTCCCTTCAAAGTTTTATATGGAAGGAAATGTACAACCCCAATTAGTTGGGATAATTCGATTGACAAAATCATGGTGATACCATAAATGCTCGAAGAAATGGAATATATGGTAAAAAAGGTACAACATAATTTAAAGGTTGCGCAAGATCACCAGAAAAGCTATGCAGATCTGAAAATAGGACATCAAGAATTTAACATTGGAGAACATGTGTACCTTAAAGTAAAAGCAAGAAGGATCGCATTAAAAGTAGGGAATTGTTCCAAGTTGGAGCCAAGGTTTTGTGGTCCATTAGAATTCTTAACTAGAATCAAACTAATGGAATACAACCTAAGACTCCCTGCAAATTTAAAAATTCATAATGTTTTTCATGTTTCATTATTAAAAAGATATATTCATGATCCTACTCATATCATTGATTGGAACATGGTGTAGGTGGATCCATAAGGATGGTTCCAAGAAGAACCTCTATGCATTCTGGATAGGAAAGAAACAATATTTCAGAACAAAGCCATCGCCCCAGGTAAAAGTTCAATGGAAGTGCTTTATCCTTGAGGAGGCTAGTTGGGGTCTAGAAGATGAAATGATGAAATCTTATCCAAATTTGTTTCAAGTGATGGATTGAGGGAAAGACTAATACTGAGGACGATGCTATACTTAAGTGGGAGAGGATGTGACATCCTCAACTATTAAAACATTTTATTTTGATGTTATTGCTTCGAAAATAAATTTCCATTTATAGAAATTCATATTTGACGTTATTAAGGAACATAATTATTATTTTTGTGACTGTCGAGAAAGGGTTTGACTTTCCAACTATCCTCTTTTGATGGACTAATATATGAGACATATATCTTTAATAAATTAAATGATGGAAACATGTGGAACAACTAGGTTAAAAGTAGTTGACTATGACTCCATGAGTGGGAAACATGTTTGAGTTAACTCAAATCTAATTTTTACAAGTGTCAGAAGTGGAGTTTTGTCATTGGCATCCCATATAAATAAGGGATTTGTAAAGATTCAAATTACTCAAGGAGGGAAATGGATGTGAAAAAAGTCCTAGGAAAAGAGAAATGGAATACATACAACATATGTGGGAGGCATGATGCTACTTAGTATGTTGTGGAAATGAATATCTATTGTGTGAGCACAAATGGTGTTAGGAAAATGATTTTATGAACTGTACAAAAAGATAATGGCTAAGTAGTGAAGCTCAATTTTTCCTTATGGTGTCATGGTTAGGCTAGGGTTGATCAGGACAACTAATCTTTATTTTCATGCATCTATGGTTGGGTGGAACATGGTTGCTCCATTTATTTCTAGAATAACTATTAGATTAATGTATCTTTATTTGAATACTCCTTACTCATGTTTGTAACGACCCCCTTCGTTATAAATACATGTGACGCAAGCAAGTACCTTTTTTTTTTAAAACAAGGAAGTAACATCTACAAACAATTAATCATCACAACTTGGCGACGAAATCAACTCACACAATTCAAGAAACAGACAACAATGACCCAACATACTAGCACATCATGCAACTGGACGAAACATGCGATAATCAATAGACTAAATTATAAAAATGAATACTAAGATGAAAGACAACATCGATCAACCAACGACAAGAGCTTCAATGACCAATATCTAGAACCCTCCCGACGAGCGAGAGACAACACAATGACGTTACAACATAAGTATGACTTTACTTACAAAACAACATCATCCACAACGAGAGGCACATGACTCGAAGCCAGGGGTCCTATGCGCTCATAAATAAACATGTTCAATGACCCAATAATGAGGTATCACATCGCTACACTGCGACAAGAGTGCTAGGGACCCAAGTGCAAACAAAATAACATTAATCCCTTAATTAAACATAAAATCAACGTGCCTAAAATCCAACTTGCACTGTCATACAATATGTGATGTCGTTAGATGAAGGCGCTCTAAACAATAAGGAAAACATGGATGAAATTCGTTATAAATTATCATCATATGGACTAATTCATAGCATAAGTAACCAATCACCATCTAAAAGTAAAAGAACCTAACCATCCTCAAGCAACATTATACTTTCTAATCAAGGGTTTAAAATTTCAGTAAACTCATCTATAATTTTGTACTTCTTGGGTTCTACTTCCCTACCATGAAAACAACTCTTAAATTGTAAGGAATAAAAGGTAAAAAGGGGGGGAGCCATGCATCAAACACCCTTACTCTAAGTCATGCTAAGGTGCAATAATTAGTTACGATTTCATGAGAAAACATTAAAAATTTCTTTACCATAATTTAGATAAATTAAATAAAATTGCCCCATCATTATAAGAATATATTAAGGATCACAACCTATTGAATCAACACCCCTTTATTTAGCTATTATATCCTAATTCTCAATTAAGTAATACTAAAGCTCTAGAATGACATTAGCAATTATTTTTTTTTTACACCCTATCCTAAACTCTTAATGTAAAACTTCAATTAGGATTTACATCATTAATATAATCAACTGAAATCAGAATCACTCTAATTAATTATCCTCCTAATTATACATCCTTACTAATATTCTGACAACCTTCCTTTTTTTAAACTCTATGCAATTAATAATTAATAAAGGCTCTGCATTAATCCAAATGAACTGTTACCAATGTAAAGGAAAATAATTATTCTAAAGTGTGGGACAAATGCGATAATCTTAATAAATCCGTTAACTATTAAATCCTAAATAGATGGAACTAATAACATCAATAAACAAGGAAATAAAATACTCTAAAACTGCAAAATCCCTGCAGGGAAACCGCCACTAGCAAAGTAAAAAAAGTAATGAGAAAAAAATTACCATAGTCTTCATGGATATAAATAGGTTGGATATGAACATAAGAATGTTAATGCATTCCTTCCAATTCTATTCCAATGCAGTGCAGTCAAATAGCTGGGAAAAATAAAATCGTTACCTGTTGATTGTTCTATATTACTATTCACCATTGTTATCTATTTCTATATAATATATTATTGTTATAATACATTAATGTTTGTATATGTTTGTTGTCCATCTCATATCCTAGAAAAATAAAGAAATGTCCAAGATAAACGGGAGGATAGAGCTCATTGAATGCAACTTTTCCCTCTTAGAGTTAAGGAGGAAGATCTTTAAAATGCTTTTCACTTTTGCTTTAATATGGTACCCATTTTTCCTTTTGCTAGTGAGACAATGGTACAAGGATTTGACACTTTCATTTCGAGTGTTGAACTAACACCACAAAGTCTAACTTTATCTGCTAAGCTATGTAATATCATGTTGTTCAATTGTTTCTCGAACATGCTTTGGTGGGTGGTGATTCCAATTCAAAGGTACACACCCAAAACAATTCAATATTCAATCTTAACAGTATATCTATAATGACTTCACCGTCTATTGATGATAATCAGATATATAAATAGAGCATTGACATCAATACATAATATAAAGGAGAAAAAGGAAAATTCTATGGAATATACATGGCTTTAGTATTGTTTTTAATTTGAGTGTTAGTCACAATTCAAAAACAAGATTGATATTTCACTCATTTATTTACAAGTTTAATTTTCACAAATCAACTCAATGTAACGAATACAGAATATAAGTTTGAGGGAATAAAATATATTTGGCCACTACGTTTTTTAACGGAGTTGTGTTTATAAACGATAACATATATGTAGGATTCTGATGTTCAACATGATTACATTTATTAATGAATAGATTAACGAAGCTCAACCTTCCATGTACATGCACTTTTATCATCTCCAATTTAGATTGAAATTGTTTCCACTTCTTCCATTATAGA
The DNA here is from genome assembly GCA_000966675.3 of Picea glauca. Classification (NCBI taxonomy): domain Eukaryota; kingdom Viridiplantae; phylum Streptophyta; class Pinopsida; order Pinales; family Pinaceae; genus Picea; species Picea glauca. Next base: position 13,794 of record JZKD02S0060155.1, read on the forward strand.
CCAGGCATAATATAATGGTTGTTATAGAAACAATTCACAGTAAATGATAGTGAAACATTTAATACTATAGCTGTGAAGTATCATGTAAATGGTAATGAAAAACATTCATGTGAATGTGAGCTATCCACCATCACTCAACCATTCACTCAAAAATCACAGTAATCTCTCAACAATTGCTCAACAAAAACACTGAAAATCGCTCAACAACATCACAGTAATTCGCTCAACAAAATTACTGTAAATCGATATTGAAGGGAGGGGTTACAAGGAAAAATGAGTTTTAAGAGAAAACATCACAATAAACACAGAGGCTAAGGAGGGTATAAATGCCTAGGAGAGAATTACATGTTGGGCAGAGAAATGATCCTATAGTTATTATCCATGCACAGGAAAGAAAGGCATTTGAATCTAAATCTTTAACACCGGAGTGAAAGACAATCGATTCATCTCCTGGATGACTGCTCAGAAATGGACTAATAAATTAAAGGATAAAGGAACCATAAGATAAAAACACAATCTGCATCCAGACCTTCTCCGTGGAGAACCAAATAATAAAAAAAATTGCAATCAAGGAATAAAGAAAACACAGTAATAATCCCAACCTGAACCGGAAATTGCAATAAAACTCAGTAATAAAAGAAGGATCAAAAATAGAAATTTAGTGACCNAGGTGTGTTATAGGTTGTATCCCTTCATTTGTTGTATAATAAAAAGGAAGAACTTGAAAATTTCTCTAGTGGACATAGTCTAGACTAGGTGAACCACGTATATCTGTTCCTCTATTGTATTTTGTATCTTCTGTGTTTTATTTCTACATTTTTTTATTTTATTTTATTGCTCTGCGATCCTGTTTATCTAACAAAACTATGGACTACTGTTAATTTCTTGGACTCTTAAGTTCTATAATATACCAATAATATTGTTTAGAAACAAAATTGGAGTCTTTCTCTAAGATTAACTCGATGAGAACTTATTATCCCATGTGTCATAGAAGGATAGGATTACCAAATTTACGATATTTATTATTACAGATCTAATCCTCCTTCAAAAAACAATATACATTCCACTAACTAAATGAAGAAAATGAGTTGTAATAGTGAAACCCCATTTTAAAGACTCGGGTTAAACCATAGAAGATGGCCTAGTCGACCCACAAGATGAAAGATAAACTTGAAGAAATGAAAAGAGGAAATAGTAGTTAATCAACCCCTCAAATGAAAAGGAAATGAGTGCGATCATACACTCCGAGACAAATGATCCAGACACTTTTGAAAGAAATAAAATGGTTAACGACAATTTTCCATGAAGCTTATATAGATTTAACTTTCCTTGCTCGATTAAAATACTAAACCAAGTTCTATCTGTTGATGGTGAATTATCCTTACCTGGAGAGATTTACGAGAACATAATTTAACACCATAATATCGACCCCATATTTTTGTTACCAAACAATGGTAATTTTGTTCTACTAGCTAGAGGAAAACTCCTGAAGATAAGTAACAAAGGTGGAGGCTGAGAAAATTGATACAAAACCCTCACATTCCATCAATGTCATTTCTTCATCCCTTCGCCCATTTCGGATACAAACCTCCTTAATACCAATCCATGTGACGCTCATGAAAGGAAAGGATGGTATTGGTTGATGGATTGGCTGGACAGGTATCGTTGATATTTATATGCATAAATTAGACATTAAATTTACCATTCTAGATGCTCGTAATCTTGTGATGATTTCATAAAAATATATGCAAGAGTAGGCAACTAACTCTAAGCTAAGAAAACTCAATCCAATTCTAAGTTGTTCAACCCTTACTAGTCATAGTTCCATTGGTAGAAAAGCAGGTTACAAGGTGAAGTATGAATTATATGCTCCTTGCAACAGTACTCTATCAACTTAATGAGGTTAGGGGATGAAAATAAAGTTTAAATCACACATGCAAGAAATAAATGTTTTGGAAAAATGTAAATTATGACTCTTCCATTCCTAACTTATCATTTCTCCCATGGTATAAGATCAAGTTTGAAGGTGAAGTATGATACAATGAATGTAGCTCCTTACAACAGTACTTTGTCAACATATGAAATTAAAGGATTTGGAAAGAGGTTTATAAACACACTTTCATGAATTAAACATAAAGTAAATCTTATCTCTTTCAATATTCAATTATCATTGCTCAAGTGGTAGTAGGTCAGGTTGCAAGGTGAAATATGCTACAATGAAGTAACTCCTTACAACAATACTTTGTTAGTATATGAAATTAAAGAATTTAAAAGAGTGTTTTAATCACACTTGCATAAAGGAAAATTAATGTAGGGAATCAAGAAACAATGAAATAACATGATACCATGATCTATTTGGAGTGAGCTCCATTCTTCTAAGAAAAAAGTAACAAGCTATTCCATAAAATCATACACTAAATTAAATCATTTTGCATCTAAAACTAGAGAATGGAAATTTATGTGAAAAATAAGCTTTACTCTATTCCATAATAAGTTGGAAACAATGCTCCAAGAGTCCTCCCTTTGGAATGGAGGCGGTACTCATATTTATACAAAAACTTAAGATAACTAATAATGGATTCAGATCCACAAATATCTCCTAGATCCAAAAATGTCTCATGTGGTTACAATGATGTGTTAATAACTAGAAAATAATATCTATACAAATCCTCTCACAAATATCTCATCCATGATTCTTTTGGATGAGTGAATCTCCAAATCTTTATCAAATCTTCAAGGGGTTGAAGATGAAATTCGAATTTGAGGCTTCATGGTCAAATATTACTTTGTTGGAGTCTTCAAATACATCTGTAAACATCAAAGAACTCATCCCACTTTGATATATAAGTGAAAACATGTTATTTTTCCAATATTTAATCATAAATTCACTCAAAATAATAAAATATATTCTTTGGAAAATAATAGGTCTAAACTCATATGTAATCATGAAAATGGTCTTAATCTAAGGTTGTGGGAAAGTAGAATATGGTGAAAAGTGAAGTAAAAGGTTGGTAAAATAGTGGTATTTTTGTGGCCCAACAATAGACCAGTACATACTTGATTTATGAAACAAAGACACCTCCCTTCCCTCGCAAACTTCATTGTCTAAGTTGACAAGGAATGGATTTAAATTTCTCACCAAACCATGGGTTGGACCAAAGTTACCACTCACCATAGTATATATGTTCTGACACTTTTACACAACCCTCTTTTACCTTATTTCTTAGCACCCAAAGTCATGGGGCTTACTTTTCATGTTTAGAACGTTGTGTCTTGTTTAAAAGAATACAAGGGTGGACCCTTTGTTTTTGTAATATAAAGGAAAACAATTTCTCTTTGGGTAGCCAAATTATCATTTGACTATAGTACATTATTGAATCAAGAAGATATAGTAGTAAGTGGCATAAAAAATCTAGCTTACCCTTTTAGAATATATCTATTTGGATACTATCATGGTAAGAGCTAACAACAACCTTCCATAGTTTTAGACTAACAAAAAAAACATTATATCGAAATTTGGGTATGTTCCATGTGGTATGAGAGTTGTAGGTTACAAGACTTGGGCATGAGGGAAACACTAGAAAATTATTATGTTAAATGAAAAAAATCTAATAAACAAAATTTTTATTGTTACACACAAACTGTGTCAAAATTGTTTTGTAACTATGTCAACGTAGAATGGAGAAGAAGATAGACCTAAAATAAATAATAATCAACAACCTCCTAGAAACCCATAACATCACAATGAAGGAAGTTCAACAACCCAAGTGTTGGACACAATGAGAAATCTTATAGTGGAATTATAGATATTGAAAGTTGATAATGAAAATTAAAGAAAGAACAGGAAGATCAAGAGGAAATTAATGAGATGTTGTTACGAATCATAGCAATAAAAAAGAGTCCAAAGAATAATGAAGTGGACAAGGAAGATAGTAAAAAGTACTCAAAGGATTCTAGCCATGGAACAAAAAAATAAAACATCTCTTCTAATGACACAGATATGACAGAAAACTGAGCATCTACAATAAGGAAAAGAAAACAGATGGACCATTTAGATGGAGAGTTCAAGAAAATAAAACCTTCAACATTTGATGGTGAGTCCAAAACCGGTGAAGAAGAAGAAGATTGGTTACTTGACATAAATAAATACTTCCATATTTACAATTACTCTTGTAATATGAAAGTAAGAATGACTATTTACAATATGAATGCTAAAGCCATTATATGGTGGAAAGACTTAAAATTATCCAAAGGACTAAAAGAAAAGAAGATGGAATCGGTATATTTTAAGAAATACTTTAAGAAAAAATACCTATCTGAAAGTTCTTATGAGAGAAAAAAAAAAGAGTTCTATGAATTAAAATTAGGACAAATGTCAATGGAGGATCTAATTACCAAGTTTCTTGAATTATTGAGATTTGTGGCTTATATAAAGGATGAAAAGGTAAAATTTCAATTGTTTCTAAGATTTTTTCCTTAGTCATACAATGACATAATAGAGTTTGATAACCCTAAAAATTTGAATGAAGTACTGTGAAAAGAAATGATATGTTACGATCAATACAAACAATGATCTGAAAATCCAAAAGCGTGGAGAGAAAAGAAGAAAGAGAAGCTAAATAAAAGGTAAAAGGGTTTCAAACCTTCACCATTTCAAAACATGACCAAAGGATATCAAGAACAAAAATCCGACATAAACACGCCACAAGTACAAGGAAGTAAGACAATTAACTTGGGATTCAAAAAAGAAAATGATAATTCTAGAGAATCATTGAAATGTTGGGGATGTGGTGAGACACATTTATTGAGGAAATTTCCCTATAGGAATGCTACAAATAAAACTATTTAGAACATACAATAATCTTCAATGGTTGGAGATATTGGAAAATGTATTTAGAGAATCAATGCAACTTTGGATGGCAGATAAGTAGATCATCAATCCACTATTGTTGAGATTGAAGGTAAAATTCATAACAACAAAGTGTATATTTTAATAGACCGAGGAGGTAGTTTAAGTTATGCTACCCCAGCTTTAGTAGCCTCAAACAAGATGAAGAAAGCAAATCATACTAAATCTTGGTTAGTAAAATTAGCAACAGGCACAAAAAGAAAGGTAACAAAGCTCATTCCTGATTGTGAGATGAATATAAGTTGTCATGAAACTAAGATAAATTTGAATGTATTACCTTTAGGATTATATGACATATTTGTCAGAATGGACTAGTTAGAAAAACACAAATTTGTATTGAAATGTTATGAAAAATCATTTGTATACAAAGATGAAAATGGAATATCAATAAAAGTGAAAGGAATTACTAAACCAGTTTCGGTTAGACAAATATCAACAATACAATCTAACAAGTGTATTAGTAAAGGGTGTAAAATATATGTTATCCAAGGGACAAATCTGCTAGAGAAATAAAGCAAACCAAGTTTAGAATAATTCATGGTTCTTCAGGGATTTAAGGATGTAATTGTGGAATAAATACTAGAATTAACTCATAGGAGAAGATAAATAGATTTCTCTATTGATCTATTACCTAGATCTACACCAGTGTCAAAGGCACCTTACATGATGAGTGTCCCTCAGTTAACAGAATTAAAAATTCAATTATAGGAACTATTATATAAATGATACATCAGACCAATTGTATCTCATGGGGAGCATCAATATTATTTATCAAAAAGAAAGATAGAACACTAATATTATGTATTGACTATCATCAATTGCATAAAATGATTATTAAAAACAAATACCCTCTTGATCCAGATTATTTTCAACATGAAATGAGAGTGGTGATATAATAAATAAATGCACAGAGATATCACGGATATCCAATAATACGACAGAAACGTATCCGAGATGCAACCATAAACATAGAGATACATTAATACACGATTTATATTAATGAAAGAAATGTATAGAGACTGTAAAAATACAGAGTGAAAGACTTGCTAGAATGGTGACAACTTATCTTTGAGAGGACATGTGATGGCTATTCACATTCGCAAGAATATGATTACAATGAGGCTCTCAAGGCCTTTTTACAATACACAAAATCCAAAACCCCAACCCCGGAAGATGAAAAGCCAACAGTTTTGTGGACCCCCTTTTAGGTAGTTTGGTGTATCAACTTCCCAGGGGCGTAAAGTTCGCATACAATATCCATTTGGGGTGCACGATAGCTCATTGGAAATATGTATACGATGAATACAACAATTGACAAAAATATCATAATGATAATTTCCGACCAGCAGATGCTCAAAAAATGCCATTTAGGGCCTCAAAACGGCTCCAGAAGTTTAAGACCCGAAAAAATGCTAAAAATAGTAAATTACCAAAATTGCCAGAAAACTTTTTTGAGCCAGTTGGAAAAGGTGGGTGGCCACTGATATCCACTTGGATCACCTCTACCCAATATTAATGATTTATTTGACCAGGTTGGAGGAGCAAAGATATTCTCTAAAATGGATTTAAGATCTAGTCATCATCAAATCAGAATAAAGGATGAAGATGTAAATAAAATATTGTTTACAACATGTTATGGACATTACAAATTTGTATTAAACCCTTTTGGACTTACTAACGCACCAACAACTTTTATGTGTTTGATGAAAAATATATTCAACCAGTAATTTGACAAATTCATACTAATTTTGATTGATGATATATTAATCTATTCAAAATATGAAGAAGAACACGAACAACATTTGAAAATATTATTACAGACACTAAGATAGCATAAACTATATGCTAAGTTTGATAAATGTGATTTATATCAAAGAAAGATACAATATCTGAGACATGTGATATCAGAGGATGGTATTGCAGTAGACCTTGAAAATATTAATGAAATTATGGAATGGTCTATACCTAAAGACACAACAGACATATGATCATTCATGGGGATCACCGGTTACTACCGAAGGTTTATCGGAGGATTTTCCAAGATCTCATATCCTATTGTAGAAAAATGGAATGAAATTTATTTGGTCTAAAAAATGCCAAGACAATTTTGATCAATTAAAAGGTTACTAAATACAACACCAATTCTTAAAGTGGTTGACCCTTATAAAGTTTTTACAGATTGTGTAGATGCAAGTAAAGAATGGTTAGGTGGAGTGTTATCACAGGACGAACATGTAATTTGTTATGAATCTCACAAACTAAGAGAACATGAGAGAAACTAGGTAACTCATGATATGGAATTAAAAGTTGTAATTCATGCATTAAAAATGTGGTGGTATTATTTTATAGGAAGAAGATTTCTATTATTAATGGATAACACTGGTGTGAAACACATGTTTAGTCAACATGATCTCAATGCATGATAGGAAAGGTGGTTATCCTTTCTAGGAGAGTTCAATTTCGAAGTACGACACATCAAAGGAAAGGAAAATAAAGTCATAGATGCACTAATTCGAAGGAATAATGGATTATATGAAGTTATTATCAGCAAAACAGAAAGTGATATTCAGGAAAAAATTAAATCTGCAAGCAGAAATGATGTAGATTACATCAAAACAACAGAACAATTTCAGAAAAATGAGGGAAATTTGAACAATACATATTTAAGCATTGATAATAATGGACTACTAAGGTTCAAGAACACATTATATATAACAAATTATGTTGAATAGAAGTTGATAATCCTAAATGAGTTGCATCAAAAACCCTATTATCATCATCTAGGATATCGACAAATGATAACATCCCTAAGAAAATAGTTTTATTGGCCTAATATGAAATCTGAAACAACTGAATACTTATCTAAATGCTTAGATTGTCAACAGGTAAAAGTTGAACATCAACATCCAGTAGGTCTTTAACAACCTCTACCTATACCAGAATGGAAATGGGAAATTATTTCAATGGACTTCATTAGAGGTTTTTCCTAAGACTCAAAGACAAAATGATTCAATCATGGTATTAATTGATAAGTTGAGTAAGTTTGCACACTTCATAATTATGATATCTACTTACAAAGAAATTAATTTCGCTGAAATTTTTATGAAAGAAATATTTAGATTGCATGGAGTTCCTAAAATGGTGATTTCAGATAGAGATGTTAAATTTACCTCAAATTTTTGGAAAGAATTGTTTGCAGTTTTGGGTACTAATTTTAATTTCAACACAAGTTATTATCCACAAACAGATGGGACAACATAATATACAAATCATATTATCGAAGATATGTTACGAATGTACGTAAGAGCAAAACCAACTAAGTGGGAAGAATATCTATAGTTAGTTCAATTCACATACAATAACAAGTATCAAGCATCATAAAAAATGAGTCCCTTCAAAGTTTTATATGGAAGGAAATGTACAACCCCAATTAGTTGGGATAATTCGATTGACAAAATCATGGTGATACCATAAATGCTCGAAGAAATGGAATATATGGTAAAAAAGGTACAACATAATTTAAAGGTTGCGCAAGATCACCAGAAAAGCTATGCAGATCTGAAAATAGGACATCAAGAATTTAACATTGGAGAACATGTGTACCTTAAAGTAAAAGCAAGAAGGATCGCATTAAAAGTAGGGAATTGTTCCAAGTTGGAGCCAAGGTTTTGTGGTCCATTAGAATTCTTAACTAGAATCAAACTAATGGAATACAACCTAAGACTCCCTGCAAATTTAAAAATTCATAATGTTTTTCATGTTTCATTATTAAAAAGATATATTCATGATCCTACTCATATCATTGATTGGAACATGGTGTAGGTGGATCCATAAGGATGGTTCCAAGAAGAACCTCTATGCATTCTGGATAGGAAAGAAACAATATTTCAGAACAAAGCCATCGCCCCAGGTAAAAGTTCAATGGAAGTGCTTTATCCTTGAGGAGGCTAGTTGGGGTCTAGAAGATGAAATGATGAAATCTTATCCAAATTTGTTTCAAGTGATGGATTGAGGGAAAGACTAATACTGAGGACGATGCTATACTTAAGTGGGAGAGGATGTGACATCCTCAACTATTAAAACATTTTATTTTGATGTTATTGCTTCGAAAATAAATTTCCATTTATAGAAATTCATATTTGACGTTATTAAGGAACATAATTATTATTTTTGTGACTGTCGAGAAAGGGTTTGACTTTCCAACTATCCTCTTTTGATGGACTAATATATGAGACATATATCTTTAATAAATTAAATGATGGAAACATGTGGAACAACTAGGTTAAAAGTAGTTGACTATGACTCCATGAGTGGGAAACATGTTTGAGTTAACTCAAATCTAATTTTTACAAGTGTCAGAAGTGGAGTTTTGTCATTGGCATCCCATATAAATAAGGGATTTGTAAAGATTCAAATTACTCAAGGAGGGAAATGGATGTGAAAAAAGTCCTAGGAAAAGAGAAATGGAATACATACAACATATGTGGGAGGCATGATGCTACTTAGTATGTTGTGGAAATGAATATCTATTGTGTGAGCACAAATGGTGTTAGGAAAATGATTTTATGAACTGTACAAAAAGATAATGGCTAAGTAGTGAAGCTCAATTTTTCCTTATGGTGTCATGGTTAGGCTAGGGTTGATCAGGACAACTAATCTTTATTTTCATGCATCTATGGTTGGGTGGAACATGGTTGCTCCATTTATTTCTAGAATAACTATTAGATTAATGTATCTTTATTTGAATACTCCTTACTCATGTTTGTAACGACCCCCTTCGTTATAAATACATGTGACGCAAGCAAGTACCTTTTTTTTTTAAAACAAGGAAGTAACATCTACAAACAATTAATCATCACAACTTGGCGACGAAATCAACTCACACAATTCAAGAAACAGACAACAATGACCCAACATACTAGCACATCATGCAACTGGACGAAACATGCGATAATCAATAGACTAAATTATAAAAATGAATACTAAGATGAAAGACAACATCGATCAACCAACGACAAGAGCTTCAATGACCAATATCTAGAACCCTCCCGACGAGCGAGAGACAACACAATGACGTTACAACATAAGTATGACTTTACTTACAAAACAACATCATCCACAACGAGAGGCACATGACTCGAAGCCAGGGGTCCTATGCGCTCATAAATAAACATGTTCAATGACCCAATAATGAGGTATCACATCGCTACACTGCGACAAGAGTGCTAGGGACCCAAGTGCAAACAAAATAACATTAATCCCTTAATTAAACATAAAATCAACGTGCCTAAAATCCAACTTGCACTGTCATACAATATGTGATGTCGTTAGATGAAGGCGCTCTAAACAATAAGGAAAACATGGATGAAATTCGTTATAAATTATCATCATATGGACTAATTCATAGCATAAGTAACCAATCACCATCTAAAAGTAAAAGAACCTAACCATCCTCAAGCAACATTATACTTTCTAATCAAGGGTTTAAAATTTCAGTAAACTCATCTATAATTTTGTACTTCTTGGGTTCTACTTCCCTACCATGAAAACAACTCTTAAATTGTAAGGAATAAAAGGTAAAAAGGGGGGGAGCCATGCATCAAACACCCTTACTCTAAGTCATGCTAAGGTGCAATAATTAGTTACGATTTCATGAGAAAACATTAAAAATTTCTTTACCATAATTTAGATAAATTAAATAAAATTTCCCCATCATTATAAGAATATATTAAGGATCACAACCTATTGAATCAACACCCCTTTATTTAGCTATTATATCCTAATTCTCAATTAAGTAATACTAAAGCTCTGGAATGACATTAGCAATTTTTTTTTTTTTACACCCTATCCTAAACTCTTAATGTAAAACTTCAATTAGGATTTACATCATTAATATAATCAAGTGAAATCAGAATCACTCTAATTAATTATCCTCCTAGTTATACATCCTTACTAATATTCTGACAACCTTCCTTTTTTTAAACTCTATGCAATTAATAATTAATAAAGGCTCTGCATTAATCCAAATGAACTGTTACCAATGTAAAGGAAAAGCATTATTCTAAAGTGTGGGAAAAATGCGATAATCTTAATAAATCCATTAACTGTTAAATCCTAAATAGATGGAACTAATAACATCAATAAACAAGGAAATAAAATACTCTAAAACTGCAAAATCCCTGCAGGGAAACCGCCACTAGCAAAGTAAAAAAAATAATGAGAAAAAAATTACCATAGTCTTCATGGATATAAATAGGTTGGATATGAACATAAGAATGTTAATGCATTCCTTCCAATTCTCTTCCAATGCAGTGCTGTAACGACCCTAATTAAATAAATGTTTAAAGACCATAAAGTAAAATTAGTTAAGGAAAGCAATTATGGTTAACCAAGTAATAATTTATTTATAGATCACATTTAAAGACCTAAGAAATATAATTTAAAGGATCAATGAAAATGATATAAAATGGTTGCGTATGCAGGGCAAGAAGCCCAGAAATCCTGAGAAGATAAAACATTTATGGAGGGAGTATGGAGGGGGTGGGGAGTAAATGCATGAGGCGGTCGGGAGGAATAAGGGTGGAAAGAGGGGGATGTGCGCACCATTGGGAGGGGGATGGATGCAGCGGACTGTTTTTGGCTGTGAGCAGCGATTTTGTGGGCACCTTGGTATTGTATGGATTGTGGCATCTTGATCAGTTGAGCCACTGCGTTGCTAGAGGTTTTGGGCACGGGGGCCAGGATATCCGTAGATATCCTGGAGCTAGGTCGTTCTCCTAGTTGGCAGGGTGGACAGTAGTTTTGGGCAGCTATTTTCCTGTTTGTGGAAGGATTGACCGGAGGAGCAGGTAGCAGGAAGGCAGCAGCAAGGCACAGTGGCAACAGTAATTAGCATCAGAACCAGGTACCTGTTAAATTACGCATTCATTTCATTCTGCTATGAAACCGTTAATCTGGATAAATCTAAATTACTGATGTTGCTGTAACGAAAATCAATAGT
>JZKD02S0060166.1:0-16483 GCA_000966675.3 Picea glauca
GATATTATCAAATAGAAGAAGCTGCAATATATGCAAGATATTGAACAGGAACATGGTGTCAACACTTGAGTTGCCTTGTTGTAATAGTCATTAATTCATTCTATTTACAGGACCCGAAGAATGAAAGCAGGACGGGTCCTCCAATTTCTTTCTTTAAGTATAGGACCGATGCCACATAAGTATGGCCTATGAAAAATTATTCTTCCATTTAAAATGTAAGGAATGAACAGAGTAGTCTTTATTTAAATTGAAGTACTGGGCAGTAGAAAGAAAAACTTGTCGTCCATGTTTAACAACACATAGAAAAAATGTACAAAATAAAATGAAAAGCAATACCATAGATTGGAAAACACCATAAAAAAAATAAAACCCCAAATATTCTATATTGAAATAAGATGGGTTACAAAATACAGCTGAGATTATTTGCCACAATGATTGTGATTTGGCCTGCCACCGACCAATAAAAAATATGTGCAATAATGAAGCTTGTTGACAGTCTTCTTGACGATCAAATCCTTGATTCATAAAAAACAACGAGATGAATATCATTTTCGGGTCTTGGACTTAATTGGTGCTGCCAACTAGATCTATCCCAGTTTTTTGAATAGCTTGTCTCTTCTAGATATGGTTTGCTTGCATTGGTTGGTTATTCAACATTCCATTCTTTGTTAAGTATTAATTTCTCTCTTCCATCTAAAACTTGGGGTTTAAGTTGCCTTCCTTGTAATGTTCCTGACCATTCACATACAAGACAACTTAGAAATGCGATTCAGGCCCAATTCAAAGTCGAGGGAGTCGTTTTAAGTGATGCCAATTATGGGGGAAACAAATCCTGTTAGACAACAAAAGACGAGATAGAAAAAAATTCAAGTATGTTGTGACTGCTATTCTCCCTGTATTCGATCATCTGTTTGGTTGAAAATCCTGCTTGAAGATTTGTATGTTGAACTTCTTTGTTATTACAATAAATTGGAAGGAATGTCCAAGCCAACTGCAAAATGATCTTATGTTGAAGTACATGGATTCTTCCAGTAGCATAGGTCTGGCAAGTGTATCAAATGCTGCAGATTGCATCAAAATATATCTTTCATCATAGGGGTGGCAGACATGGCGGCCCACAGAAAGGTCTGGAATGTTCGTAGGTGACGCCAAATATTACTCCATGCCCGAATACACTCAGTAGGAAATTATAAATTTGGATACCAACCAACGTGAGAAACTGTATGGGCATTTGAATCAATATTTTGAAATCACAGAACGTTTTATGCCAAAGTTGTAACAAAATTGACAGACAACCAGTTTCTATGTCAAATAGTGTTGAGCAACCTCTGGATGCAGCAAGAGACTCGACATGCAATCAACTTTTGATCTAGTTAGTTTCACCTTCAGGCATCCACATAGGCAGTGACCCCAAGCTCCAGATAGCTTCGGCCTCAGACATTGACATTGGCAGTGGCAATGGGAACAATGTTACTGACTGCACTGCGACAATGCAGTGAACAAGAAGGGTTGTCATTGTCAAAGTACTCAAAATGCAGGATTGTCAGACCTACAAAGAACATCGACTTTAGTGTTGTTTTCCCACGAAATCTACAATGTTGGTTTGAGTCCATAAATCTTTGGACGTTGGGTGTCATGTGCGATAATGACCTTAACATTAGGCACATGCCAGACATCTATTTTCTTACATTGCAGTGTTAATGCAATTGCCATAGTGGACGACGGCTCAATTGCATTGGCACAAACAATATCAATTTTGTGATTACTTAACATCCTTGAAGGACGTGAACCCCAAACAACGCCTAAAATTTTTTGAACAAGCGCTTGTTCAAAAAAATACATTGTTCTATATTTAAAAAAAAAAAAAATTGTATGGTTTGAACATTTTTTTTTATTTTTTATCAAATATCGTATAAACTGCAACAAAAGAAATGCATTTTCCCCATCCAATGCAAGGGAAACATCAGGAAGATTGACATTATGTTGAAACAGATCTGGGAACACACCACTACATTAAGGTCTCTTCTAAAGAATGAAATGAGATGATTACATGAAGGTGGTAGTAAAAGGTGATTTTCAGAAACCAAATCATTACATGAACACGCGAAACCTTTTGCAGAAGGTGGTAGTATAAAGTAATCCTCAGAAAATGTTGCAAAGTCCATAATCAAGTTATATGCATATGAGTAGTAAAATAAAAAATGTGCAACAGTGATAGATAGTTGATTGTATTTGGAGTCTGTAACTACATCCAGAGGACAGTGAAAAAACTTTGACAAAGAACATGTCTTTCTGTCAAGTCTATTACCACACCCAGAAGTAGCTCAAAAAAAATTTGAAATAGAAACTTTTTTAATCTTAGTATGTCGTTTTATCCACCCATAAAGTTTCTCTTACCCGCTTCTGGGTACATTCGGGAATGGAGTAATAGTCCGCATAATTTTCGAATATCACAGACCATTTTTCAAGCCACGGTAAGTGCGACTCCCCTGATGAACACAAATTCTTGCGTGCTCTGCAGAATTCAATACACTTTCTATATCTGTGTTGTTGGAAGAAACTATATATTTCAATGAAGGAGTATTTTTCATGTGACTTGAAAATCCCTTCCAACTCCCAGCAAGAAAATAAAGAAGATCAACAAACAAATCTCCAGGTAGGATTTTCAACGAACCAAATCATTGAATACAGGGAGAACACCAACCAGAAGATATACTTGTTTTTTTTTTCCCCTATCTTAGTTTCTATTGGATAATAGAGTTTGTTTTTGGCTGAAAGTTCATGATACATAAAACTAGTCTCTCTTCTTTCATTTGGGCCTCAATGGAATCTCTAAGTTGTCTTACATGTCCATGCCCAGGAACATTAGAACGAAGGCACCCTAAATCCCAACTCTTTGATGATAGAGAGAGATGACAATAAGTATTTAAAAGCAACGCTGGAGGATGACAGTATGATCTTCCATAGATTTTGGTTTAATTCATCTTAATGATAGATGCTCTCGATCTTTTCGCTTATTAATGCCAATATTTTTGAATATGTGCTCTGAATAGTGACTAATAACACATATTAACATTCCCATATCCAGGCAGATTCTCAAATATGATAACATCTAACATAAGCACAATATTAAAGATGGACATGACATCAAGGCCTCTATGGATGACACATTCGTGGATGGCAGCGAGGTAGTACAATATTGCACTGTTACTATGATGAAGCCTTTAAAAAACTAAAAGAGCCAATATTTTTTTTTTGCAAATTCAAAATGCAGGCAAAAACAATTATCAGATCCCATAATATTCGCCTGTCTATGCATTTTAATGGGAGATGTCCTCAAGCTTTCCGCTTATTAAAGACAATATTTTCAAACCTGTCTGGTCGGTTGTCATTTTTGAAAACATAATTAATGTCCATTGGGAAGGGCAGAAGGTAGCGGGGATGGAGGGGAGCGACAAAATGCTTTTAAACTTTTCTGAACCCGGGAACACGTGAACCTGCAAAACTTTGAAAACTCGACTAAGTATGGAAAGGCAGGTCGGATAAACAGACTCATCATAGGCAGAGGTAGGGTTGCAACATCAAGGAGTGTGGGGTCGAATTTTAGAGCACATAAGTTCTGGGTGCAAGATGTATACATTGAACACGAGTTACCATAGTTCGATAGTAGCTATCCATGAAGCCACGTTCATAAAATTGACTAAGTATGCAACCGAACGACGGTCAGTCGGAATTGTGATGTGAAGATATAGATGGAGATAACGATTTGTCAGTTCGTCACATCGGGAACCCGCGAGCATAGAAACATGAGAAAGTATAGAACGCGAAACACATAATAGAGTGGAAGAACAAAAGGTAAAAAACATGAAAGTTTACAAGAGGAAAAAAAAAGGGAGATAATAACTATATTACTCAGACAACAACACTTACTCTCATAACTATGAAACCATAGTAAGACATAAACCATGGAAAAAGCATCGCCAACTATGAAATATAGTTGGAGCCTGACAAACTCTAGTTGAAGCCGTAAGAGATGCAATTTACATCGGCTGCAAAATTTTGTATGCTATTTTATCTTAATAGTATTTTATGGGGAGCCAACTGCAAAACAATGTAACAACAGATCCAATTGCAGATGCAACACCCCAACATTGCAAAGCTTAGGAAAACAAGAGCAAGCAACAAATACCAACCCAATTAAGTATCACCAAAAGGCCCAACTACAGCTGCAGGATCTGAACCATGCAAAGTCAAATCAAACAACAATAAGCAGCATCCAATGAACAAAGAAGCAAGCACCAACTAGTTGATCAGGAATGTCGTAGTTCCAATCGTGGTTGCAGAACCCCAAACGTGCAAACTGCAACAAGACGAACAGAAAAACAAGAACAACAACAATAGGCAAATAAGAAATCAGTGGAGATGCAAGAAGCAAGCATGAACCAGTGAACCAACAATGTCATTGAAGTACAATATTGTCCAAATTGATTGCAGAGAACATTGCATATAAAAAAAACCCGGAAGAAAATGTATTGTAACAAACTTGCTATGTAAACATTTAACATTGTGAAGCCTGTTAGGTAAACATTTAAGTCTGTGAGAAATGCTTTGTAAACATTTAAGAAAGAATGCAGTGTGACAGGTCTCTGACGTACCAATTTATTATTATTATAATTTATTATAAAACAAAATTAGTAACAATAGTTCAAACAATAGAGAATGTATTCGAAGGACAAACTTTGGATATGCTAGCATATCAAACATTGAGATAAATTTAGCTAGCAGAAAATGCTAAGACAAACATTTGAACTAATGCTAGCATTAATCCACCTTCAAGCAACGCATAAGAAAAATATATGATTCAAAAAAACTGTAGACGATCAAAAAGTTTGGATATGCTAACATATAAAACATTGGGAATAACGAAGCCGACAATAAGACCTCCAATCTGTTATCCAATCAAATCATTACATGTATGGTACTTTTTATTAGATAAAAATCAATGTTTTTAGTTCCCTAACTCCAACAATAAATATTATGCAAATATTTGTGGTCAAAAGACAAACTAATATGAATTCAATAAATTATCAATCACTATAGTCCCTCTATACCTACAACAAAGACTAATAAATAAATTATTATAATTCCATATAATATTAAACTAATCCCATTCCNATTCTATATTGAAATAAGATGGGTTACAAAATACAGCTGAGATTATTTGCCACAATGATTGTGATTTGGCCTGCCACCGACCAATAAAAAATATGTGCAATAATGAAGCTTGTTGACAGTCTTCTTGACGATCAAATCCTTGATTCATAAAAAACAACGAGATGAATATCATTTTCGGGTCTTGGACTTAATTGGTGCTGCCAACTAGATCTATCCCAGTTTTTTGAATAGCTTGTCTCTTCTAGATATGGTTTGCTTGCATTGGTTGGTTATTCAACATTCCATTCTTTGTTAAGTATTAATTTCTCTCTTCCATCTAAAACTTGGGGTTTAAGTTGCCTTCCTTGTAATGTTCCTGACCATTCACATACAAGACAACTTAGAAATGCGATTCAGGCCCAATTCAAAGTCGAGGGAGTCGTTTTAAGTGATGCCAATTATGGGGGAAACAAATCCTGTTAGACAACAAAAGACGAGATAGAAAAAAATTCAAGTATGTTGTGACTGCTATTCTCCCTGTATTCGATCATCTGTTTGGTTGAAAATCCTGCTTGAAGATTTGTATGTTGAACTTCTTTGTTATTACAATAAATTGGAAGGAATGTCCAAGCCAACTGCAAAATGATCTTATGTTGAAGTACATGGATTCTTCCAGTAGCATAGGTCTGGCAAGTGTATCAAATGCTGCAGATTGCATCAAAATATATCTTTCATCATAGGGGTGGCAGACATGGCGGCCCACAGAAAGGTCTGGAATGTTCGTAGGTGACGCCAAATATTACTCCATGCCCGAATACACTCAGTAGGAAATTATAAATTTGGATACCAACCAACGTGAGAAACTGTATGGGCATTTGAATCAATATTCTGAAATCACAAAACGTTTTATGCCAAAGTTGTAACAGAATTGACAGACAACCAATTTCTATGTCAAATAGTGTTGAGCAACCTCTGGATGCAGCAAGAGACTCGACATGCAATCAACTTTTGATCTAGGTAGTTTCACCTTCAGGCATCCACATAGGCAGTGACCCCAGGCTCCAGATAGCTTCGGCCTCAGACATTGACATTGGCAGTGGCAATGGGAACAATGTTACTGACTGCACTGCAACAATGCAGTGAACAAGAAGGGTTATCATTGTCAAAGTACTCAAAATGCAGGATTGTCAGACCTACAAAGAACATCGACTTTAGTGTTGTTTTCTCACGAAATCTACAATGTTGGTTTGAGTCCATAAATCTTTGGACGTTGGGTGCATGTGCGATAATGACCTTAACATTAGGCACATGCCAGACATCTATTTTCTTACATTGCAGTGTTAATGCAATTGCCATAGTGGACGATGGCTCAATTGCATTGGCACAAACAATATCAATTTTGTGATTACTTAACATCCTTGAAGGACGTGAACCCCAAACAACGCCTAAAATTTTTCGAACAAGCGCTTGTTCAAAAAAATACATTGTTCTATATTTAAAAAAAAATAAAATTGTATGGTTTGAACATTTTTTTTTTTTATCAAATATCGTATAAACTGCAACAGAAGAAATGCATTTTCCCCATCCAATGCAAGGGAAACATCAGGAAGATTGACATTAGGTTGAAAAAGATTTGGGAACACACCACTACATTAAGGTCTCTTCTAAAGAATGAAATGATATGATTACATGAAGGTGGTAGTAAAAGGTGATTTTCAGAAACCAAATCATTACCTGAACACGCGAAACCTTTTGCAGAAGGTGGTAGTATAAAGTAATCCTCAGAAAATGTTGCAAAGTCCATAATCAAGTTATATGCGTAGGAGTAGTAAAATAAAAAATGTGCAATAGTGATAGATAGTTGATTGTATTTGGAGTCTGTAACTACATCTAGAGGACAGTGAAAAAACTTTGACAAAGAACATGTCTTTCTGTCAAGTCTATTACCACACCTAGAAGTAGCTCAAATTTTTTTGAAATAGAAACTTTTGTAATCTTAGTATGTCGTTTTATCCACCCATAAAGTTTCTCTTACCCGCTTTTGGGTACATTCGGGAATGGAGTAATAGTTCACATAATTTTCGAATATCACAGATCATTTTGCAAGCCACGGTAAGTGCGACTCCCCTGATGAACACAAATTCTTGCGTGCTCTGCAGAATTCAATACACTTTCTATATCTGTGTTGTTGGAAGAAACTATATATTCCAATGAAGGAGTATTTTTCATGTGACTTGAAAATCCCTTCCAACTCCCAGCAAGAAAATAAAGAAGATCAACAAACAAATCTCCAGGTAGGATTTTCAACGAACCAAATCATTGAATACAGGGAGAACACCAACCGGAAGATATACTTGTTTTTTTTCCCCCCTGTCTAAGTTTCTATTGGATAATAGAATTTGTTTTTGGCTCAAAGCTCAGGATACATAAAACCAGTCTCTCTTCTTTCATTTGGGCCTCAATGGAATCTCTAAGTTGTCTTACATGTCCATGCCCAGGAACATTAGAACAAAGGCACCCTAAAGCCCAACTCTTTGATGATAGAGAGAGATGACAATAAGTATTTAAAAGCAACGCTGGAGGATGACAGTATGATCTTCCATAGATTTTGGTTTAATTCGTCTTAATGATAGATGCTCTCGATCTTTTCGCTTATTAATGCCAATATTTTTGAATATGTGCTCTAAATAGTGACTAATAACACATATTAACATTCCCATATCCAAGCAGATTCTCAAATATGATAACATCTAACATAAGCACAATATTAAAGATGGACATGACATCAAGGCCTCTATGGATGACACATTCGTGGATGGCAGCGAGGTAGTACAATATTGCACTGTTACTATGATGAAGCCTTTAAAAAACTAAAAGAGCCAATATTTTTTTTTTGCAAATTCAAAATGCAGGCAAAAATAATTATCAGATCCCATAATATTCGCCTGTCTATGCATTTTAATGGGAGATGTCCTCAAGCTTTCTGCTTATTAAAGACAATATTTTCAAACCTGTCTGGTCGGTTGTCACTTTTGAAAACATAATTAATGTCCATTGGGAAGGGAGGAAGGTAGCGGGGATGGAGGGGAGCGACAAAATGCTTTAAAAATTTTCTGAACACGGGAACACGTGAACCTGCAAAAATTTGAAAACTCGACTAAGTATGGAAAGGCAGGTCGGATAAACTGACTCATCATAGGCAGAGGTAGGGTTGCAACATCAAGGAGTGCGGGGTTGAATTTTAGAGCACATAAGTTCTGGGTGCAAGATGTATACATTGAACACGAGTTACCATAGTTTGATAGCAGCTATCCATGAAGCCACGTTCATAAAATTGACTAAGTATGAAACCGAACGACGGTCGGTCAGAATCGTGATGTGAAGATATAGATGGAGATAACGATTCGTCAGTTCGTCACATCGGGAACCCGCGAGAACAGAAACATGAGAAAGTATAGAACGCAAAACACATAATAGAGTGGAAGAACAAAAGGTAAAAAACATGAAAGTTTACAAGAGGAAAAAAAAAGGGAGAGAATAACTATATTTCTCAGACAACAACACTTACTCTCATAACTAGGAAACCATAGTAAGACATAAACCATGGAAAAAGCATCGCCAACTATGAAATATAGTTGGAGCCTGACAAACTCTAGTTGAAGCCGTAAGAGATGCAATTTACATCGGCTGCAAAATTTTGTATGCTATTTTATCTTAATAGTATTTTATGGGGAGCCAACTGCAAAACAATGTAACAACAGATCCAACTGCAGATGCAACACCCCAACATTGCAAAGCCTAGGAAAACAAGAGCAAGCAACAAATACCAACCCAATTAAGTATCACCAAAAGGCCCAACTACAGCCGCAGGATCTGAACCATGCAAAGTTAAATCAAACAACAATAAGCAGCATCCAATGAACAAAGAAGAAAGCACCAACTAGTTGATCAGGAATGTCGCAGTTCCAATGGCGGTTGCAGAACCCCAAACGTGCAAACTGCAACAAGATGAATAGAAAAACAAGAACAACAACAACAGGCAAATAAGAAATCAGTGGAGATGCAAGAAGCAAGCATGAACCAGTGAACCAACAATGTCGTTGAAGTACAATATTGTCCAAATTGATTGCAGAGAACATTGCATATAAAAAAAACCCGGAAGAAAATGTATTGTAACAAGCTTGCTATGTAAACATTTAACACTGTGAAGCCTGTTAGGTAAACATTTAAGTCTGTGAGAAATGCTTTGTAAACATTTAAGAAAGAATGCAGTGTGACAGGTCTCTGACGTACCAATTTTTTTTTATTATAATTTATTATAAAACAAAATTAGTAACAATAGTTCAAACAATAGAGAATGTATTCGAAGGACAAACTTTGGATATGCTAGCACATCAAACATTGAGATAAATCTAGCTAGCAGAAAATGCTAAGACAAACATTTGAACTAATGCTAGCATTAATCCACCTTCAAGCAACGCATAAGAAAAATATATGATTCAAAAAAACTGTATACGATCAAAAAGTTTGGATATGCTAACATATAAAACATTGGGAATAACGAAGCTGGCAATAAGACCTCCAATCTGTTATCCAATCAAATCATTACATGTATGGTACTTTTTATTATATAAAAATCAATGTTTTTAGTTCCCTAACTCCAACAATAGATATTATGCAAATATTTGTGATCAAAGGACAAACTAATATGAATTCAATAAATTATCAATCACTATAGTCCCTCTATACCTACAACAAAGACTAATAAATAAATTATTATAATTCCATATAATATTAAACTAATCCCATTCCTTCAAAACACCATATGTATGAGCATGAAATAGTGAATTTCCATGGAGCACTTATTCTCACATTAAACAAATATGAAAGGTCAACATCGTATAAGTCTACCTATCTAATTATCATCTATACCATTAATTTAATTGTTCTGTTGTACGTTTTTATTTTATTTTATATTGCGTGCAGACCTTCCACGAACCTCCCAGCCTTAGACCACACTGCTCATCACGTTCAACAATGGGTCACCCCCGAGTTGGGACTAAAATCCATCGGGCAAGCGATTCCTAGGCTTGGCAAGGACAATAGGAAAGTCACACAGATCAACATGAAGGATTTTCTCCCAGGAGCCACTTACACCCACAACCCACAAACCCTCATTCCCCACACTCCTGTCCCACCCCAGGAGTGTACACCTTCACTATCAAAAGTCCATCGACTGTCCACCTCCCTTCCTCAATAATAGGCTGGACCGAAAGTCTCAAAGTACTGTAGCTGCTACGTGACTTCCTCCAGGAGAACTCACTTCCTCAACACACTCTCTCACCTGGAGAGAGTTTCTCACAAGCCTGACAACCTGCCTCTTCTATCCATCTCCTAAGTTCAACGGGTAACCCCCGCAACAAAAATTGGGCATGGGCCTCTGGTAATGACAGTAAGCCACACCAGTCCAGAGAAAACGTGGGTAGAAACATCAAAGGGTAAGGTGTGATATGGCTTAGACACTACGCAATCATGTTGTTCTTCATAGGAAAAATGATTAGCTTCATAACACGAATTTGCGGGTTTCAGAAGTTGCAGAGATCGACGATGGAGGCAATGACTGGATGTGTCAAGGCTCTCCCTATCTCATTGCGTGCATCAGTGGGGAGTATGGAAGACTTGCGAGAGTGGCGACGGTCACGAGAATGGTGAGGGAACCCCCAACGAGATGACGTTCCCACCTAAAAACTGCATGCGCCCAGGTTGACACATGTCTTCCTGAGTTGCATGAGCTCCACTTAACACTCGTTCCCTTTCCCCAGGAACTTAGGACAACATAGGTTATATCAAACATTAGCCTCTAGGAAATAATAATATAATATTGTTCCTTTAGATGTAATCCCTCTAGCTTAGCCCCTATTCCTAGACACTTATCCCCTTCCCTTTCCCTACATAGTGGAGCTTAGTCCCCCATAACTCTTTATTCGTGGTCGGTTTACATGCAATGATGTAATTTTACTAATGATGTGAGTATTTACATATACAAAATCAGGCTCATTGACCATAGCATCTGGGCTCTCCGGCCTAATAAAAACATAAGCCTATAAACACAATTACAATTCAGTATGGGCTCGGCCTTGGGGTGTTACAATCCCCTCCCCTTATTTGTGCACTATCCTTAGTGCAACTTATTTACACAACAACAACAAGATTTCCAAAATCTTCAAAAAGATGTGGGTACTCTTCCTGCATAACATATTCATGCTCCCATGTTGCATCCTCAGGACTGTACCAAGTTCATTGAACCTTTACAATCTTTATGAATTGATTCCAGAGTTGCTTTCTCTTCTAGTCTAGTATGCGCACAGGCTGCACTTGCAAAGCGTCTTCTTGCTCCACCTGAATCACATTCCAATCAATCACATGATTAACATCGGGTATATACTTCTTGAGCAATGATACACGAAACACATTATGAATAGTCATGGATGTAGGCAATGTAAGCATGTAAGCTATTGGTCCAATCCTTTATTGGATTTCAAACGGTCCACAATATCTGGCTTCCAAATTGGAACAACTTCCCAGCTTTAGGGAACTTCTGTTGGCTTTCACCTTTAGGAAAACATGATCACCCACTTTAAACTCCCTGTGGGTTCTACCTTTGTCTGCATAGATTTTCTACCTGTCTTGGGCATCCTTCAAATTCTTCTTTATCTTTAACAATTTCTCTTCCATTTCCCTGAGAAACTCTGGCCCAACCACTGCCCTATCAGTTGGGTTGTCCCAACTTACTAGGGTGTTGCACTTTCTTCCATAAAGTGCTTCAAACAGGCTCATCTTTAGTGATGCTTGATACCCATTGTTGTAGGAAAATTCTACCAAGTGTAGATAATATTCCCATTTAGATGGTTTCTCCATCACATACATCCTTATCATATATTCTATCACTTGGTTTACTCTTTTTGTTTGTCCATCTAACGTAGGATGATAGGTCGTGTTGAAGTTTAGGTTCGTTCTGAACCCCTTGGATAATCCTCTCCAAAACTTCGAGGTAAATTTTGAGTCTTTGTCAGACACAATTGTCTTGGGAATACTATACAATTGTTACTTTATTTAACTACCTGAAGTCAATGCACAATCTCAAGGTCCCATCTTTCTTCTTCACAAATAACACTGGGGCACCCCAAGGTGACACACTTGGGCATATATACCCCTTCTTCAAAAGTTCTTCGAGCTGCATTTGTAGCTCCTTCATCTCTGGTGTACTCATTTTGTAAGGAGTCTTTGACACTGGAGTTGCTCTAGACATCAAATTTATAGAGAAATCTATATCTCTCTTTGGGGGTAGCCTTGGTACCTCCTTGAACACATATCCAAACTCTTTCAGGACTAAACGATCCTCCAATTTGGGCACCTTATCCTTGGGTGCTTCTTCCATATGAGATGCAAATATTTGGCAACCCTTCCTGTAACACTTCTTCAGCTACATTGCTGAAATTTCTCGGACAGTAACTGCCTTGGGAATTCCTTAGACTATTCTCTGATTTCCTGCCTCATCCAGGCAAGTGAATGCCTTGTTATGAAAGTCTAATATTGCATGGTGTTGGTCTAACCAATATATACAAATTAGGAAGTCATATGATCCCAAAGGCAAGATATTCAAATCTTCCTTGGTACTTAGTCCATTCATGCCCATTGGACATGATTTAATCAACTCAACAACCTTTCTCTTGGTTCCTGTAGCCAACTGCACCAACCAAGATTTCCCATGCTTGCTTCTTGGCAATTGAAATCTTTCCACTACCTTGGGATTTATATATATATGACTAGCCCCTGAATCAATTAAAATAGTAAAGGCATGGTTATTGATCATACTTTTAACTTCAATTGTGTGTGATTGAAACTCAACTTGCTTGTTGTCCAAGGCTGCATAGATCCTTGGTACTCTTATGCACATGTCCTCTACCATTTCTGCTTGCTGAACATTGTGAACATATCTCACTTTGTCACTTCTGTGAGGACAATATCTATACCTATGATCTCCTTTACAACCCCAACATTCCATAGGTTTCTGCCTTGGCCTTTTCGCACCTACTTTAGCCATCCTGGGCTCTCTCAAAACTGGCTGTCCTTGAGGACTATTTCTGAAAAATGGTGGTTTGTTCCCCTTCTGCCTCTGCTCCCTTTTAAACTTCCTCTTGTCTTCCCAAGCCTTCTGGAAAATAGGTTTCCCTTTTTGTTGATCAAATAAGCATTTTTCTCTCCTTATGGTTTCTTCCATAGTTTTAGGATCATCATACTGGATTTTGTCACTGATGAAAGATGGCATCCCACTCAGATACCTTTGAATCTTAATTGTCTCTTCCTTGATGAAGGGGACATACTTCAACAAATCAAAGAATATTATTTCATACTCATCAATGGACATACTTCCTAGCTTGAGTTCAAAGGACTCTTTCATTTTCTTGTCATAATACCTCTTAGTTAAGTACTTCTTTTGAAAATGCCTCTTGAATTCCCTCCATGTAACATTCTTCTCTATGACGTGTTGCACTTACACAAGTTCATCCCACCATATGGATGCCTTTCCTTTTAGTTGATAGATGGAAATTCTTCCTTCTTCATGAGAAGAGTAATTCTGCAGTTGGAAATATTTCCTCATGCCCAACAACCATGCCTCAACATCTTCATCTTTCTTGGGCTCTCTATCAAAAGTAGGATGTTTGATCTTGTTCATTTCTCCCTTTAGTTCATCCACTCTAGATTTCCTATGTTTTCGGGTAGGGGATGGACTTGAACTATTGTGCGTCCTCTTTTTGGAATGCCTTCGAGAGTGCTGGTGATATCTATTATCACTTCTTCCTCTTCTTTCCTTATAAGGGGACCTGTGGCTTCGTGATTTTCCGAATCCACCTTTCTTGAATTATTTCCAAGCTCTGCATCAACTTCATGTTGAAGTCTTCCCATTGCTCCTTGGCTCTCTTAAGAATTTCATTATATGCCTGGTGAATTTGGACATCTTTTTGCAGATTTATGTTTATATTTATTTAAATTTTATTATAATTTTTAAATAATAAATTAATGAAATTTTTTAAGATAAAGAATTTTATTGTCCAATTCATTAAGATTACAAATGCATCTTTCACATATTTTGTGTTATATATATATAAACCTAATGCAGGGAAATTTATTTATAAAAACAATCTTGAAATTCGTATAAGAGTACTTGGATTATTTTGTTACCAGATTTCAACTTACACTAATTGATATCTGTCCCAGATTTTCACTCATGAATTAAAAACAATTTACTCTAACAACCTAAATTTCCAAATGAACAACACAAACATCTTTCTAGTTAAGTGATTTTCTAAACAAAAATCCTAATATTTGAAATTTTTACCTTCCCACCAAGTGTTTTACAAATGTATTGAAAGTTATGTTTTAGTTTAAATATAAGGGAAAAAGCTTAAAATAGACACACCTATAAGGAGAAAATATTCAAAATGAACGTAAAATTTCAATACAAGTCTTCATACACCAAATTTCAATTTTCAATAGTCATGATTATAAAATAATTACAGAATGGTAACATGTTGGTAAAAACTTATGTTTATCCTTCAATGGAACTGCCAATTCACACAATCCAATGGGAAGTGAAACCTTCTAAACTAGCTTCTTCACATCAGAGGTATAGAGACATAATACATTTGTACCCTAGTGCTTGACAAGATTCTCACTTCTAAAAAGATTTTTCATCGAAAAAAACGAACTTAGGAACACCGTGGCCATCTTTTCCCCATTTTTGGAAGCCTTAGTGGTCACATACATTTGAAAAGATCATATGAACTTGTAAGAGTAGAATATCATTTTACCAACCTTGTCCAGGCCTCCTACAAGGAAACATTGTGACCACCAAATCAACACAAGTGTTGCTTCTAAGTAGAAATATGAGCTAAATGTATGCTGAATGCAAACTTTAAAATTAAATTATGGATTGTGACTCCAAAACCTCCATCAACAAGTATCATTATCATGAGCTTTAGCAATAAACATGTAGGAAATGTTATGTCAAACATGTAATGTTGCAAATACATCAATGAGTCGTGCAAGGACTTTCCAAGTATATAGAATGTTGTAAATAGGCTCAAGTTTCTCAATTTGAAGGCCATGAATGGTGAAACATGCACACCAACTTAGAGATGAATAATAATCCAAATGATATAGAGAAATACACGACTTTCTCTCCATATCTCAAGATTTAAGATGCAGAATTAAAAGACCTCTAAAAGTTTCTCCATTACATGAAATTTTTGTTGATATCTAACAACTATCTTCGACTTCCACCTAATCCAATGGTTCTCGTGTGATCTTGTTTATATATCACCATTTACATATTATTTCCACATCTCATTTTGGTTAACCATCAAAATCCTCTATCAACTATTCATAGACCATAAAAAAAAAAAAAAAAAACCATATATCTTATATTTAAACAACGTAATCATCTCAACATTCTTATTCTACCACTCTAAAATATATTAATAAATATCATATTTTTTTCCAAAACATATATATTTTAATATATCTAAATGTTGTAGTCTAAACATTTTACGAAAATGATTTTTTTCGACGATATTTTCTGGAGACATTTGCTTGAAATCCGACGAGAAATTGTTAGATCCACAAATTTGAGTGATTATTTCTGTATAATAAAAATGCCCCAAGGGTTTTTGAGCATGCTGAATCCATTTCTACATTCAGAAATAGATTTTACATAAAAAAAAATAGTGATTTCATGCAAATCGATGAAAAAAACCATTTCGTAAAACAATTAAACAACCCCTATCTAAATACCCTCTAAATTATCTTGACCATGTGGCATATCATAAATAATATGTAGATCTCATAACAACCAACATGATCGAACACACAATAAGAATATGTAGGAGAACACTCCCAATATATGATAATCATAATGGAATAAATGGATATTTTTTTTTATCATTTTTTAATGTACTATCATTCGCTTTAAACAACTCTGGGAATAAAAACATTAAAACCTTCTAGTATTAATATATGTTTTTATGACTCCACGATGGCAGGTTAAAGTGGACTTTAAAAGGCACAACTCTCGTTCCCAGAAGCACCTTCCAACGATGAATGAATATAAATTAAATTAAAAGACTTCGAAGAATATCTAATTTGTGACAAGGTTGCGTGGTAGTGTAGTCCTTGCCAATGAGGTTACAAAGTAAATTTTGGAAAATGGGGTGGAATTGTAAATGACAAAAGTGTTTGGTGCAAAAGGTTGTGTGCAACATGTATATCA
>JZKD02S0060177.1:13600-25702 GCA_000966675.3 Picea glauca
CTCATTATCACCATTGTCGATTTGGAAATTGACTCTGGAGCAAAAAACCCCCTTTGATAAAAATTGGTGATTTCGGGAGTTATAGTGGATGAAACGACCATTCGTCTGGACCAAGTAAGTATAAACTACCTCCTTTTTCTTTTTAATTCTTTATTTATGCATTTAATTTGGTTTCTTGGGGGGGCGTCGACCTTTAAAAGGTCATCCCTAGGTCCACGCGGGTTCTCCTATGACAGCCCACATGTACACTCGCTTTGTCTGATGTCAGAGCACGTGTACACGTGAATGTCTTCACAACAACCCATGTGGACCCTCCCATGAGTGTAAAAAGGTTTAAAAAGCAAGGCCTAACCCTCTGAAAATTTGCCCATGTGCAGGATGTATGTGCAATGGAGAGAACGAGAGCACGAAGATATTAGCGCACTAGTTGGGGAAGGCCCTAACGTTGTGGTAGTGTTAATGCAATGTGGCTTGCTCAAGTTTTTTCTGTGTCCTTTCATGAGAGCACAACCTAAGCTACTAAATGCCTTGGTTGAATAATGGAACCCTGACGCAGAAGCTTTTATGTTAGAGGGGTAGTCACTGGTGCCCACTATGGAGGATATATACTTTTTGACTGGCCTCTCCAAGAGAGGGGAACCAGTCAATTTCTGAACATTTCCTTCGGGGCCTCATAATATATCGGAATTGATAGATCTTTATTGTGAGGCTGTTACAGACCGATCGAGCTCCCAGGTGCCAATAAGAAGGATCATCGATTTATCACTGTGGGAAATTGTGTTTCTTATTGGGCAGATGATTGGTTCTGCAGCTCTACATCAGGCATCCCGTGCACAGATGAACTGTGCAGTCCAATGCTTAAATGCACAGATATTTGTCTAGAGCATTACACTGCTGGATTGTATGAAGAGGTAGCTAACAGATTGTCGGTTGCGGATGCAGAGGAACTTTGGGTTCGGGATGATTCTATGCTCTTTCTTCTTTGAAAGATTTCCTAGTTTTAGTCTTCGAGTGGTGGCATGAGGACATCAAGCCTCTCTTCCTGTAGTTTTCAAATGGGCAGTGTTGCTGCCACGACAGGGTGGTGGAAGGACCAATGAGTCCTTTGGCGATGACTTCTTTGCTTGGTTTTCATGGCAGATCCCAGCCATAGAGGATTATCCTTATGCTAGGATTGATTTCTAGAGAGATCCCGAGATCCTTGTACCTCCAGGCAAGGAGCGAGGCGAGATAGGTAAGTTTGCATCATTTCTTTTTTGAAACATATATAATTTTTATGTTGTTTTTTTTTATATATCATTTTTTATACCAGAGTATTTGAAAGATGCGTGTCTATTGTGTGCAGATGTGGGACCCTCGCGACTTGTGGATTATGTGAGGAACATGCGTCGTCCCTGACTAGGGGTCACACCTGTCACCATAGGGGGACCAGCAGCAGCAGGAGAGCTTCCAGCCAGTGAGGCTAAGAGGGTTTTGAGACAAATTGGGTGAAATTTTACCTCGCTCACTCGCACCATCCCTATGGTAGATATTAAGAATCTACCACCATCCATGCAACCTCATGTAGTGGGGGCACCATGGACATGGGTCCGACTATTTCAGAATTTGGAAAACGTTGTTGATTATTACAACAAGGCCCACAGGCCCTAACCTTAGTTAGTCTAGACTTTGATAGCTCCACCTGTGTATATTTTTTGAGGGCATAAGCCCCATGACTCGTTACTGGTCATATTTTTTGAGGTGCTTGCGTCCACCTATGTACACTAATGATTATGATATTATATATGGATTTTTATGTATTTTTGTGTCTTATGGATCATATTTGCCTTTAAAAATGTATTTACATGTTTATGGGTATGTATTTTTATATGTGTATGAGATGCCAGTCTAAAATTTGATTAGCTAGAGTATCTGTAACTTGGTTTAATCTCCTAGGAACATGAAAAAATGTAATATAATCAAAGCTTCATTCTAAGAGATGTACCCTAAGGAATCGTCGATGTAAAGTCAGATCATGAACACAGTAGACTCTATTTAACTGAGACACAACTAGCTGAGTGTCTAAATAGACCCATTTATGAGAGATACTAAATGATAGGGCATCACGAAGCAACTCAATAACTGCACTGTACTCGACGACATTGTTTGTGGTGTCACCTAAGCATATACCTCTGGAATATAATAACTGGCCTCGAGGTGTACAAATTACCCAAGTTGCGGAGGCAAGCCTCCGAGTGTGATGGCTAGCACCATCTGCGTACCCAATGAACACCTCTGATTCACTTGAAATCTTCCACAGTGACAAAAGATAACATCAAAAATGACACGTCCATAATACTAAAAGAAACCATAAAGTAATAGTACGAAGACTATACATATGTTACAAAAAGTTACCCAAGGTGACCTACCTATGAGTAATACTTCTTGAGGTAGAGCCCATTTCTAGTCTCCACCAAAGCATTTCCATCAAAGTCAACCAGACAATAAGCACCCTTTTTTAGAACCTCTTTTATGATGAACAGTCCGAACCACAAGGGTTTAAATTTGCCTGTCCCCAGGGGGTCCTTGTCTTGGTCATAGACCAGGACAAGGTCACCTTTAGAGAAAATCCGAGGACGAACGGACCGATCATACTAACACTTGAATTTTTGTTTGTGAGCCTCATTGACCAGGGTCACATCATGACGCTACTCATTGAGTCACTCAAGGTATAATAACCATTCTTCAAGTGGAGAAGTGTCTGGCAATAACTGTACTGCCAATTTTAGGGATGGGATATGACATTCTATAGGCAAGATGACTTCCAGCCTGTAAACGAGTTGAAAAGGTGAGAAATCGGTTGCAGTATTAACAGACATTTGGTAAGCCCATAATGTCAAGTATAACATCAAATGCCAATTTGACTTGGCTAAGTTAATCGTTCATTGTAGGATGGTCTTAAGAGATTTATTTACAGCTTCCACCTGACCATTTTCTTAGGGGTAGTAGGGTGACAAATGTTCTTGCCGCAATCCAAGATTTGATGTTAATTCGTTCATCATTTGGTTTTGAAAGTGACTGCCATGGTCAGTGACAATCTCTCTCGGGACGTCGAACCTTGCGATTATCTGGTTGAACAAAAAGAGAGTTGCAGTCTCTCCATCATCTTTAAATGTTGGCATAGCTTCGACCCACTTCGTAAAGTAATCTATGGCTACAATGATATAACGGTGCCCCCTTGCTAAATGGGGGCTGCATGTAGTGTAATCAATTCCCCACTTGGTGAAGGGACCAACTATGATGACAGAAAACATGGGAGCAGGATGTGCCCTCATATTTCAAGAGAAGATCTGACATGGGTGGCACTTCTTGACTGATTCGATACAATCTTTGATTAATGTTGGCTAGAAGTAAATGGATCATAAAACTTTTGGGTTTTTACCAACCCAGACAAATGACCGCCACATGCTCCAGTATGAAAATCGTTAAGCACGAGCTCCACTTCTTCATGATTGAGGCATCGGTGAAGAATGCAATCTACCCCTAGACAATAGAGAGCATNTAAATAGACCCATTTATGAGAGATACTAAATGATAGGGCATCACGAAGCAACTCAATAACTGCACTGTACTCGACGACATTGTTTGTGGTGTCACCTAAGCATATACCTCTGGAAGATAATAACTGGCCTCGAGGTGTACAAATTACCCAAGTTGCGGAGGCAAGCCTCCGAGTGTGATGGCTAGCACCATCTGCGTACCCAATGAACACCTCTGATTCACTTGAAATCTGCCACAGTGACAAAAGATAACATCAAAAACGACACGTCCATAATACTAAAAGAAACCATAAAGTAATAGTACAAAGACTATACATATGTTACAAAAAGTTACCCAAGGTGACCTACCTATGAGTAATACTTCTTGAGGTAGAGCCCATTTCTAGTCTCCACCAAAGCATTTCCCTCAAAGTCAACCAGACAATAAGCACCCTTTCTTAGAACCTCTTTTATGATGAACAGTCCGAACCACATGGGTTTAAATTTGCCTGCCCCCAGGGGGTCCTTATCTTGGTCATAGACTAGGACAAGGTCACCTTTAGAGAAAATCTGAGGACGAACGGACCGATCATACTAACACTTGACTTTTTGTTTGTGAGCCTCATTGACCAGGGTCACATCATGACGTTGCTCATTGAGTCACTCAAGGTATAATAACCATTCTTCAAGTGGAGAAGTGTCTGGCAATAACTGTACTGCCAATTTTAGGGATGGGATATGACATTCTATAGGCAAGATGGCTTCCATCCTATAGACGAGTTGAAAAGGTGAGAAATCGGTTGCAGTATTAACAGACATTCGGTAAGCCCATAATGTCAAGTATAACATCAAATGCCAATTTGACTTGGCTAAGTTAATCGTTCATTGTAGGATGGTCTTAAGAGATTTATTTACAGCTTCCACCTGACCATTTTCTTGGGGGTAGTAGGGTGACAAATGTTCTTGCCGCAATCCAAGATTTGATGTTAATTCAGTCATCATTTGGTTTTGAAAGTGACTGCCATAGTCAGTGACAATCTCTCTCGGGACGCCGAACCTTGCGATTATCTGGTTGAACAAAAAGAGAGTTGCAGTCTCTCCATCATCTTTAAATGTTGGCATAGCTTCGACCCACTTCGTAAAGTAATCTATGGCTACAATGATATAACGGTGCCCCCTTGCTAAATGGGGGCTGCATGTAGTGTAATCAATTCCCCACTTGGTGAAGGGACCAACTATGATGACAGAAAACATGGGAGCAGGATGTGCCCTCATATTTCAAGAGAAGATCTGACATGGGTGGCACTTCTTGACTGATTCGATACAATCTTTGATTAATGTTGGCTAGAAGTAAATGGATCATAAAACTTTTGGGTTTTTACCAACCCAGACAAATGACCGCCACATGCTCCAGTATGAAAATCGTTAAGCACGAGCTCCACTTCTTCATGATTGAGGCATCGGTGAAGAATGCAATCTACCCCTAGACAATAGAGAGCATCGTCGAGGATGAGATAATTCTTGGCCTGATGACATATACGGTGATGCTCATCACAAGAAGCAGAGGCGGGGCACTTCAAAGTCTGGAGATAGAATAGACTATCTCCGTACCAGGGGTATGAAGATGATATCAAGAACATATCTCCTTGAATAGGTGATTCTTCAAGCACAACATCACCTAACTTGACCGGAAGTTCCGAAATAAGTTCTGCAAAAACCAGTGACTTTTTGGATTTCGCCGAAATGAAATCTAGGTCAAATTCCTGGAGGACGACTATCCATCTACTGATCTTTCCGCCTATCACCCGTTGTGTCAACACATATTGAAACAGATTCACAATGGCAATGACAGTGGTCTTGAAAAATAGAACATAATGACGGAACCCTTGAACAACATGGATGGCTGCCAATGCAAGTTTTTCGATATGAGAATAATTGAGTTCTAGTCCGACTAGGCCTTGGCTCAGGTAATAGATCACATATTCTAAGAGAAAATCATCTTCCTGAACTAAGACCATGCCGATGGTTGACTCTGTTGCAGCCAGGTATAATAAGAGATCTTTGTTATAGTTGGGTGGCTGAAGCAGAGGGGCAGTTGTGAGGGCATGTTTCAACGCTTCGAAGGAGCATTGAGCGGCATCGTCCCAATGAAAAGGAACATATTTCTTCAGTAAGCACATAAACACCTTTGTGATCTCAGCATAGTTGGCGATGAAATGCCTTAAAAAATTTGCCTTTCCCTGTAGACTCTGAAGTTGAAGGATTGTGCATGGGGGAGGCAACTGAAATGTTGCCTCAACCTTGAGAGGATCAACCATGATTCCTATTGTTGACACTATGAAACCTAACAAATGTCCCAAGGTTGGACAAAAGTTGCACTTGTTTGGATTCAAGTGAATCCGGAAGTAGCGACATCACTCAAAGATAAGTCAAAGGTGTGTGGGATGATCCGTTCTCTTGTGAKATCGAGATGCTAAATCATCTAAAYAGGCCTCGACTATATGCTTGAGATCATGGAAAGAAAAAGACATGGCCCACTGGAAGGTAGCTCCAGMATTTTTGAKACCAAAAGGCATCTTACGATAGGAAAATGTACCCCATGGACAAATGAATGTCGTTTTGTGCTAGTCTTCGAGTTTGATTTGTATCCGATTATATCCCGAAAACCATTCATGAAAGAAAAGGCCTTGCAACCTGCACATTCATCAATTATCTGGCCAATGAATGGTGTGGGAAAATTATCTTTTGGACAGGCCTTGATTAAATCATAGAAGTCCATACATACGTGAATCATGCCCTGTTTCTTATTGATCAGAACTGGATTTGACACCCATTGGGTCAAATGGATAGGATAGATAAAACCGTCTTTTAGTAGTTTCTTGACTTCAACCTTAATGGTTGTTGCTTTCCTGGGATTAACTAGACGAAGCTTCTACCGAACAGGCTTGGCATCTAGATAAGTTGTGATTTCATGTTCAACTATTTTTGGATCGATGCCTATCATTTCCTTGTAAGACCAAGAAAAAACATCGCAGAATTCTTTAAATAGATCTGTGTAGATTTGAATCTCTTCGGGGGAATAATCATCTCCAACAAAAACATTCTCCACGATGTCAGGGGTTCTAGAAATATTAATCTGTATAGTTTCAATGATAGTTTCCATATTACCCTCGACATAAACCTCATGTGTAGCTACGGGATTAATAGGACAAGACCTATCTCTAGTCATAGTCAAGGTGAAATCTCCTACTTCAATTCTGCTTAACTCTAGGAGGAAGTATGATGTGTGATGGAGATCATCCCAAGGTTTGTCCGGACTAGTCATTGCTTCAATTATTGCTTCATTGAAGGGAAAGACTAAGTCTAACGAATCGGTATCAGCGAGAGAGCCTTGAGCCCAAATAGGCTCTAGAATCAGATCTAACTCTTGTGAAAGAGTTATATCTGTGTCGGCCGAAGCTTGCTGAACTAAAGAGTATGCTACTTCAACTACAGACAAGGGCATGGACATGCCAGGGTGCCTTGTCCCTTCCATCGTGGTTGATGGGGAAGGAAGTATCCTCGGATCGTTGAGGTAAGTCATGCGAAATGATGAAACTTGGAAAATATCAACCTTATGATGGTCTGATATGAACTTGACATCGCCTTGAGGGGGCGGGTAATTGAAGGTGCCCATCAAATATGGGCACAAACCAACTCCTATGTTGAATATTCCTGGTTGGGGATTATCAATCATTGGGACCGCGGATGCCCCCAATGAAGGGTTAGGTCTGGAGAAGGAAAATTGATCACTGGTCACGATCTGACTCTCGTGTGGAAACAACAAGACCCAGAAAACTGTAGAAACCACTATTTGCATAGCATAATTCCAACTCCTACCTAACAAGAGATTGTAGTTGAGGGATGCATCGAATACTTCTACCTCAACGCACACGGTCTTCCCTCCTGGATGCATGGGGAAAGAGGGAATGATTCCATGTGGTCAGAATGAATGATCATCGAAAGTAGTGAGAAGAGTAGGTGACGGAGACAAAATGGGCTAGCCAATGGCCTTCCAACATGCCAACGACATGACACATGTCAAGGTGCCCTCATCAACCACCATGCCTAAAATGTTCTGAGTAAAATGTTTTGTGGGGTAAGCAACTACTATCTGAAACGCTACATGGTAAGGCAGATGAGGTTTTAAGTCGATTGTATCCAACATGATTGTACCCAGATTACAAGTATCGGTAGATCCTAAAGAGGCTAACAAATATTTCCTCTGGGAAGGGAAACTTTGAAGGGCCTCCAAAGCANCGAACCTTGCGATTATCTGGTTGAACAAAAAGAGAGTTGCAGTCTCTCCATCATCTTTAAATGTTGGCATAGCTTCGACCCACTTCGTAAAGTAATCTATGGCTACAATGATATAACGGTGCCCCCTTGCTAAATGGGGGCTGCATGTAGTGTAATCAATTCCCCACTTGGTGAAGGGACCAACTATGATGACAGAAAACATGGGAGCAGGATGTGCCCTCATATTTCAAGAGAAGATCTGACATGGGTGGCACTTCTTGACTGATTCGATACAATCTTTGATTAATGTTGGCTAGAAGTAAATGGATCATAAAACTTTTGGGTTTTTACCAACCCAGACAAATGACCGCCACATGCTCCAGTATGAAAATCGTTAAGCACGAGCTCCACTTCTTCATGATTGAGGCATCGGTGAAGAATGCAATCTACCCCTAGACAATAGAGAGCATAGTCGAGGATGAGATAATTCTTGGCCTGATGACATATACGGTGATTCTCATCACAAGAAGCAGAGGCAGAGCACTTCAAAGTCTGGAGATAGAATAGACTATCTCCGTACCAGGGGTCTGAAGATGATATCAAGAACATATCTCCTTGAATAGGTGATTCTTCAGGCACAACATCACCTAACTCGACCGGAAGTTCCGAAATAAGTTCTGCAAAAACCAATGACTTTTTGGATTTCGCCGAAATGAAATCTAGGTCAAATTCCTGGAGGATGACTATCCATCTACTGATCTTTCCGCCTATCACCCATTGTGTCAACACATATTGAAACAGATTCACAATGGCAATGACAGTGGTCTTGCAAAATAGAACATAATGACGGAACCCTTGAACAACATGGATGGCTGCCAATGCAAGTTTTTCGATATGAGAATAATTGAGTTCTAGTCCGACTAGGCCTCGGCTCAGGTAATAGATCACATATTCTGAGAGAAAATCATCTTCCTGAACTAAGACCATGCTGATGGTTGACTCTGTTGCAGCTAGGTATAATAAGAGATCTTTGTTATAGTTGGGTGGCCGAAGCAGAGGGGCAGTTGTGAGGGCATGTTTCAACGCTTTGAAGGAGCATTGAGCGGCATCGTCCCAATGAAAAGGAACGTCTTTCTTCAGTAAGCACATAAACACCTTTGTGATCTCAGCATAGTTGGCGATGAAATGCCTTAAAAAAATTGCCTTGCCCTGTAGACTCTGAAGTTGAAGGATTTTTCATGGGGGAGGCAACTGAATTGTTGCCTCAACCTTGAGAGGATCAACCATGATTCCTATTGTTGACACTATGAAACCTAACAAATGTCCCAAGGTTGGACAAAAGTTGCACTTGTTTGGATTCAAGTGAATCCGGAAGTAGCGACATCACTCAAAGATAAGTCAAAGGTGTGTGGGATGATCCGTTCTCTTGTGAGATCGAGATGCTAAATCATCTAAATAGGCCTCGACTATATGCTTGAGATCATGGAAAGAAAAAGACATGGCCCACTGGAAGGTAGCTCCAGAATTTTTGATACCAAAAGGCATCTTACGATAGGAAAATGTACCCCATGGACAAATGAATGTCGTTTTGTGCTAGTCTTCGAGTTTGATTTGTATCCGATTATATCCCGAAAACCATTCATGAAAGAAAAGGCCTTGCAACCTGCACATTCATCAATTATCTGGCCAATGAATGGTGTGGGAAAATTATCTTTTGGACAGGCCTTGATTAAATCATAGAAGTCCATACATACGTGAATCATGCCCTGTTTCTTATTGATCAGAACTGGATTTGACACCCATTGGGTCAAATGGATAGGATAGATAAAACCGTCTTTTAGTAGTTTCTTGACTTCAACCTTAATGGTTGTTGCTTTCCTGGGATTAACTAGACGAAGCTTCTACCGAACAGGCTTGGCATCTAGATAAGTTGTGATTTCATGTTCAACTATTTTTGGATCGATGCCTATCATTTCCTTGTAAGACCAAGAAAAAACATCGCAGAATTCTTTAAATAGATCTGTGTAGATTTGAATCTCTTCGGGGGAATAATCATCTCCAACAAAAACATTCTCCACGATGTCAGGGGTTCTAGAAATATTAATCTGTATAGTTTCAATGATAGTTTCCATATTACCCTCGACATAAACCTCATGTGTAGCTACGGGATTAATAGGACAAGACCTATCTCTAGTCATAGTCAAGGTGAAATCTCCTACTTCAATTCTGCTTAACTCTAGGAGGAAGTATGATGTGTGATGGAGATCATCCCAAGGTTTGTCCGGACTAGTCATTGCTTCAATTATTGCTTCATTGAAGGGAAAGACTAAGTCTAACGAATCGGTATCAGCGAGAGAGCCTTGAGCCCAAATAGGCTCTAGAATCAGATCTAACTCTTGTGAAAGAGTTATATCTGTGTCGGCCGAAGCTTGCTGAACTAAAGAGTATGCTACTTCAACTACAGACAAGGGCATGGACATGCCAGGGTGCCTTGTCCCTTCCATCGTGGTTGATGGGGAAGGAAGTATCCTCGGATCGTTGAGGTAAGTCATGCGAAATGATGAAACTTGGAAAATATCAACCTTATGATGGTCTGATATGAACTTGACATCGCCTTGAGGGGGCGGGTAATTGAAGGTGCCCATCAAATATGGGCACAAACCAACTCCTATGTTGAATATTCCTGGTTGGGGATTATCAATCATTGGGACCGCGGATGCCCCCAATGAAGGGTTAGGTCTGGAGAAGGAAAATTGATCACTGGTCACGATCTGACTCTCGTGTGGAAACAACAAGACCCAGAAAACTGTAGAAACCACTATTTGCATAGCATAATTCCAACTCCTACCTAACAAGAGATTGTAGTTGAGGGATGCATCGAATACTTCTACCTCAACGCACACGGTCTTCCCTCCTGGATGCATGGGGAAAGAGGGAATGATTCCATGTGGTCAGAATGAATGATCATCGAAAGTAGTGAGAAGAGTAGGTGACGGAGACAAAATGGGCTAGCCAATGGCCTTCCAACATGCCAACGACATGACACATGTCAAGGTGCCCTCATCAACCACCATGCCTAAAATGTTCTGAGTAAAATGTTTTGTGGGGTAAGCAACTACTATCTGAAACGCTACATGGTAAGGCAGATGAGGTTTTAAGTCGATTGTATCCAACATGATTGTACCCAGATTACAAGTATCGGTAGATCCTAAAGAGGCTAACAAATATTTCCTCTGGGAAGGGAAACTTTGAAGGGCCTCCAAAGCAAACATAGCACAAGGGGTTTGAGACAAATCCTCCACCAAAGAATAGTTCTGGGTGGCCCTTGCATTTGGGTTGTGAGAAGCTTTTTTGAACGCACCTTTTGGGATGCGTGTCATTGTTTTGTCCAAAGTCTTCTCGATCTAGAGAGGAAGAGATGGGATTTCAACTTCTTTTCCCTTCTCAGAAGTGCTTGGTTTACTATAGTCATGTGCTCTAGTCGATTTGAAAGCATCACCTTTCATCATATACACATTCGCGGATGCAGGATTATTCGAAGACGGAGAGGGTCCTTGGATTCCCCCTTCCGCACTTGAAGAGGCTTGGGTTAGGTTCTGCCCATGTTGAAATGGATTGGTTAACATGGCAGGTTATTGTTGTGTCACAAAATTTTGGGCCTCTGCAAGCCGGGGACATTGGTGGGTCGGGTGGTCTTCCGCGCACAGGTTGCGCGGATACCTCACCTTCTGTTTCTCAATGTTTCCCCCGCTAGCATTATTAGTGGGTTTCTTATCCCCCTTACCCTTCTTTCGTTGTTTTTTCTTTCCTTCAATCTACTGGGTGGCCTTTGGATTTGTCAATTGCACAGTGTGTACATCTGATGTTTGGGTAGGGGAAGCAGCCAAAACAGTAGTTTGGTTGGCCATTGTGTGTTGTATAGACAATTTCTGCAATTGCTTCGTTAGTTGTTTAGTGGACTTTGTTTGTGTTAAACCAACAATACCATTGGCATGTGGTCCAGCTCTCTGTCTAGTTTTATAAAGTATTGAGCGTGGCAGATCTGGAAAGATCTCATATAATAAACCAGACTGAGAGTAGATTAGCTCAAGCTATTGAACTCTCATGATGGCATATTCTTCGGAAAACACTCCCAACATTGCGACGTCTTTGGATAACTGTGGGACCAAAGACATAAGGAACCACTCGAGAAGGAATGTGTTGACGGGCGAAACAGTCCATCCGTCAACTGGGAGAGTGGAACCGGTCCGGGGTTGTCTAAATAACCCAAGCCGTTTGGTATGGACCACCCTGACGAGTTTAACGG
>JZKD02S0060189.1:33880-44017 GCA_000966675.3 Picea glauca
AAAAAAAAAAATATTAGTAAGTGTAAAACTATTAAAATTGAATGATTAAAAAAATATTAGTAAATAAAAAATTATTAAAATTTTAGGGTGTAAAAATATTAATTCTTAGAATTTAAATTTTTACCTCATTTTCTTAAAATAACAAATCACAATTACAAACTAGATTGTATCTAGATAATACAAACTACATTACCTAAATTATATTTTAACATATATTATAATACAATATTGCATTATTTAAACCTTTTAATATATAGATAAAATATAAAATGTCGGCTACCCATTTCTTTTAAAATTTCAAACACACGACTTAACCTCATCCTTTGTCAGACTTGGTTTCACACTTCAATGTAGTCAGACTACAATGAGTATAGCAATTAAATTAGTTTGTACCTTATGTAAATTTTGCTTACTCGACTATAAATTGTGTTGGTTGCACATTAATAAAATATTATTTATGTAGTTTTATTTATTCTAAATCATAAATAGTTTAAACAAATTTATTAATTGTATAATTAATTATGTACATCGAATAAGTGAAGCTTGCAATAAGACATAAAAAATATTAACCAATTAAATTTTAGAATTTTTTTTTTCTTATATAAAAAAATACATATATTAATTTTCTATGTTATACATTAATTATAATACATAGATATAAAGTCAATTAAAAATTAATACAGAGTCAAAGAACAAACTCATTGTTATAGTCCCAAGCTTTTGGGAGGGACTAATAACACACAGACCTAAAAAGTTTCACTTCAAAAAAAATCATATAAAAATCTTTAAAACAATATCAATTATTGAATAACTTTAAAGTGAAAAATCATGAATAAAATTCAAATAATTAAAAAGAATAAATAAGTTTTTGTCCTTTTAGTTAGAAATGGTCGAAGAAGATTGAAAAAGATTGAAAACTAAATAAAATAAAATCTCTTGTAAGAATGTTGAGATAAAATAAAATCTCTTGTAAGAATGTTGAGATTGAAGTAAAAAGCTTTCAAAACGATGGTCAACATAAATG
Organism: Picea glauca; assembly: GCA_000966675.3. NCBI lineage: Eukaryota > Viridiplantae > Streptophyta > Pinopsida > Pinales > Pinaceae > Picea > Picea glauca. Next base: position 34,905 of record JZKD02S0060189.1, read on the forward strand.
GGTTTTAATTAAAGATTATTGTTCAAAAACATAGCTAATCAAAATTGTTGAATTTTGAAAATAAAATTAAGATATATATCTTTAAAATTACGTAAATATGAAAGATTTAATTTCAAAATTGAGAGACGGATATTGATTCAATTTTGGAACTCAACCAAAAGTAATAAAATGGTTGTTATAGGAATTATTTATATATAGGTGGCAAATTAGAATGGACAAGCACAATTGTGGTTAGCCAAAGAAAAATGACTCTACAAAATTAGGACACATATTAACTTTAAAAAATAATCAAATCATTTCATTATTTTGTTAGTAAAATAAAATATAAATTTCAAATCTCTTTATATTCTATTGAAAATGATTTTATTTTTTTAATATATTTCATGGAAAATGATTTAAGTAATTTTTAAAAATGTTGAAAATTCAAATATTTGAAAATGTATTATTATTATTATTTTATTAAAATATGTATGATAACAAATTTTATTATTATTATTAAAATATGTATTTGTAAAAATAATTTAATATTTTAAAGATGTATCTTTATTATTATAAATTTCTTGTTATTATTAATATGTCATGAGATTATAGCAATGTCTTTGTTTTTGATGTGATGTTAATTTGCTTTTTACCATAAATTTGTGTATGTAATGTAATGTTTAACATAAAAAAACAAATATATATTTTTGGATATAATAAAAATATTTGTGTTTTTCATTTCTAATTGGTTGATAGAATTGAAGTGTTATTGCTTTTTTCACGTCTTTCAATATGTAGAATTAATTACATAATCAATAGATTTCACCAATCACCACATCTAAATATAAAAAGTTGTACTATGTATTTATTATTATGCATTATTATATTTATTATCTAATATATTATTTATTATTATATTTATATTATATTTATGAATATTATAGTTCTATTCAGTTTAGGGTTTATTATACATTTTGAATAACAAACAACTCTCAATTATTATTTTTTGAGAAAAAATATTCATTATTTGTGCATTTAGTTATATTAAGTTTTATTATTCAATATGTATTTCCCAACTAACTCTACAAGGACTGTGTTGCTATATAACCCTTGTTATAAATATCTTGAAAAATATGTAATCTTAAATAAATTGTTAAAAAAAAATAAAAAATAAATTAACATTTTAAATTGAAATCCACATTATCATATGTTGTAAGTTAGTTCTCTTGGAGGTCACAAAGCTTATTATAAGTTCATTTGACATCATATATTGCACAACTCTTAGATGAACTCTTTGGAAGGATGTTGAATTTAAATTCTTATGAAGTTTCCAAGCTTTTAAAAATGAGATTTGTTGAAACTCCAATTCCAAGAACTTTCAATTGGTTAAAACCTTTCCATGTTCACGTAGTTATAACTTTTGAAGTTATTTTAACCTAAATTTGTAAAGATATATGATTTGAATGAAAGTAGAGATTATTATTTTGGTAATTATTTTATATATATTTGTAGTTTTTTTTTATCAAGAGGAAATTTAAGAGATGTTTATTTATATTTGAACATAGTATTTCTAGTAAATTTGTTAGTGTAAATTAGTGAACTTAAGTTATGGGATTTGAAGTAGGAATTTGTTGGTACTAGCTAAATGCCTATTAACAATGCCATACAATTGGTTGAGTTAATTTTTTGGCCTAAAAAGTTTGGAAACACTTTGTACCTCCCTTAAGCATTTAGGAGAGTGATATTATTAGTGTCTTCCTAGGTCCATAAAAATGAGGGGTTACATGAAGTTTTTTTTTTAAATATTTAGGGGAATTGGTCACTAGTCGAGGCTACCTGGGGAGGCCCAAGTTCAAATTCAACTCACTGGCATGTACATGTACTTCATATGCATTATCAAACAAGCTTAAATACCTCCTCCCCCTGGCCAACTTTCCCATTAAAACAAACCTCAATCAAATTTGAACCTAGATGGCCAACTTTCTTGTCTGAACAAATCTCAATTAGATTTGAACCAAGATGGGTATGGGAAAAGTCCTCTTGCTTTCTTGTCAAACCACTTGTTCATGTGCAAAAAAAGAAGGTTTGGAACATCTCATCCCACCATTAATCACTTAAACAAGAGTGAGAATGTTGGTACCTTTCCAATCCCAATCAACCCATGAAGACAAACACATCACAAGAAAAATACAAATCTAAGTGGAAAGGATAACACCTTTTCGTCTTAACCATCCAAACTAAATTCAATTAACCTATTTAAACATTTTTTTTGTTTGTTAGTTTGTCTGTGACATGTGGGACTAACTTGTGGCTAAGAAACCGCGACTCAGGGGCATCTAAGCCGTCAAAATCACCCGGGGATCGCACCCGGCCTGAGCCACACCAACCCTTAACATGGATGAATTTTTTGTCCTCGCAGGTTTTGAACCGGTGACTTTAACATCATAGAGTGCCTTAACAGTACACTCCGTCATCGACTGTCCTACACCTCGGGGACTATTAACCTATTTAAACATTACCTATTAACTAACTTAATATTTTATTGACCAACCATTTTTATATAAATATTTGATCCAGGTGGATATCGGGAGCCACCGACCTCTTCCATTGACTTAATGATTCTCTATATTCTTGGTGGTTTTTCTATGGTTTTTTGGGTCCCAAACTTCCGGGGTCATTTTGAGGCCCTAAACAGTGTATTTTGGACATTCGAGGGGCTATATCTTCATTTGAATCTCATTTTGTTCTCAATATAATCCAGATCAATGGTATCAAAGAAAACTTCTCCTTGTTATTTCTTGGTGCATGTCCCCGACGAGGTCAGAGTATATAGAGTTGGGTCTCGATCTAGTTTCACTTAGGGACGACCATTCTTGTCGACCCAAGAAACCTCCCATGGTGGAAGAAAAGAGAGATGAAAAAACAAGAGACGATGGAAAACTTCGCCTAGATCCTTCGATGATGTCGACAATGGGAGAGGCACCTTTAACAAGCAATCATTTTGGAGGTGTGACACCCTTCAAGGTAAAAGTTAACTTTGATATCCCTTTATTTAAAGGCCGGATAAATGCAGATGATTTGGAGAACTAGTTAAATCTGTTAGAGGGTTATTAATTTGTTAAAAAAAATTATGACACTGAAAAGATCACCTTCGTGCTCCTTAAATCCCTTTCCCATGTCAAATAATGGTGGGGAAGTTATTGGGAGAGACACAATGAAGACAAGACTATGAAATTTAGGAGAGGACCCACTTGGACGACCTTTGTTGATGCCCTCAAGGAGGAATTCTACCCTATTGGAAACTATGATGACAATACACAAGATGGATGATTTTGCGTTCGGAGAGAGATCAGATGGTGCCAAAGTACACCAGCATCTTCCATACCTTACGCTTAAATATGGGTATCAAAGACTCCAAACGACACCTGGTTTTGAAGCATCGTAGTGACATACACAAGTACATCCAAACATAGATGGATTTCTTGGACATCTCTTCATTGGGAACCGCTTATTGATATGCTATCAAAATTGAGCAGAAATTTAAGCAGCAAAATAAGTGGAAGTTCAGGTCTGCAAATCTGCGACAATAGAAGTATGGTAAAGGTGGCCCTAACTTATAGAACAAGGGAAAGAACAATGAAAGCCAACCAGTCTAAGCCAAAGGAAAAGAAGGGTAACGAGAAGAAAAAGGAGGACACTAGAAAGTGGTGTGAGTTCCACAAAAGCCCCTGGAATGACAATGATGAATGTTGCTCGAAACAGTCATTGTTGGACGAGCTTAAAGAAAAGGAGTTGGACCTTGACTCAGACTTTGATTCAGAACATGGAAAGAAGGTCATCGATGCAAGACCCATTGCTACCATTGCAACCACAAAGATCCAATCGAATGATTCAGAGGAGCTTGAGGAGGGAGAGTGGCTCTTCCATTCACAAATGTGGGTGAAGGGGACCCCACTACATTTCATTTTTGACATTGGGAGCCAAAATAACCTGATCTTAACTGAGGTTGTCAAGAGCATGAAGTTGCCAACAATGTTGCACCCTCAACCATACATCATCGGTTGGTTGAGATAGGGATGAGACCTTCATGTCAACCAACAATGATGCCCATCCTATGACATCAAGCCCTTCAAAGACGAGGTACTGTGTGATGTTTCCCCAATCAAAGTTTGTGATGTTACTTTAAGAAAACATTACATGTGGAAGCATCATGTCTATTATGAGTTTCAACCCCATAATGTCATTGTTACTTTGGGAGGACAAACCTATAGGGTACCAGAGGTAGTTCCATCTACTGCAATTTCATTGATCTCGACAAAATAGTGCCAAAGGGTAATCTCTCATATTGCAAAGTTTGTCCTCTTCATGGTCCAGTCAAAAGGTGAACAAAAGTTCATTGCGACTGCCACAACCTCTACACAAGATATTTATACATAGTAGAAGCAAGTGGAAAAGGTTGTAGCGGAATATAGAGACATTCACTTCACCTATAGGGGTGCCTCTACATTGTTACGTCAAACATTCCACTGACTTGATACCTGGTGCACCCTTTACGAATGGTTTAATATACATGCACTTCCTTATGGAGAATGAGGAAATAAAGCGTCAGATTCATGAGCTCATCCGTAAGGGCCACATTTGACTGTGCTCCTCACCTTGTGGGAGCCCAATTGTGTTGGTACAAAATAAGGATGGGACATGGTGACTTTGTATCAATTATAGAGCCATGAACAAGATCACCATCAAGAACCGATACATGATCCCCCAAATTGACAATCTTCTTGATCAACTTAAGGGTGCCAATTTATTTAGTAAGATCGATCTAAAGTCTGGCTACCAACAGGTTTCGATAGAACAAACCGATGTATGGAAAACAACCTTCAAATATAAAGAAGGCCTTTTTGAAAGATTGGTCATGCCTTTTGGCTTGACCAATGGTCTAGCAACATTGATGAGGATGATGGATGATATCTTGCAATCGTTTAAAAACTCTTTTTTGGTTGTATATTTGGATGACATCCTCATATTCAACTGGACATGGGCAGAAAAACTGCAACACATGCAACAGGTCTTGAGCACCCTGCGACAACACAAGCTATACACAAATATGGAGAAATGCTCATTTGACATGCAACGAATTCAATACTTGGGATACATTGTGGATGATCCGTATTTATGAGCGGAAAAAAATGAATAACATAATGAATACAATAACACAGAGATACAAAGAAAAACAACAAATATCCAGTGAATAATAACTTCTATTGAATAAATAAAATACGCTGAAACTGTAAAACTGCAGAACTGAAAACAACTTGCTCGAATGGTGGTAGCTATCTCCGAGAAGAGATGTGGCTGCTACGCGCATCCGTATGAAAAGAATGATTACAATGAGGCACTAGAGGCCTTTTTAACATTAATCATGAATGAAAAAACCCTAGACATCCAAAAACCTAACCCTAGGAGACAAAACACCAAAAATTATGTGGGCCCCGATGGGTAAGTTGGTACCTCAACTTCCTGGGGTCGTAACTTTTGCATACGACCTCTGTTTGAGGCGTGTGATATTCCGTTGGAAAGGTATTTTAGAGAAATACACATTATGTCGTTAAATCCTCACTCCATTTATAGTTTGACTGTGGCAAGCCAAAAAAAAAATGTTTAGGGCCCCAAAATAGCCTTGGAAGTACAAAAAGATGTATTGACATGAAAACTTCCAAAATAAGCTAGTTGGATTAGGTGGGAAGCCACCAATATCCACTTGGAAGCTGTGTAGGGCTTTAGACATCCCCATAATTGTAGAACCCTCAATTACAAAGAATTGCAGAAGAACGTGTTGAACTAAAAACTGTCAAGAGAAGCTAGTTGGAGTAGGTGGGTGGCCACCAATACCCACATGGATCAGTCCTCCCCTCTTAGGAATAAATGGTCTCCATTGTGTTGGGTGCCCCCATCAGGTGAGGATTTTTTTTTTTTTCTGAATTTGGCTTCAGGTGAGCCACTTTCCTTGGTGCAAGAGTTTCTCTGCCTTGACAACCCGATAAAGCTAGATCCTCTACTGGTGAGTGCCCTTGACCTGTGTGTCCACGATATGATCAGTGGATGCATGTTCCATGCCGTCAGGGTTGAGATCTATTGGTTTCAACTATTCTGCGATCTCTGAGGTGTCCAATAAAGGTGGAAAATATGGCTGGAGGAGGTCCACATTGAACACTAGGTGCAAGCCAAGGAAGGGGGGAGTGTTGAGATCAAAAGCATTGTCACCAACATCCTTGCTGATAGTGTAAGGACCATATCAAAGTGGACAGAGATTTCGATGGGGCCCTGTAAGATGTTCTTTCTGCAAATGTAACCAGACCTTGTCTCCCACCTGAAAATTCTATGGTACCCGATGTTGATCATAACGCTCTTTGTACTTAGCATTGGATTTCTGCAAAATCTCATGGACCTGTTGGAGGATGTGATGAATCCGCTCAATGAATCTAGTGGATTTTTCAGCCTTAGATTGAACATGGGAAGAATATGTTTGTGTGGTTGCAAGATTTAATACAACATCAATGGGACCCAAGGGTTGGAATCCCAGCCCCACCTGAAAGGGGCTATGGCCGATGGAGCTATGGAGAGCCCTGTTGTAGTTGTGATGAACATAGGGAAGACTCTCATCCCGTGTACCTGGATTCTTAGAGTTATACATGCACATGATGTGCATAATCATCTGATTGACGACCTTTTTTTGACCATCAGTTTGAGGGTGGAAGGCAGTGGATTTAGTGAGCTTGGTGTCCAACAATAACCAGAGACTCGAAAAAAATGTGCTGAGGAACTTATTGTCCTGATCGAAGATGATGGTTTGTGGTATCCCAAAATGGACCCACACTCATTCGAAGAAGAGCTTGGTAGTATCTATCGATGTGATGCTCTTCTTGCAAGCTATGGGAATGACCATATTCGAAAATCGATCAACCACCACAAATACACAATCATTTCCTTGCTTGGTGGATGGAAGACCAAGCATGTGATCCATCGAGATGGATTCCCAAGGCCTCTCGGGATTAGGAAGAGGGGTGTATAAGCCTTGCTTCTTGATGGTTGGCTTGGTAATGGCACAAGCGGTGCAAGATATGATATACTTACTAATGTCCTGTCGAAGTTTTGGCCAATAAAAATGTTTCTATAGAATGTAAATTCTAACCTTGTACAATATCTACTGCAAATTGATATTCATAAAAGAACAGAAAAGATACAATGGAAAATATAAACATTACACAGAGATTTTTCACCTGGAAACCCAAACCGGGAAAAACCAGCATATATTATATTCATACATTGTGTTACATTGTTTACAATACAATATACATATAGGAGCCAGCAACATCCAAAACCCTAACCCAATGACCTGGATTAGTCTAAAACCCTAATTCCTTCACTGGAAATAGAAAACCATCGACAAAAAACCATGTGCCAAAAAACCACCTAATATCATGTGGTCCCGGAAATATGTCGTCCCGAAAAAAATAAATTCGGAGGTGTTGCCCCCGAACCCTCATGCAGGGGGCTCCACCCCCCTGCACCCCCCGAGGGGGGGCCTAGCGGCCCCCCCTATAACTCCCCTGCGCACCCAGGGCAGACTCTCAAACACTACTACTCGTGCAAAGAATATAACACATACCCAACATAGAATGACCACAGTTTTATCCATGCCAAAATGTCCTACTATCCGACTGTAGTGAGCCTCCCAAATCAACTTTGCACGCTCTCTTGCAGGAACACGAAGATGGCCTAGATGACATAAAAATCCATCTTGAATGTGAAAATTGGTGACATTTGTGCATGTACCCAATAGATGATAGGTGGTGGTGAAGTTAGGATCTCGTTGATAAAGTTGGGGCCACTCAGATGCCTCATGCCCACAGGAATGGAGCACGGTGGTGAGTGCAGCCATAGGAGGCCAACTGAGGTAGTCAACGACACAATTTGTGCTCCATGTCTTATAATTGATGTTGAGATGGAACTGTTGTAGGCATGTGGACCAATTTTGATGGTAGTCGTTCTGGAACTTTCCTTGTGTCTGTATGAATTGCAGAGGCTTGTGATCAGTGTGGATGATTGTCTCCTTTCCCAGAATGTAATGTTTCCATTGGCGATAGTCTTGCACAATGGAAGACATTTCCTTGTCATAGGTGGGGTATTTTCGAACAATATTTTAGAGTGTTTCACTATGGTATGTTGTTGGATGACCATGCTGAGTGAGAGCTGCGCCTACAACATAGTTAGATGCATCAGTCTCAATCTCAAACGGTTGTAGCAGATTGAGTAAAGAGAGTACTGGAGCTGAGCACAAGAGATGCTTCATATCATCAAATTCTCGTTGTTTTTCCTTTCCCCATGAAACTTTTTTCCTACCAACGCCCTTGGTCACTTGGATGAGGGCCCATGCAATATGGGAGAATCTCATCATGAATCGTCGGTAGAAGTTGGCAAGTCCCAAGAAGCTCTGAAGCTCGATTAGTGTGGTCGGGGCTGGCCAATCACATATGACTTGGATTTTAGCTAGATCCACATGCACCCCATGCTCATTAGCAATGTAGCCCAAGTATTGGACCCTGTTCATGCCAAAGGATCATTTTTCCAAGTTGGCATTAACTTGTGCTATTTTAGAGTGCTCAAAACTTGCTGAATATGCTCTATGTGCTCCTCCCAAGTTCTACTGAAGATGAGGATGTCATCTAGATATACCACCACAAAAGAGTTGGTGAAGGGTCTCAATACATCATCCATCAACCTCATGAAATTGGCTGGTGCATTTGTTAAGACAAAGGGAATGACCAACCATTCGAAGAGACCTTCTTTAGATTTGAAAATTGTCTTCTATACATCAGTTAGTTCGATGGGAACCTGGTGGTAGCCAGACTTTAGGTCAATCTTGCTTAATAAATTTTTCCCCTTGAGTGTTCGACAACACAGGTATTCCAACAGAGGACGAACACCTTCAGTAACCACTCACATAACCAGATCAAAAATCAACACATTGATGTTTTCACGTGGTAAAACCCCTACAGGGAAACATCCACGGCCCCAGCCAACGCGGCCACTTGGAGCAGTTTATTAATGCAAAGAAAAAGATTACAGAGAGA
>JZKD02S0060189.1:55004-76837 GCA_000966675.3 Picea glauca
TGTAGCCTCATTATGAGTTGGTGCTCATATGTATGATAATGTAAAGAATGTAAATATTACTTATCATATAAAGAAGAAGAGGTTTTTACCTTGTATGGGTTTCCTCAGGAAATATTTGTCTCTGTGTATCTCATATGTGTGAATGATGTTGAATGTTCTATTGCTTACTTCCCTACATTATTGTGACTGTCATTAAATGTTGTGTAAATAGTTTAAAATAAGCATAATTGTTTAAGCCCAGTAACAACTGATTCACCCCCCCTCTCAGATTTCTGACAATTGGTATCAGAGCTGGCCCCTTTTATCTAAGGGTAGATCCTAGAGCTTAAACATGTCAAGCCATGAAGGAAATTCAACCAATAAAGCCCGTCTGTTCAATGGAACAAACTTTGCCTTTTGGAAAGTTAGAATGAGAACCTACATAATGGCTTTAGGTCCAGATGTCTGGGATGTGGTAGATACTGGTTATGTAAACCCAGTTGTACTAGCTAATAAGGATGACAAGCTAGAATTTAACTTCAATGCTAAGGCTATGAATGCTATCTTGAGTGGGCTTGCAGAAGCAGAATTTGTAAAAGTTATGCACCTAGTAACTGCCAAAGAAATGTGGGACAAACTCATTAGCAATTATGAAGGTAATGAGAAGGTAAAGGACGCCAAACTTCAAACCTACATAATATAGTTTGAACAACTGAAGATGAAGGAAGATGAAACTGTTGGAAAATACTTTCTAAGAGTAGAAGAAATGGTAAATGCAATGAAAGCACTTGGTGAGAAAATTGAGGAACCTTCTTTAGTTCAGAAAATTTTGAGATCTCTACCATATAGGTTCAACCCAAAGGTCTCTACTATTGAAGAAGTTAATGATCTAAAAACCTTGGAGTTTGATCAACTTCTAGGAACATTGACTGCATATGAAATGATAATAGTTAAAGATAAATCCACCTCCAGAGAAGCATCATTTAAGGCAGACGAGAATGAGGATTTGGAGCCTGATGAAATTGAAGCAAAATTTGTGAAGAGACTGAAGAAGGGATCAGACAAATACAAAGGTAAACTGCCTTTCAAATGTTTCAACTGTGGTAGGATAGGTCATTTTTCAAATAAATTTCCCCACAAAAGAAAATATCAGACATGTGATGATGAGGAGAATCCCAAACACAGAAATTTCTTTAAAGAGAATAAATTTAAGAAGAAAAGTCTTTGCGTAAACAATGATGATGATCCTTTAGATGATGAAGATAATGACTCCACTATTAAAGATAAACTAAATGACTTCATACTTATGTCCAAAGAGGATTATGATAATATAAACATAGGAAGTGATGCTAATGAAGAAGAAGCTGTGGTTGACATGGAAGGAGAACTAATCAGTGCATTGGAAGAGATTGATAGACTAAGAATTAAGAACAGAAAGCAAAGACAATTGCTGATACAGTTCGAGAAAGACATTAAAGAACCTGATGAAGATCCTGTCCTACTAAAAGTGGAATTAGAAGAGGCAAAGAAAATCGAAGACATTCTGAAATGATAGTTATTATAAAAGAAGGCAATATGTGAAGCCTTAGAACAAGAAGTAGTGAAAACTAGGAAATAGATGGAGAAGTTTCAAGCCTTGTATAATCATAATCTGTCAAGTATCAAAGCCTTAGAAGGATTATCCACCATTCTAAATCAGTAAAGGAATTCAAAGCTGAAAACTGGTTTGGGTCATGAAGAGGGATCAAGTAGTGATAAGCTAAGAAACGAAGAACCCATCAAGTTTGTTAAATCTACAACCAATGACAACAACAAACCTGTAGAGACAAAGGAATACAATCAACCACCTAGGATGAGTAAAGAAAAAGGTGCCAGGACTTAATCTGTAGAACAAAGATATAATGCACTCCCTGCTAAAAGACGTCATCAACATGGAAGAAATCGATTTGCTCAAAGAAGACAACCATTTTCTAGGTACAAAGAATTTTTCTATGGCTATTGTTTCTACTGTTCTAACTTTGGTCACAAAGCTGTAAATTGTTCCTTAAGACTTAGACATGAGCAATTAAGATTTCAAAGGAATAAATAATTTCCACAACAAATAATGATACAACCGAGTAACAAACCTTCACAGATTGCAAATTGCCAAATTAAGTCTAGAGACATGCAACTAAGGAGGTCAAGAAATAATCAATAGTCAATGAGTAGACAACGCTGCAACAATAATTTTGACCTATTGAACAATGAGATTGAATGCTACATCTGTCATAACTATGGACATAAATCTGTTGATTATCGATTAAGGAACTATGAAATAGATTTGAATTCCCCCGTTGAAAATGTCAAGGTTTGGAAGAAGAAAGAAAGTGACAAGTGTGGATTAGTGTTGTCGACTCAAAGAAAAACGAACCCTTGGTATATAGACAGTGGATGCTCCAAACAGATGATGAGAGACAAAGGTAAGTTTCTATATCTAAGTGAAAGCAATTCAGGAAACATAACCTTTGGAAATGATGCTCCAGGTAACATAAAGGTTAAAGGGATGGTGAGTTTAAGTAATGGAAAAGGAAAAGCCCAAGATGTTCTACTTGTAGGTGGGATGAAACATAATCTGCTCAGTGTAAGTCAAATGTGTGACAGAGGATATGAAGTGGTGTTCACGTCCAAGGACTACAAAATGAAGTCTGTAAACTCAGGACAAGTGGTGGCCAAAGGCATAAGGACAGAAAGTAACGTATATATGCCGAAAGAAAATAGAGAAGAGTGTCATCTAAGTAAACATGATTAAAGATGGTTATGGCATAGGAGACTTGGACATTTAAACTTTGACCACTTAATCAAGCTAAAAAATCTTGAGGCAGTAAAAGATCTTCTGAGAGTATTAAAACCCCAAGATTCGATGTGTAAACCCTGCCAAGTAGGAAAGCTAACCATGACACAGTTTAAGTCCAAGAGCTTTACTTCAACAGAGAAACCACTCCAATTAGTTCATATGGATTTATGTGGACCATCAAGAGAGGAAGGCACAGGGAAAGAAAATTACTTCATGCTGATTATTGATGATTACTCTAGACTTACTTGGGTTTCCTTTCTCGAGGAAAAGACTGAAGCATTTGAGAAGTTTAAAATATTTAAGGCTTTAACTGAGAATCAAATAGGAAAGAGGTGAAAGGCAGTAAGATCAGACATAGGAGGAGAATTTATGTCAAGTGATTTCAAGGAATTTTGTGATAAGCATGGGATCAAGAGAGAATACACAATCCCAAGAATTCCTCAACAAAATGGAGTAGTTGAGAGGCAAAACAGAACAATGTACAAAATGGCTAGGTCAATGATGGATGAGAAGAACATTGGTCAAACCTACTGGGTAGAAGCAATACACACAACAACCCATGTTCTTAACAAAGCCCACCTCAGACCACAAAGTGACAAGACACCTTATGAACTGTGGTATGGGAGATCTGCTTCAATCAAACACTTCAAAGTCTTATGGAGTAAATGTTACATAAAGAATAATGATGAGAACCTTGGAAAATATGATGACAGGGCTGAAGAAGGTATCTTCTTAGGGTATGCTACAAATAGTAAAGGATACAGATGCTATAGTAAGAGGCTGCATAAAATGGTTGACAGTATTGACATAAAAGTTGATGAAGGAATCCCAGCAAGAGAGGTGTACAATAATGAGTCATCTACTGAGGACACAACTAAAGCTGAAGATGAACAGGTCCAAGAATTAGAAAACGAAGACTCTGAATCAGATGAAGACACAAATACTCAGACAGATTAAAATCAACAGACAACTTCAAATTCCTCCTCCAGAATCACTTAGAAGAATCATCTTGCAAGTCAGATAATTGGTGAAAAAGAAAAAGGTGTACAAACCAGGAGAAAGATAATCAAAGACATTGAACAATCACATATAGCCTTCATATCCTTGCTAGAACCCAAGAATTTTAATGAAGCTAGCAAAGATGACCATTGGGTTAAAGTAATGAATGATGAACTTGATCAGATTCAGAAAAACAATATGTGGGAGATGGTTCATAGACTTGAAGGTAAAAATATCATTGGTTCCAAATGGATCTTTAAAAATAAGTTGAATGAGCAGGGATAAGTTGTCAGGAACAAAGCAAGATTGGTCTGTAAAAGATATGCTGAAATAGAAGGACTAGATTTTGATGAAACATCTGCACTGGTAGCAAGATTAGAAGCTATCATAATGTTTCTTGCCTATGCTTGTCATAAAAGGTTTAAAGTCTATCAAATGGATGTCAAGTCAACTTTTTTAAATGGAGATTTAAGTGAAGAAGTCTATATGGAACAACCAGAGGGTTTCGAATTGTCTGATAAACCTGACTTAGTATGCAAGCTGAAGAAAGATTTATATGGGTTAAAAAAAGCCCCTCGAGCCTAGTATCACAAACTGGATACGTATCTCAAAGACAAAGGGTTCAAGAGAGGAACATTTGACAACACTATGTATATCAAAACAGAGGATAATGATCTGCTTATCGTATTGGTCTATGTAGATGACATCATCTTCGGATGTAATAAGGATTCATTTGTACAATGGTTTGCTTTTGCCATGGAGTCTGAGTTTGAAATGCCTATGGTAGGTGAACTGTCATTTTTTCTTGGTCTGCAAATTGCTTAGAGGTCTGAAGGGATGTTCATTTCTCAAGAAAAATATCTAAGAGAAATGTTGAAAAGGTTTCAAATGGAATATTCTTAACTTGTGGGTACACCTATGGTTACTGGATGCAAATTAAGCAAGGATGATGACTCACTTGATGTTGATCAAAGTTCATATAGGTCAATGATAGGCAACCTCTTGTACATCACAACATCTCGCCCATACATAATGCATGTTGTTGGAATGGTAGGAAGATATTAGTCTGCACCTAAACAGAGTCATTTGCAAGCTATCAAAAGGATATTCATGTATTTGAAATAAACAATGACTTATGGTCTGTGGTATCCCAGAAATCAGAATTTTTAGTTAACTGCCCATTCAGATGCAGATTGGGCAAACTGTGTTGATAAGAGAAAAAGCACCAGTGGAGGAGCATTCTTCCTGGGTGACTGATTAGTAGCATGGCTTAGTAAAAAGAAAGGTTCCATTTCCTTATCAACTACAGAGGTAGAGTACATTGCTGTTGCTACCTTTTGCACTCAGGTATTATGGATGATTCAAACACTTGCAGACTTGGAGGTAAAATACTCTGCACCGATCCCAATTCATTGTGATAACACTAATTCCATCAATGTGTCTAAGAATCCTGTATTCCACTCCAAGACCAATCATATTCCCATAAAATACCATTTTTTGAGAGAGCAGGTCACCAATCAGGTTGTTCAAGTCCATTACATTCCAACCACAGAACAAATTGTAGACATCTTTACTAAACCCTTAGCTAAGACACCATTTGAATATCTCTGACAGAAGCTGGATGTCATCCCGTCTCACACCTAAGAGAGTCCATCCTGTTAGGGGGAGTTTTATATTGATTGAATATCTGATACCTCCTAAAATTACTGCAACAACTCAGGGGAGCATGTTTTCTTTGACATTGATTTCAAAGGGGGAGAAAAAGGAGTGGTCCGAATCAGATGCTACAGTTGAAGGTCCAAATAGATTAGCGCAGTCGTTCAGGGTTGCCATCAATGCCAAAGGGGGATATTGTTGGCATGTTTACAGACATGTATGCTTGTCATTGATGGCAAGATCAGAGTATGCAGTGATGGAAAAACATGGACAACATAAGCTTAGAAGAGACAGTGCAGAGGTGCATGAAGAGTGCAAGAGTGTGCTTGTTTATTTGATGGAAAACAGGTAGGCAAGGAAGATCAACAACGCAGGGATAATTGCATGGAAAAATCAGACTGGGCATTGGAGGAGTCAAGGAAGCAACTCATGACAAGAATGCTGAAACGACGAAATGCGAAACGCCGGAATATGTTGATTCGACTCCATTTCAGAGTTTCGGATACCGGGAGATTGAGAAGTCAAGAGTCGAGACTCTTCAACACAGGAGTCTTGGAGTTGCGAAATCTATAATCCTGAAATCTTGAAATAAGCACATAAACAAAGAGTTTCGCAGATCGGGAAATCAAAGAACAAAGGAACTTTAACCTTTGAAGTCACAATATGCGAAATCGTGCAATAATCCTAGCTGTCGGATCGAGGATTGATCTGGACCGTTGACAGACATTACGAAGGACCGTGAAGTGTCGAAATCATGACAAGATATGGACCATTGGGTCCATAGGACACGTGGCGACAGATCTCCATTTCGCTGACTGAAAATTCGAGGAACAGGGTTCCTTAACCTCTCAAACTCACGATATGCGAAATCACGAAAAGACAAAATGAGAAATTGCGACATGGAGGATATATCAGAGATCGTGACTTGGAGAGTCAAGATGCCTCGCAACAGGAATTTGCGACATGCGAAATCGCGAAATGCCGAAATATGAAATACCGAAATGATCAAAGCTAGTCTAGCTAAGCTCCTTTTTCGGAGTTTCAGAGATCACGAATTGGAGAGTTGAGATGCCTCACAATAGAATTTCCGAATTGCCGAAATGCCGAAATCTGAAACATGTTTTGGCTCAGCCCGTGTTCACAAACATTGGTCACATCAGTGGAAGATGGAGGAAGGAGCTAGTGCAACCAAGCTCAATTTCAGAGTTTTGGGGATCAATACATGAAGCGTAAAGAAACCTTAACCACAGGAATCCCGAAATGCCGAAATGAAAAATGATGAATTAAACGCAAGACCCTACAAACTCCATCCAACGGTGCAGGTGAACTTGAATATGATCGGAGGGCTACTGTTGCACTTCACAATGTAACTACTAGAAATGACTGATGGTTTTTTCCAGAGGACTTGAAGAGGCCTCAGTATGATCACCAGAGAAGATGAAGAGGCTAGAGGCATGTTCCAGTGATTTAAGACTATTCTTAGAGGTGATTGACAGATGGATGAACATTGAAGCCTATAACTGCAACATAGAGGATTAGCTCGACTATGATAGAGAAGACGAAGAGTCTCAACTGCCAGACCGGATGAGAAATCTTAGCATAAAACCCAGTGATGTTGGACGTGTGGGTTGAACCGCCAGAGAAGCTGAAGAGTTGCAATGATGATCAGGTAGAGTACTCGACAAGAGGAGGAGATGCAGAACAGAGAGAGGCAGTTGAGGTTGGAGGCAGAAAAGCGAGGGAGAAAGAAGTGTGAGAAAACACTCGGATGTGTAGAACAGTGGTAGGGTGAGAGCATGCAGGAGCTTGGTGCATATTGCATGCACAAGGAGAACAAAGACTATAAGAATGTAGAACAAAGAAGATATTGGTGTGGTTGTGGTTGGGTGTGATTGAGGTGTGAAGAAGGAGGTAGAGCACAGCAGCAGAAATGCACAAAAAGGGAATGGTGCATTGAAGGGACATGGCGCATAGAGAATAAAAGGAAAAAGAACAGAAAGTGCAAGGGGTGTGCAGAAGACATTGATGCAGATAGAGCAACGTAGTGTAGCAGAACAATAATGAGACCATTAAGCCATTGAAGAACTTTATATTGTTGTAATAAGTCTTAATAGCAAAGATTTACATTTCAGGGTGGTAGGGAGGTTCTAGGGAGGACTTTTGTCCTCAGAGGTTCAAGTGGGTGCTTGAACACAGGGAGTTGTAGCTTCCTTCTAGTTGGTGCTAGAGAAACCGGGGAGTTGGTGCTAGAGAAACCAGGGAGTTGGTGCTTCCTTCTAGTTGGTGCTAGAGAATCCAGAGAGTTGGTGCTCTCAGCAAGTAGCAGCTTGCAAAACAGAGGTTGTAGCCTCATTATGAGTTGGTGCTCATATGTATGATAATGTAAAGAATGTAAAGATTACTTATCATATAAAGAAGAAGAGGTTTTTACCCTATATGGGTTTCCTCAAGAAGTATCTATCTCTGTGTATCTCATATGTGTGACTAATGTTGAATGTTCTATTGCTTACTTCCCTGCATTATTGCGACTGTCATTAAATGTTGTGTAAAGAGTTTAAAATAAGCATAATTGTTTAAGCCCAGTAACAATTGATTCACCCCCCCTTCTCAGTTTTCCGACATAAATATCACAAAATACCTCATCTTTGAAGGGCTTGATGTCATAGGGAAGACGACACTGTTGGCTGACACATAGATCTCTTCCTTGGTGAATCAAACTGATGGTGTAGGGATGTGGGTGCGATTTCATTGGTAGGTCCAACCACTTGATGACCTCTACTGAGATCAGGTTCTTCTGACTGCCACTATCGATAATTAAATGAAGCAAAGCCCCCTTTACCCACATCTATGAGTGAAAGAGGCATTTCCATTCCTATGGTTCTTCTAGTTCGCCTAGCTGGACTTTGGTGGTAGCGACAGTGGCACTGGGTTCAACATCGATAATCCACTTCCCTCCTTCTGGATTTGACTCAGAGTCAGAATCTTCCTCTGACTCGAAATCTTTCAGCTTGACCATCAGTGACTTCTTGGAGCGACATTCTTCGATGTTGTGCCAAGGGATTTTTTGGTATTCACACCACTTTCCCGTGTCCTTCTTCGACTTCTCATTACCATTCTTGTTTTGTGGCTTGGATTAGTTGTCTTGAGAGTAGCCATCTTTTCTTTGTCCCTTGTTTTGTGGGTTGGGGTCGCCTTTGCCCTGCTTCGGTTGTGAGGAGTTTGCAGATCCAAACTCTTGCCTCTTCTGCTTAAATTTATGCTCGATCTTGTCAACATATCTATAAGCCGCACCTAATGATGTGATGTCCATAAACTCCATTTCTGTTTGAATCTATCTATGCAGACAACCACAGTATTTGAGCACCATATGTCGTTCAGAGTCTTTGATACCCAATTTGGTGCATGAAGTATGGAAAGTATTGGTGAAATCTGGTACTTTTTGGTCCCTTTCTTGACGTAGCGTGTTCCATCTTATGCACTGGTCCTTGTAGATTCCAACATGATAGTACTATTCTTTAATGGAATCCTTGAAGGAATCCCATGTGGGGGCGACCACAAATATTGAAGATTCCTCTATGGCCCTTTGCTTAGAGTAAGTAACCCACCAATCCTTAACATGGAAGATGGTCTTGAGGAGTGAAAAAGTGATCTTTTTCCTATCGGAAAAATTGTGGACCGAAAAGTATCCTTGGAGAAAATTCAACGATTTATCTACAACATCTACATCTATTAGTTCTTCAAATAATGGAATATCAAAATTTACTTGTACCTTTAAGGGGGTTGCATGGCCGCTTGATGAAGACTCGTATCCTGTGGGAAGCTGCCAAAGGATCTATGCAAAGTTGTCCATCATTTCATTCCTTTGTCTCACAAGGGCTTCTTCAAGAAACATTTTAAAATGATCTCCCACTCCATCATCTTTATTCTCTTCCCCCATGGTTTGTTGTCGGGCTCAACACGAATGATATTATAAAGGCTTGACTAGTTTGAGTCCCAACTTCTTGTACCCAGATCTTGTTGGGGACATGCACGAACAAAAAATAGATGAAGAACAGACTGCTCCGATACCATTGATCCAGATTTATGAGTGGAACGAAATGAATAAAAAAATGAATATAATAACATAGAGATAGAGAGAACAACAACATATATCTAGTGACCAATAACTTCTATTGAATAAATAAAATAGGCTGAAACTCTAAAACTGTAGAACTAAAAACAACTTACTCGAATGGTGGTAGCTATCTGTGAGAAGAGATGTGGCTACTGTGCGCATCTGTCTGAGAAGAATGATTACAATGAGGCTCTAGAGGCCTTTTTAACATTACTCATGAATTCCAAAACCCTATACATCTAAAAACCTAACCCAAGGAGATGAAACTCCAAAATTTATGTGGGCCTCGATGGGTAAGTTGTTACCTCAACTTCCTGTGGTCGTAACGTTTGCATACGACCTCCGTTTTAGGCATGTGATAGCCCATTGGAAAGGTATTTTTGATAACTACACATTATGTCGTCAAACTCTGACTCCATTTACAGGTTGAATTTGGCAAGCCAAAAAAAGACTATTTAGGGCCCCAAAATGGCCCTGGAAGTATAGAAAGATGTACTAACATGAAAACTTCCAAAATAAGCCAGTTGGAATAGGTGGGAGGCCACCAATATCCACTTGGAAGATGTGTAGGGCTTCAGATGGCCCTAGAAGTGTAGAACCCACAATTACAAAGAATTACAAAAGAACGTGCTGAACTAAAAACTATCAAGAGGAGCCAGTTGGAATAGGTGGGTGGCCACCAATATCCACCTGGATCATTGGATGAACATGGGATGCATGTGGACCCGACTAAGATCTAATTCATTCGGGATTGGCCTACCCCTAGACTATGACAGAGATCTATAGCTTCTTGGTCTTGCCAAATTCTACCACAGGTTATTGTTGGGATTCTCTCATATTTCTTGGCCCTTAAGTCAAGTGACCAAGGGTGGAGCTAAATCTAAGTTTTCCTTGTCCGAATCACAACATAAAGCATTCCAGAATCTAAAACATTGCCTCTACTCCACCCCAATCTTCACAATACTAGATCTGCAACAACCAATTGAGATTGAGATAGATGCCTGTGACTATTCTATTAGTGCAGTCCTCACTCAACCGAGACATCTAGTGGCCTATCATGGTGAAACACTATCTGATGTTGTTCGTAGATATCCCACCTATGAAAAAGATATGTACTCCATCATGAAGGCATGTTGATAATGGAAGCATTATATTATGGGAAAGGAAATGATCATCCACACTAATAAAAATCCTTTGCAATTAATCCAAACATAAGAAAATTTACAGAATGACTGTCGTCATAAGTGGTCCACATACTTGCAACAATTCCACTTGAACATCAAGCATAAGAAGGGAAACACCAACCACGTTGTAGACTTCCTTAGTTGACCCCCGATTGTGGCACTAACCACATTTCTTAACTTTTGTGGTCATGAGACCTCTGAGTGGCCACAATTATACAACATTGACTCTGACTTCACTACATAGATGATTTTAAGGGATAAATTTCACAAATGGGATAATTTTCCATGGTTTTTCCCAAAAAAAGATTCACCAGTTTCTATTTTTTCTAAAAATGATTCACCCAAATTTCATAGAATAAAATTATTTTACATTAAAAATTGCCAAAATTTTATAGAAACTATATAATATCCTTACAAGTTTGAATATTTTAACAAAACTATCGCCAAACATTTTACATTTTGCATATTAAGGACTAGTAAGATTAGCCCAGTTTTCTACATTTTAAAATAAAATTCCATCCTTAAAATTATCTGCTACCTATTAGACATTGAGCATAGGAAGAATAGTTCCAAACTTCCATCTCGAAGATGGAATGCTATGCCATATGGGCCATATCTATGTTCCTTCAAGCGAGCGCGCAAAGCTGATTTGGGAAGCTCATTATAATAGGGTGGCAGGACACTCTGGCGTGGAAAAAAGTAGTGGAAATACTGCAAATGTATTTCTATTGGCCAAAATTTCGATAATATGTCAACAAGTATGTCATATCATGCAATACCTGTGCCATTCCATTAAGAAACAAGGGTTGTACACCCCTTTGCCTACTCTTGATAGTCCTTGGGAGTCCATATCCATGGATTACATGTTTGGTATACCTTCAACAAAGCATGGTAATGGCTGTGTCTTCATGGTTGTTGATCGATTCTCTAAGCTAATGGCAGTTTTGACACTCTACAAGAAAAGTATCATAACCTAGGCCACTGTTAAGCTCTTCTTAGAGCATGTTTGTGTTCATTTCGGGCTACCACACACTATTATTTCAAATCGTGATAGCAAGTTCTAGAGTACATTTTGGTCCAATCTGTGGTCATTGATGGACACCAAGCTCACTAAATCAACTTCCTTCCACCCCCAAATAGATGGACATACAAAGGTAGTCAACAAGATGATTGTGCATATCCTGAGAATGAACAACTCCAAACATCCCCACACATGGGATGAGAGTCTTCCTTATGTTCAAAATAGATACAATCGACCCCTTCATAACTCTATTAGCCATATACATTTTCAGGTGTGCTTGGGGTTCCAACCATTAGCCCCAATTGATGTAGCTCTACCCATTGCATCCACACAAGAAGAATTTATCCATGCTCAAACTAAGGCTGATAAGGCAACCATATTTGTTGAATGGATTCAACACATCTGCCAACAAGTCCATGACATCTTGTAGAAAGTTGATTCCAAGTACAAGCAACGACATGACCAACTTTGGGTTCCACACAAGTTTCAGTTTGGTGATAAGATCTTGTTACATTTGCAAAAAGAGCACCTTGAAGGACCCCATTGCAAGATTCACCCACTTTGATGTGGGATTGACACCATAACCAAGGCTGTAGGTGATAATTCTTTTGAATTAAGTATTCCCCCATTCCTTGGCTTGCATCCAACCTTTAATGTGGATCTCCTTCGCCCATATTTTCCACCTCTACTAGACACCTCAGAGGCAGATGAGCACTTGGCCCCTACAAAACTCAACCCCGACTGCCTTGAGTAGGCTACAATTGATCAAATCATGGATACAAAAATGAAAGGCACCTGCCAATAGAACATACAGTGCTACCGGGTCGTCAAAGAAGGGTAGCTTCTTCATCAAGGAAAGTGGCTCACTATAAGCCAAATTCAATAGAAGTTTCCCCATCTGATGAGGGAACTCGATGCAATGGAAACCATTTCTTCCCGAGGGGGGAGGAATGATCTAGGTGGATATAAGTGACGACCCACCTCTTCCACTAACTCAATGGTTTTCTATCTTCTTGGCAAATTTTCTACGGTTTTTCGGGTCCCAAATTTCTAGGGCCGTTTTGAGGCCCTAAACAATGTTTTTTTGGACATTTAGGGGGCAAGGGGTTTTCAATAGCAGGTCTTGGCCCCAACCAAAAGTTGTAATCCTTGAATAGTTCTTTCCAACAAGTCATCTTTCCAACGAGCTATCGTGTGCCCAAAATGAAGATCATATGTAAAATTTGTGCCACCAAGAAGTTGATGTATGAACTAACCACCTCAGAGCCCACAATACTTTTTGCGTTTCATCTTCTAGGGTTAGGGTTTTGATGTTCAGGGTTTTTGCCTCTTTGTTTTTTAGGTTTCATGATAAAAGGTCCTTTTCGACCTCTTTGTAATCAACTATTTGCGAATGAGCTTAGCCAACATCTGTTTCTCTTCAGAGATAAGCTACCACCATTCTAGCCAATTTGTGTTCTACATTATTTTGTTATTCATTAAGAGAAATTGGATTTCACTATATTACTGTGTTCTCCGCTATATTTTCATTTGTATCTCATTTCATTCTCAATATAATCCGAATCAATATTTTATTTGGAAATAACAATTTTTAAATAGCAATTCAACTTAGAAATGTACACATAGAATATGAACTCGATTCCTAAACATGTAACTCAATTGTGCCATAAAGCATGATCATGATAAACAACCATATAAAGAGTTTTACGAGATGAATCATGGTGGCAATCAATATGAGAGATATACATAAATTTATTGAAAGTGTGATAAATGGCAAAGAATGAATCCATTTACATTAAAAATAATATTTAAAAAAACATTATATGATTTAATTTACATTAATAATAATATTTAAAAAACATTATGACTTAATTTACATTAAAATTTATGTGACTTAATTTACATTAGAAATAATTTTAAATTTATGTGACTTAATTTGCATTAAAAATACTTTTAAATTTATGTGACTTAATTTAAATTAAAAATAAGATTTAAAAAACATTATATTACTTAATTTACATTAAAAATAATATTAAAAAACATTATATTACTTAATTTACCTTAAAAATAATATTTAAAAAACATTATATCACAAACGTTTTCTGATGATGGACCACACTAGTTTGATCCGAAACGTCGAAAAACATAAAACCTATGCGATGGATCCGAAAGAACTCTCTAAACACTTAGTTTACATTAAAAATAATATTTAAAAAAAAATTATATAACTTAATTTACATTAAAAATAATATTTAAAAAACATTATATAACTTAATTTATATTAAAAATAATATTTAAAAACCATTTTCAATTTAATTGAAGAGTATTCGATTTAAATATATCATGACTCAATTTTTATCATAAGATTGAATGAAGTTGAATAGATGGAATATTGGGTAGTAATCCAAATTCTACCAATTCAATATAATAAAAGTTCACCATATCATTTTTAAATAAATGTAAAGATCGAAGCACTCACCAATATTTGTATGAAAATTTAACAAAGATGGAAAATGATTGGGATGATTGAGTTTCCATAGTTTAACGAGCATATCAAAAGACTTTTAAAGAACTAGTCACACTTCATTCAAATAGTTTATGGTCAAGAGACCATTGTACCAATCATATTTCATGTACCGTTTCTTCAAATTTGTTGAAAGAATGAGTCTATAGCTCGAGGGGCCAACAGATTTGTTGTATGGAATATAGATTGTTACTTTTTAGTTGCATT
Organism: Picea glauca; assembly: GCA_000966675.3. Classification (NCBI taxonomy): domain Eukaryota; kingdom Viridiplantae; phylum Streptophyta; class Pinopsida; order Pinales; family Pinaceae; genus Picea; species Picea glauca. The sequence continues at coordinate 69,522 of JZKD02S0060189.1, forward strand.
GCCCTTTAATCACAAAAATGTAAGGATTTTTTTTTTTAATTTTTTTTTGGGTTATATGGTAAGTTTACTATAATTAGGTTATTAAAGAATTACATCGACATGAATTTTCATAGAAGATATAGTAAAAATAGAGATTAACAAATCAATTAATGATATTTAGTTTAGAAAATGATCAAATATATAATGTTCTAAATATGATTGTATCAATGGACATGAATATTGGTAGTCATTATTAACATAATTAATAATATTTTTTTTGGGTTTGCTAGCGTGTTCGTAACTTGTGGGACTAGTATGTGGCTGAGAAACTAGGACTTAGGGGCATCTAAACTGTTAAAATCACTTGGGGTTCATACTCAACTTGAGCTACACCAACCTTTGGCTGGATTTTTAGGTGTCTCCTCCCAGTAGGTTTCAAACCCGAGTCACCATGCAGAATGAGGCCCATTAAAACCAATCATGCTAATGAGATTTGACAACATAATTAATAATAATTAAGTATATTAAATGACCTTTTATTTAGAAAAGTTTTGTCTTTAAAATACATAAGAAGCCAAAACAAAAAAATATAATGTTCTAAACATGATTGTACTAATGGATATGAATATTGGTAGTCATTATTAAAATAATTAGTAATAGTTAAGTATATTAAACAACCTTTTATTTAGGAAAGTTTTATCTTTGAAATACATGAAGAGATTAGTAAAACAGATTGGTGATGATTGAAATAAAATTAATATTTTATAGACGTATCAATTTATTCTAGGTTAAATTTTATTAAATACATTTGTTGATAAGATTTTGGAATAAGAAGTCAATTGGGTTTAGTCTAAGTGGTTTGTGCTGAGTGATGTTGCCCCCCCACTCAAGTTCAATTCCTACAAGTGACATGTTGAGATCTTAAATAAACAATCTATCGAAAAAAGTCTCAACTTTCTACAAAATTTGGCTTACCCCGGGTACCATCCTCAAAATGAGGGGAAGTGCCCTGTGGATTTCCCGAGACTCTATTCCAAGCAAAAAAAAAAGAAGATTTTGGAATAAGAATTCTCTTATTTCAAATCTAACTATATTTTTCAAAATAAGTCAAATAGACCTCTAACTCTTTGGAATAGAAATAAAGTGTCATACTTGTTGAGAAGAATGTTGATATGATAAGATTACAGCAAGAGCTCGAGCTATTGTAATTAGGATAGTGATATGATTTTATTGAAATATCTTTTTTATCTTCTTTTAGGATACTCATGAAAAATTAACCTTAAGTGTTAAGTTAATATCTCTATTAGATACTTGTAATTAGGACGATGATAGGATTTTAAGTGCTAAGTTAATATCTCCATTAGATACTTGTAATTAAGATGATGATAGAATTTTAATGAAAGATCCTTCTTTATTTTTTTTTAAGGATACTAATGAAAAATTAACCTTAAGTGTTTTGTTAATATTTCCATTATATATTTTTATTGTTTTGTTGTTGATAAAATTTTGTCAATATCAATAATGTTATTTTTAAATTCCATTGTGTTTGTACATGTGTATTGATTGATAACTTGCACTTCAATTTCTTAAAACATTATTTTCCATCATTTTAATCATTTAACTTCTGTGATTATCATTTTGAATTTTTAAACAAAAAATGTTGTCAAAATTCTACAACTTTTCATTGTGATTTTGTTTCTTTTATTGTGATTCTTAATTGCTTTTGAATGCCCACAATTGATGTATCATACATCTTATTAGGATGTAGATTTTGTGCATGAATTCATTGTAATGTCATGCAATATTATCTTTTTTTATTTTTATTTTTTTATTTTAAATTGACAAACATTTCTTTGCCATGTTCAAGGAAATAATGTCCAATATTTCCATCTATGTTGAATCCAAAATTATTTCTAGTTTATCTTAAATAGACATAACCTTTAATTTTTAATGAATTTTATAGCCATATTATAAAAAATTATTCTTCTATTATTATGATAAGCTATTTTTTTTTTCCAAGCTAGGCTGAGCCTAGGCCGGGGCTGAATGCTCCATGGGATCATTTTATTCCCCCACAAATGGCTCCCACCCTCAACCCCTCCCCATGTGATTTGAACTAGTGACTTGATGGGGACTAAACCCCACACAAACCAATTGGTCTACACCTCATGGATAGAAACCATTTATTTATTCCCATTGAAAAATTCTCTTCTTGCTACAGCCTTTTTCACAACTTTAAATGGTGCCCTTATTTTTGTCAATTGGGAATTTGGGACTTTTACTTTATACGTGTAACTATATAATATAATATTAAAAAATGATATTTATATAGGTATGAGTACAAGTCCAATTGAACCCAATTGAGTTATTAAATATTATTATGGTTGGTGGTTGAGCCACCCTTTATCTAGATGTTCCAAGGAAGAGAGGGATTCCATCATGTTTTTCTTTAAAAACATGTATAAATTATAATTATATTAATATAATATAATATAACAAGTTCTATAAATTTGTGATTATTATGTCAATTGGTTTTAACTCAGGTGGTTGGAAGGAATGATTGTTATCCTCCCCACCTAGGTTCAATTTCCACAAATGAAATGTTGAACTCATAATAAGTATATTATTGTAATTATTTAAATTAAACAATATTAATATGAAAAAATAAATATTTTAAATTTTCATATAAAACTAATAAATTTATTATATATTTGTGAAAAAAACTACATAAATTTATGTAATGCATAGGAAATTCATTTACAAAAAGATTATCACACATTTTGAATAAGAAAAATAAGAAATTCATTTACAAGAAGATGAGAAGAAGATCACATATTTTGAATAAGGCAAGAGGGTCACGTAGCTGCACCTATGCACGTCCCCCACACATTGGATCATGTGAAGTGCTTGATATATGAGTGGACGTGTCCAACAAAGAATAGTAATTTAGCGAAATTACCTTCTCATGCACTCATAACTATTACACAATAATGAGAAAATATACTCCGCTACAAAGTGAGAATTGATAAGAGAGAACATATATTTTTAAGCTCTCTCTTGTTTATAATAGCTTTCTAAGTCTTTATTATCATTTTCCAAATTATTACAAGAGCTCCCCATAAATGAAAATGAACAAAACATATACAATGCTAATACAACATAATTATAATTGTAATTCTCATGGAACCAAACTTATATTATGAATTATCATTTTCCAAATTATTACAAGAGCTCCTCATAAATGAAAATGAACAAAACATATACAATGCTAATACAACATAATTATAATTGTAATTCTCATGGAAACAAACTTATATTATGAATTTGTAGTGGTTTAACTAAAAATTCTTTTTTTTAGGAGTTGCTCTAATTTTCTTCATATTTTTCTTAATGTTCATTTTCCTATGGAGTAAAAATTCCAACATCCAATTTCTTCAAAATTTTATTCAATTTGTAGTGCCTAGATTTCCTCTAAATGTTATTTTTTATAAAAGAGAATGAGTTTTAAGGGTTTTTAATTTTTAGTATGAAGTATCACACAAACAACTTCCAAAAATATTTATCTTTAAATTTTTTTCTAATCGCAAGATTTTTTTTGTTTTGAAATTATTAGTAGTAAGACAAAGATTTAACTATTTTAAAAGGATTGCGACTATAATAACTATTGTCGTGCATTTTAAATTTATTTAAACATAAAATCTAAATTAACATTTTTTTTGGAATCTTCACTCAGTTTAATTGTTGGATAATGATGTCATAAATTTCCATGTGTGATCCATTTTCAATACTTCTCTTCAAACTCTTTCGATGAAGTCTAAGTTCCACAAATCCAATTTTTCCAATGATTAAGATTTTGAAGTAATTTTTTTCTTAAGTTAGTGTCAAATTTAAATTTTGAAGTAAAATTGTTCTTAAGTCATTGTCAAATTTAAAGTGTAACAAGATTTTGAAAAACAATTATTGAGATTCCATTTAACATATAATTTATTTTTCATTTATACATGAATGGAGGAATAGATTGGTCAATTAGTTGCAAAAATACAAAAAATTAATAAATACAAGAAATGAAATAATCTCTTTAGACATGATGTGATAAATTTCAATCTACATAATCATACCATCACCAAGAAATCACAACTATTAAAATCAAAGCATAGAAAAAGAGCAATTATCGTTCAATCAAATTCTAGCCTATAGTGCCAATAATAGTTTCTTGGAGTCTCATCAAAGCCACAAGGCATTCCCTAAGTGCCTAACAAACTCCACTTAGTATACACCATCAATATTTAAGAGAGTAACTTACCTTAGCTTTTATATTGAAGTCTCAATTATGTTATTATAACTTGGAAATTAACATCAACAATAAATAAGAGAGTAATTTACTTTAGTTTTTATATTAAAGTCTCAACTATGTTGTTATAAGTTGAAAATTAACATCAACAATAAATAAGAGAGTAACTTACCTTAGTTTTTATATTAAAGTCTAAACTATGTTGTTACACTACAAGGAAAAGATCTTTTAGCGGAGGTTATAACGAAGGTTTCTAGTGTTACAAAATTGGAAAAAATTGTCAAAAAAACCTCCGCTACAACATCTGTTTTTGATAGCGGATGTTTTTGCGGATACTATAAGAGAAGTTGATTATAAATTAAAAAATCTGGGCGATCGGAGGTGTTAGCGGATGTTTGCAAATCTGTGCATTTGTATAAGGCACAAACACCAGTGCATACATACACCTACAACACCGGTGCTATACACTTAACGTCAAGCACCGAGGCAATAAAATATGAAAGCACAGGGGCAGTAAAATATTTAAGCATCGAGGAATTTGTCTTATAAGCACCAGGGCCTTAACATTAAAACACATTGGGAGAGTTAAAAGTAATTAAGCACTGGGGCTTTCTGCATAGAACACACTGGTGCGTTATTAATAAGAAGGCACCAATGTTGTATAAAATAATATGCACCAGTACGTTACAAGGAAAAACGCCTCGGTGCATTAAAAATCAAAAGCACCGGTGCTTTCTAGTAACAAACAGGCCCCAATGCTCATCAATAACACAATAACACTTGCGCGTATCAATAACACATTCACCGGTGCTTCATATAAGATTAACATGTTGGATCATGTTGTCATTGATGCCAAAGGTTTAATTAATTGATGTCAAATGATTGATTGATGCCAAAGGATGATTGATTGATTGATGTCAAGTGGAGCCATAGTCATATGATGTCATTCATATATGAAGATGGATCAATGAGTTGTCATTGATATATGATGCATAGATGAAGATGGATTGATGTGGTTTCATTGAGATATGATGAATAGTTGGGTTGATGTAAAGATGAGTCATTATTGTCTTATCATGGTTGATATAGAGTACAAATGGATGAACTCCAAAGTGGTCCCCTTATGGTGAAATACCTCACAGGAAGACGCTTGGCGGTTGAGTTATCCTTAAAAGTATGGTTAAGAGAGATCTCATGGACGCATCAAAGTTTTGGTAAGTCTGAGATCATGATGACAAAAGTCTCGAAAGTTAAGAAACCCTAGTTTCTGAGGTATACATGAGCTACAGTGAGCCAGGTCGCGTACATACGTGGGTTGAATGAGGACAAGACACGTATAGTGGATGAAGTCATGAAGACTTGGGTGTGAGATGATGACAGGCTCTTAAAGACTGAAGCAGGTTTCAGATCTGCATTCTCTGGGCTCAGATTTGCCATAGAAATTTTGGTATGGTTACATTATTGTCTTGATTGATACTCTTGCTTATTGTGTAGTGAATTCTTAAGGCATTCTTGGTATGGCTGTTGTGATGTGGTTTGTGTTGAAAGAGTGAGAATCACTCTTATGATTCAGTACTGATATGATTTCTATAGTATGTTGATTGCTTATACATGATTGAGTAGCAATCATATTGTATGGTTGAGGAGCATGAGTAAGTTGTTGGAGAGCTTGGATGTGTTGCGATTGGTTATGGGTTAGATTGGATAGTGAAAGACATAAGAGAATGTGATTGAAGGTTGCAGAGGATCTGAGTTGATCTTGAAGAGAAAACCCTAAGTAACTGAGATGTGATACACATGCTGTAGTACAGACTGGCCATGTACATACGTGAGTTGTACTACTGGTAGGGCACGTACATACACATGCTGCATTACTGGAAGGTCGCGTACCTGTTGACAGATTGATATCTATTGAGGATTGTTGCCTCATCTCAGTTGGTGCTGAGGGTGTAAGCCAAGTCTTGCATTATAGAGTTGGTGTTCTTGTAGAGTTGTACTCTATTCAATTGTTGCTGATAAACCCAAGGATCGTAGTCCGTAATAAAACGAAAATTGTACATACATCTTGTGTTTTTTTTGTTCCTTGTGGTGATGATTTATTGATGAAATGTTGCTGATGTATGTTCACATTTAACTGGTTATAAATGACACCAATAAGTAATGAGTAAATGGTGATTGCTAACTAATGAGTTTTGTGAAGGGGAAGTTTTGGGAAAAAGAGCCCTACACTGTCCACCCCCCCCCTCTTAGTGTAGTCAGTGTGTCCAACATAACGAATTGATGGCCAAATTTTTAATATAATTTTGTGGTATTAAATTAATATTGAAACTAGTGCTAATTGATTACATAAAAACACCGATGCAAATTTCATATGAAACACACCAGTGAGTTTTGATATTAAACGCGTCGATGCGATTAATAATTAAAACACACCGAGAAACATCAACATGTGATAGTGCAATTATTGTTATTTTTTAATTTCATTATTTATCATAAAATTTACATATATCTTATATTTTGATTAGTGAATTTGGATATGATGTTTGGATTAATTTGTTATATCATCAGATTTTGCATCTCTTCATTATAATATTTAGTCATCCATATATTTAATCAACAATGTAACATTTCACAACGACATTGGACAATGCAATAAAATAAATTAAAACATATTTCATTATACGAATAAGAGGGTCTTTGCCATACAAAATGGGACACTCATCAATAATCCATTGTCTTTCAATTAGGACACCATGTCCATTACATTAAACAAAAATGTTTGATTTTCACAGACAATTATTTCAAAAGAATACAATTGCAGCTTGCATTGATATCCAAATATATTGGTCATCATTCTTCACTGGAACTGTTGTTAGTGCTCGAGCTACTTCCATGCCTTGGGTTGTTTTGATGAATGTTTGGTTAATTGTTTCGATTGTTTTTTTCTTCTTGAAGTTCCATCTACAAACATAAAAATAAACTGTAATGAGTCTATCTACATTGGTGAGAATAATGAAAATTGAAATAAATAATATACATGAATGTA
>JZKD02S0060189.1:96134-112170 GCA_000966675.3 Picea glauca
CTAGAGAGTTGGTGCTCTCAGCAAGTAGCATCTTGAAAAACAGAGGTTGTAGCCTCATTATGAGTTGGTGCTCATATGTATGATAATGTAAAGAATGCAAAGATTACTTATCATATAAAGAAGAAGAGGTTTTTACCTTGTATGGGTTTCCTCAGGAAATATATGTCTCTGTGTATCTCATATGTGTGAATGATGCTGAATGTTCTATTGCTTACTTCCCTGCATTATTGTGACTGTCATTAAATGCTATGTAAAGAGTTTAAAATAAGCATCATTGTTTAAGCCCAGTAACAATTGATTCACCCCCCCCTCTCAGATTTCCGACAATTGGTATCAGAGTCGGCCCCTTTTATCTAAGGGTAGATCCTAGAGCTTAAACATGTCAAGACATGAAGGAAATTCAATCAATAAAGCCCATCTGTTCAATGGAACAAACTTTGCCTTCTGGAAAGTTAGAATGAGAACCTACATAATGGATTTAGGTCCAGATGTCTGGGATGTGGTAGATACTGGTTATGTAAAGTCAATTGTACTAGCTAATAAGGATGACAAGCTAGAATTTAGCTTCAACGCTAAGGCTATGAATGCTATCTTGAGTGGGATTGCAGAAGAAAAATTCGTAAAAGTTATGCACCTAGTAACTGCCAAAGAAATGTGGGACAAACTCATTAGCAATTATGAAGGTAATGAGAAGGTAAAGGACGCCAAGCTTCAAACCTACATAATATAGTTTGAACAACTGAAGATGAAGGAAGATGAAACTGTTGGAAAATACTTTCTGACAGTAGAATAAATGGTAAATGCAATGAAAGCACTTGGTGAGAAAATTGAGGAACCTTCTTTAGTTCAGAAAATTTTGAGATCTCTACCAGATAGGTTCAACCCAAAGGTCTCTTCTATTGAAGAAATTAATGATCTAAAAACCTTGGAGTTTGATCAACTTCTAAGAACATTGACTGCATATGAAATGAGAATAGTTAAAGATAAATCCACCTCCAGAGAAGCATCATTTAAGGCAGATGAGAATGAGGATTTGAAGCCTGATAAAATTGAAGCAAAATTTGTGAAGAGACTGAAGAAGGGATCAGGAAAATACAAAGGTAAATTGCCTTTCAAATGTTTCAACTGTGGTAGGATAGGTCATTTTGCAAATAAATGTCCCCACAAAAGAAAGGATCAGACATGTAATGATGAGGAGAAGCCCAAACACAGAAATTTCTTTAAAGAGAATAACTTTAAGAAGAAAAGTCTTTGCGTAAACAATGATGATGATCCTTCAGATGATGAAGACAATGACTCCACTATTGAAGATAAAATAAATGACTTCATACTTATGGCCAAAGAGGATTATGATAATATAAACATAGGAAGTGATGCTAATGAAGAAGAAGCTGTGGTTGACATGGAAGGAGAATTGATCAGTGCACTGGAAGAGATTGATAGACTAAGAATTAAGAACAGAAAGCAAAGACAATTGCTGATACAGTTCGAGAAAGATAGTAAAGAACCTGATGAAGACCCTGTCCTACTAAAAGTGGAATTAGAAGAGGCAAAGAAAATCGAAGACATTCTAAAACGACAGTTATCATAAAAGAAGGCAAGATGTGAAGCCTTAGAACAAGAAGTAGTGAAAACTAGGAAATAGATGGAGAAGTTTCAAGCCTTGTATAATCATAATCTGTCAAGTATCAAAGCCTCAGAAGGATTAGCCACCATTCTAAATCAGTAAAGGAATCCAAATTTGAAAACTGGTTTGGGTCATGAAGAGGGATCAAGTAGTGATAAGCCAAGAAACGAAGAACCCATCAAGTTTGTTAAATCTACAACCAATGACAACAACCTACCTGTAGAAACAAAGGAATACAATCAACTTCCTAGGATGAGTAAAGAAAAAGGTGCCAGGACTGAATCTGTAGAACAAATATATAATGCACTCCCTGCTAAAAGACGTCATCAACATGGAAGAAATCGATTTTCTCAAAGAAGACAACCATTTTCCAGGTACAAAGAATTTTTCTATGGCTATTGTTTCCACTGTTCTAACTTTGGTCACAAAGATGTAAATTGTTCCTTAAGACTTAGACATGAGCAATTAAGATTTAAAAGGAATAAATACTTGCCACAACAAAGAATGATACAACCAAGTAACAAGCCTTCACAGATTGCAAATTGCCAAATTAAGTCTAGAGACATGCAACTAAGGAGGTCAAGAAATAATCAACAGTCAATGAGTAGACAATGCTGCAACAATAATTTTGACCTATTGAACAATGAGATTGAATGCTACATCTGTCATAACTATGGACATAAATCTGTTGACTGTCGATTAAGGAACTATGAACTATATTTGAATTCCCCTGCTGAAAATGTCAAGGTTTGGAAGAAGAAAGAAAGTGACAAGTGTGGATTAGTGTTGTCGGCTCAAAGAAAAATGAACCCTTGGTATATAGATAGTGGATGCTCCAAATAGATGATGGGAGACAAAGGTAAGTTTCTATCTCTAAGTGAAAGAAAATAAGGAAACTTAACCTTTGGAAATGATGCTCCAGGTAACATAAAGGGTAAAGGGATGGTGAGTTTAAGTAATGGAAAAGGAAAAGCCCAAGATGTTCTACTTGTAGATGGGCTGAAACATAATCTGCTCAGTGTAAGTCAAATGTGTGACATAGGATGTGAAATGGTGTTCACGTCCAAGGACTACAAAATAAAGTCTGTAAACTCAGGACAAGTGGTGGCCAAAGGCATAAGGACAGAAAGTAATGTATATGTGCTGAAAGAAAATAGAGAAGAGTGTCATCTAAATAAACATGATGAAAGATGGTTATGGCATAGGAGACTTGGACATTTAAACTTTTACCACTTAATCAAGCTCAAAAATCTTGAGGCAGTAAAAGATCTTTCGAGAGTATTAAATCCCCAAGATTTGATGTGTAAACCCTGCCAAGTAGGAAAGCTAACCATGACAGAGTTTAAGTCCAAGAGATTTACTTCAATAGAGAAACCACTCCAACTAGTTCATATGGATTTATGTGGACCATCAAGAGAGGAAGGCACAGGGAAAGAAAATTACTTCATGCTGATTATTGATGATTACTCCAGACTTACTTGGGTTTCCTTTCTCGAGGAAAATACTGAAGCATTTGAGAAGTTTAAAATATTTAAGGCTTTAACTGAGAATCAAACAGGCAAGAGGTGAAAGGCAGTAAGATCAGACAGAGGAGGAGAATTTGTGTCAAGTGATTTCAAGGAATTCTGTGATAAGCATGGGATCAAGAGAGAATACACAATCCCAAGAATTCCTCAACAAAATGGAGTAGTTGAGAGGCAAAACAGAACAGTGCAGCAAATGGCCAGGTCAATGATGAATGAGAAGAACATTGGTCAAACCTACTGGGTAGAAGCAATACACACAACAACCCATGTTCTTAACAAAGCCCACCTCAGACCACAAAGTGACAAGACACCTTATGAACTGTGGTATGGGAGATCTGCTTCAATCAAACACTTCAAAGTCTTATGGAGTAAATGTTACATAAAGAATAATGATGAGAACCTTGGCAAATATGATGACATGGCTGATGAAGGTATCTTCTTAGGGTATGCTACAAACAATAAAGGATACGGATGCTATAATAAGAGGCTGCATAAAATGGTTGACATTATTGATATAAAAGTTGATGAAGGAATCCCAGCAAAAGAGGTGTACAATAATGAGTCATCTACAGAGGACACAGCTAAAGATGAAGATGAACAGGTCCAAGAATTAGAAAATGAAGACTCTGAATCAGATGAAGACACAAATACTTAGACAGATTCAAATCAGTAGACAACTTCAAATTCCTCCTCCAGAATCACTCAAAAGAATCATCCTGCAAGTCAGATAATTGGTGAAAAAGACAAAGGTGTACAAACCAGGAGAAAGATAATCAAAGACACTGAACAATCACATATAGCTTTCATATCCTTGCTGGAACCCAAGAATTTTAATGAAGCTAGAAAAGATGACCATTGGGTTAAAGCAATGAATGATGAACTTGATCAGATTCAGAAAAACAATACGTGGGAGATGGTTCATAGATCTGAAGGTAAAAATATCATTGGTTCCAAATGGATCTTTAAGAATAAGTTGAATGAGTAGGGACAAGTTGTCAGGAACAAAGCAAGATTGGTCTGTAAAAGATATCCTGAAATAGAAGGACTGGATTTTGATGAAACATTTGCGCCAGTAGCAAGATTAGAAGCTATGATAATGTTTCTTGCCTATGCTTGTCATAAAAGGTTTAAAGTCTATCAAATGAATGTCAAGTCAACTTTTCTAAATGGATATTTAAGTGAAGAAGTCTATATGGAACAACCAAAGGGTTTCGAACTATCTGATAAACCTGACTTAGTATGCAAGCTGAAGAAAGATTTATATGGGTTAAAACAAGCCTGGTATCACAGACTGGATACGTATCTCAAAGACAAAGGGTTCAAGAGAGGAACAGTTGACAACAATCTGTATATCAAAACAGAGGATAATGATCTGCTCATCGTATTGGTCTATGTAGATGACATCATCTTCGGATGTAATAAGGATTCTTTGGTACAATGGTTTGCTTCTGCCATGGATTCTGAGTTTGAAATGTCTATGATATGTGAACTATCATTTTTTCTTGGTCTACACATTGCTTAGAGGTTTGAAGGGATGTTCATTTCTCAAGAAAAATATCTAAGAGAAATGTTGAAAAGGTTTCAAATGGAAGATTCTTAACCTGTGGGTACACCTATGGTTACTGGATGCAAATTAAGCAAGGATGATGACTCACCTGATGTTGATCAAAGTTCATATAGGTCAATGATAGGCAGCCTCTTGTACATCACAACATCTCGCCCAGACATAATGCATGCTGTTGGAATGGTAGGAAGATATCAATTTGCACCTAAACAAAGTCATTTGCAAGCTATCAAAAGGATATTCAGGTATTTGAAAGAAACAATGACTTATGGTCTGTGGTATCCCAGAAATCAGAATTTTCAGTTAACTGCCTATTCAGATGCAGATTGGGCGAACTGTGTTGATGAGAGAAAAAGCACCAGTGGAGGAGCATTCTTCCTGGGTGACTCATTAGTAGCATGGCTTAGTAAAAAGATAGGTTCCATTTCCTTATCAACTACAAAGGTAGAATACATTGCTGTTGCTACTTGTTTCACTCAGGTATTATGGATGATTCAGACACTTGCAGACTTGGAGGTAAAATACTTTGCACCGATCCCAATTCATTGTGATAACACTAATGCCATCAATGTGTCTAAGAATCCTGTATTCCACTCCAAGACCAAGCATATTCCCATAAAATACCATTTTTTGAGAGAGCAGGTCACCAATCAGGTTGTTCAAGTCCATTACATTCCAACCACAGAACAAATTGCAGACATATTTACTAAACCCCTAGCTAAGACACCATTTGAATATCTCCGACAGAAGCTGGATGTCATCCCGTCTCACACCTAAGAGAGTCCAACCTGTTAGGGAGAGTTTTATATTGATTGCATATCTGATACCTCCTAAAATTACTGCAACAACTCAGGGGGAGCATGTTTTCTTTGACATTGATGTCAAAGGGGGAGAAAAAGGAGTGGTCCGAATCAAATGCTACAATTGGAGGTCCAAATAGATTAGCGCAGTCATTTAGGGTTGCCATCAATGCCAAAGGGGGAGATTGTTGGCATTTTTACAGACATGTATGTTTGTCATTGATGGCAAGATCAGAGTATGCAGTTATGGAAAAACAGGGACAACATAAGCTTAGAAGAGATAGTGCAGAGGTGCACAAAGAGTGCAAGAGTGTGCTTGTTTATTTGATGGAAAACAGGTAGGCAAGGAAGATCAACAACGCAGGGATAATTGCATGGAAAGATCAAACCGGGCATTGGAGGAGTCAAGGAAGCAACTCATGACAAGAATGCCAAAACGACAAAATGCGAAACACCAGAATACGTTGATCTGACTCCATTTCAGAGTTTTGGATACCGAGAGATTGAGAAGTCAAGAGTCGAGACTCTTCAACATAGGAGTCTTGGAGTTGCAAAATCCAGAATCCCGAAATCTCGAAATAGGCACATAAACAAAGAGTTTCATAGACTGGGAAATCAAAGAACAAAGGAACTTTAACCTTTGAAGTCGCGATATGCGAAATTGTGAAATAATCCTAGCCATCGGATCAAGGATTGATTTGGACCGTTGATCAGACATGACGAAGGCCCGTGAAGTGTCGAAATCACGACAAGATATGGACCATTGGGTCCATAGGACACATGGCGACAGATCTCCATTTCGCTGACTGGAAAGTCGAGGAACAGGGTTCCTTAACCTCTCGAACTCGCGATATGCGAAATCACGAAAAGCCGAAATGAAAAATTGCAACATGGAGGATATATCAGAGATCGCGACTTGGAGAGTCGAGATTCCTCGCAACAGGAATTCGCGAAATGCAAAATCGTGAAATTCCGAAATGATAAAAGCTAGTCCAACTAAGCTCCTTTTTTGGAGTTTCAAAGATCGCGAATTGGAGAGTCGAGATGCCTCACAACAGGATTTCCGAATTGCCGAAATGTCGAAATGCGAAACACATTTTGGCTTAGTTTGTGGTCATAGCCATTGGTCACATCAGCGGAAGATGGAGGAAGGAGCTAGTGCAACCAAGCTCAATTTCAGAGTTTCGGGGATCAATACATGAAGCGTAAAGAATCCTTAACCACAGGAATCCTGAAATGCCAAAATGCGAAATGACGAATTAAACGCAAGACCCTACAAACTCCATCCAACGGTGCAGGTGAACTTGAATATGATCGGAGGGCTACTGTTGCACTTCCCAGTGTAACTGCTAGAAATGACTGATGGTTTTTTCCATAGGACTTGAAGAGGCCTCAGTATGATCACCAGAGAAGATGAAGAGGCTCGAGGCATGTTCCAGTGATTTAAGACTATTCTTAGAGGTGATTGACAGATGGATGAACATTGAAGCCTGTAACTGCAACATAGAGGATTAACTCGACTATGATAGAGAAGACGAAGAGTCTCAACTTCCAGACTGGATGAGAAATCTTAGCATAACACCCAGTGATTCTAGACATGTGGGTTGAACTACCAGAGAAGTTGAAGAGTTGCAATGATGATCAGGTAGAGTACTCGACATGAGGAGGAGATGCAGAACAAAGAGAGGCAGTTGAGGCTGGAGGCAGAAAAGCGGGGGAGAGGGAAATGCGAGAAAACACCCCGATGTGGAGAACAGTGGTAGGGTGAGAGAATGCAGGAGCTTGGTGCATATTGCATGCACAAGGATCACAAAGACTATAAGAATGTAGAACAAAGAAGAGATTGATGTTGTTGTGGTTGGGTGTGATTGAGTTGTGAAGAAGGAGGCAGAGCGCAACAACAGAAATTCACAGAAGGGGAATGGTGCATTGAAGGGACATGGCGCAGAGAGCATAAAAGGCAAAAGAACAGAAAGCGCAAGGGGTGTGCAGAAGACATTGATGCAGACAGAGCAACGTAGTGTAGCAGAACAGTGATGAGACCAGTAAGCCATTGAAGAACTTTATATTGCTGTAATAAGTCTTGATAGCAAAGATTTACGTTTCAGGGTGGTAGGGAGGTTCTAGGGTGGATTTTTGTCCTCAGAGGTTCAAGTGGGTGCTTTAACACATGGAGTTGTATCTTCCTTCTAGTTGGTGCTAGAGAAACCGGGGAGTTGGTTCTAGAGAAACTAGGGAGTTGGTGCTTCCTTCTAGTTGGTGCTAGAGAGGGAGTTGGTGCTCTCAACAAGTAACAGCTTGAAAAACAAAGGTTGTAGCCTCATTATGAGTTGGTTCTCATATGTATGATAATGTAAAGAATGTAAAGATTACTTATCATATAAAGAAGAATAGGTTTTTACCCTGTATGGGTTTCCTTAGGAAATATTTGTCTCTGTGTATCTCATATGTGTGACTGATGTTGAATGTTCTATTGCTTACTTCCCTACATTATTGTGACTGTCATTAAATATTGTATAAAGAGTTTAAAATAAGCATAATTGTTTAAGCCCAGTAACCACTGATTCACCCCCCCTCTCAGTTGTCCGACAGAAATATCACAAAATACCTCATCTTTGAAGGGATTGATGTCGTAGGGAAGACGACACTGTTGGATGACATATAGATCTCTTCCTTGGTGAATCCAACTGATGGTGTAGGGATGTGGGTGCAGTGTCATCGGTAGGTCCAACCACTTGATGACCTCTGCTGAGATCAAGTTCTTCTGACTGCCACTATCGATAATGAAATGAAGCAAAGCCCCCTTTACCCACATCTGTGAGTGAAAGAGGCATTTCCATTCCTATGGTTCTTCTAGTTCGCTTGGCTGGACTTTGGTGGTAGTGACAATGGCACTAGGTTCAACATCGATAATCCACTTCCCTCCTTCTGGATTTGACTCAGAGTTCGAATCTTCCTCTGAATCGGAAGCTTTCAGCTTGACCATCAGTGACTTCTTGGAGCGACATTCTTCGATGTTGTGCCAAGGGATTTTATGGTATTCACACCACTTTCCCGTGTCCTTCTTCAACTTCTCATTACCATTCTTGTTTTGTGTCTTGGATTAGTTGTCTTGAGAGTAGCCATCTTTTCTCTGTCCCTTGTTTTGTGGGTTGGGGTCGCATTTGCCCTGCTTCGGTTGTGAAGAGTTTGCAGATCCAAACTCTTGCCTCTTCTTCTTAAATTTATTCTCGATCTTGTCAACATATCTATAAGCCGCACCTAATGATGCGATGTCCATAAAATCCATTTCCGTTTGAATGTATCTATGCAGACAACCACAGTATTTGAGCAATAGATGTCGTTCAGAGTCTTTGATACCCAATTTGGTGCATGAAGTATGGAAAGTATTAGTGAAATCCAGTACTTTTTGGTCCCTTTCTTGACGTAGCGTGTTCCATCTTGTGCACTGGTCCTTGTAGCTTCCAACATGATAATACTATTCTTTAATGGAATCCATGAAGGAATCCCATGTGGGGGAAACAAAAAATATTGAAGATTCCTCTATGGCCCTTTGATTAGAGTAAGTAACCCAACAATCCTTAACATGGGGGATGGTCTTGAGGAGTGAAAAAGTGATCTTTTTCCTATCGGAAAAATTGTGGACCAAAAAGTATCCTTGGAGAAAATTCAACAATTTATCTACAACATCTGCATCTATTAGTTCTTCAAATAATGGAATATCAAAATTTACTTGTATCTTTAAGGGGGTTGCATGGCCGCTTGATGAAGACTCATATCCTATGGGAAGCTGCTGAAGGATCTGTGCAAATTTGTCCATCATTTCATTCCTTTGTCGCTCAAGGGCTTCTTCGAGAAACATTTTAAAATGATCTTCCACTCCATCATCTTTATTCTCTTCCCCCATGGGTTTTTGTTAGGCTCAACACGACCGATATTACAAAGGCTCAACTGGTTTGAGTCCCAACTTCTTGTACCCAGATCTTGTTGGGGACATGCACGAACAAAAAATAGATGAAGAGCAGACTGCTCCGATACCATTGATCCAGATTTATGAGTGAAACGAAATGAATAAAAAAATGAATACAATAACATAGAGATATAGAGAACAACAACATATATCCAGTGACCAATAACTTCTATTGAATAAATAAAATAGGCTGAAACTCTAAAACTGTAGAACTGAAAACAACTTACTCGAATGGTGGTAGCTATCTGTGAGAAGAGATGTGGCTGCTACGTGCATCTGTCTGAGAAGAATTATTACAATGAGGCTCTAGAGGCCTTTTTAACATTACTCATGAATTCCAAAACCCTATACATCTAAAAACCTAACCCAAGGAGATGAAACTCCAAATTTTATGTGGGCCCCGATGGGTAATTTGTTACCTCAACTTACCGTGGTCGTAACGTTTGCATATGACCTCCGTTTTAGGCGCGTGATATCCCATTGGAAAGGTATTTTTGATAACTACACATTGTGTCGTCAAACTCTGACTCCGTCTACAGGTTGAATTTGAAAAGCCAAAAAAAGACTATTTAGGGCCCCAAAATGACCCTGGAAGTATAGAAAGATGTACTAACATGAAAACTTCCAAAATAAGCCAGTTGGATTAGGTGGGAGGCCACCAATATCCACTTGGAAGATGTGTAGGGATTTATATGGCCCTAGAAGTGTAGAACCCACAATTACAAAGAATTACAAAAGAACGTGCTGAACTAAAAACTGTCAAGAGGATCCATTTGGAATAGGTGGGTGGCCACCAATATCCACCTGGATCATTGGATGAACATGGGATGCATGTGGACCCGACTAAGATATAATTCATTCGGGACTGGCCTACCCCTAGACTATGACAGAGCTCTATAGCTTCTTGGTCTTGCCAAATTCTACCACAAGTTATTGTTGGGATTCTCTCATATTTCTTGGCCCTTAAGTCAAGTGACCAAGGGTGGAGCTAAATCCAAGTTTCCCTTGTCCGAATCACAACAGAAAGCATTCCAGAATCTAAAACATTGCCTCTGCTCCACCCCAGTTTTCACAATGCTAGATCCGCAACAACCAATTGAGATTGAGATAGATGTCTGTGACTATTCTATCAGTGCATTACTCACTCAGCCGATACATCTAGTGGCCTATCATGGTGAAACACTATCTGATGGTGTTCGTAGATATCCCACCTATGAAAAAGATATGTACTCCATCATGAAGGCATGCTGATAATGGAAGCATTATATTATGGGAAAGGAAATGATCATCCACACTGATAAAAATCCTTTGCAATTCATCCAAACATAAGAAAATTTACAGAATGATTGTCGTCATAAGTGGTCCACATACTTGCAACAATTCCACTTGAACATCAAGTATAAGAAGGGAAACACCAACCACGTTGTAGACTGCCTCAGTCGACCACCGATTGTGGCATTAACCACATTTCTTAACTTTTGTGGCCATGAGACCTCTGAGTGGCCATAATTATACAACATTGACTCTGACTTCACTACATAAATGATTTTCAGGGATAAATTTCACAAATGGGATAATTTTCCATGGTTTTTCCCAAAAAAAGATTCACCAATTTCCATTTTTTCTAAAAATGATCCACCCAAATTCCATAGAATACAATTATTTTACATTAAAAATTGCCAAAATTTTATAGAAACTATATAATATCCTTATAAGTTTGAATATTTTAACAAAACTATCACCAAACATTTTACATTTTGCATATTAAGGAATAGTAAGATTAGTCGAGTTTTCTACATTTTAAAATAAATTTCCATCCTTAAAATTATCTGCTACCTATTAGACATTGAGCGTAGGAAGAATCGTTCCTAACTTCCATCTCCAAGATGGAATGCTATGCCATATGGGCCATATCTGTGTTCCTTCAAGCGAGCGCGCAAAGATGATTTGGGAAGCTCATTATAATAGGGTGGCAGGATACTCTGGCGTGGAAAAAAGTAGTGGCAGTACTGCAAATGTATTTCTATTGGCCAAAATTTTGATAATATGTCAACAAGTATGTCATATCATGCAATAACTGTGCTATCGCCAAACCCACCATTAAGAAACAAGGGTTGTACACCCCTTTGCCTACTCTTGATAGGCCTTGGGAGTCCATATCCATGGATTACATGTTTGGTATACCTTCAACAAAGCATGGTAATGGCTGTGTGTTCAGGGTTGTTGATCGATTCTCTAAGCTAATGGCAGTTTTGACACCCTACAAGAAGAGTATCATAACCTAGGCCACTGTTAAGCTCTTCTTAGAGCATGTTTGTGTTCAGTTCAGGCTACCACACATTATTATTTCAGATTGTGATAGCAAGTTCTAGAGTACATTTTGGTCCAATCTGTGGTCATTGATGGACACCAAGCTCACTAAATCAACTTCCTTCCGCCCCCAAACCGATGGACATACAACAGTAGTCAACAAGATGATTGTGTATATCCTGAGAATGAACAACTCCAAACATCCCCACACATGGGATGATAGTCTTCCTTATGTTCAAAATAGCTACAATCGACCCCTTCATAACTCTATTGGGCATATACATTTTCAGGTGTGCTTGGGGTTCCAACCATTAGCCCCAATTGATGTATCTCTACCCATTGCATCCACACAAGAAGAATTTACCCATGCTCAAACTAAGGCTGATAAGGCAACCGTATTTGTTGAATGGATTCAACACATCTGCCAACAAGTCCATGACATCTTGTAGAAAGTTGATTCCAAGTACAAGCAACGACATGACCAACTTTGGGTTCCACACAAGTTTCAGTTTGGTGATAAGATCTTGTTACATTTGCAAAAAGAGCACCTTGAAGGACCCCATTGCAAGATTCACCCACTTTGATGTGGGATTGACACCATAACCAAGGCTGTAGGTGATAATTCTTTTGAATTAAGTATTCCCCCATTCCTTGGCTTGCATCCAACCTTTAATGTGGATCTCCTTCGCCCATATTTTCCACCTCTACTAGACACCTCAGAGGCAGATGAGCACTTGGCCCCTACAAAACTCAACCCCGACTGCCTTGAGTAGGCTACAATTGATCAAATCATGGATACAAAAATGAAAGGCACCTGCCAATAGAACATACAGTGCTACCGGGTCGTCAAAGAAGGGTAGCTTCTTCATCAAGGAAAGTGGCTCACTATAAGCCAAATTCAATAGAAGTTTCCCCATCTGATGAGGGAACTCGATGCAATGGAAACCATTTCTTCCCGAGGGGGGAGGAATGATCTAGGTGGATATAAGTGACGACCCACCTCTTCCACTAACTCAATGGTTTTCTATCTTCTTGGCAAATTTTCTACGGTTTTTCGGGTCCCAAATTTCTAGGGCCGTTTTGAGGCCCTAAACAATGTTTTTTTGGACATTTAGGGGGCAAGGGGTTTTCAATAGCAGGTCTTGGCCCCAACCAAAAGTTGTAATCCTTGAATAGTTCTTTCCAACAAGTCATCTTTCCAACGAGCTATCGTGTGCCCAAAATGAAGATCATATGTAAAATTTGTGCCACCAAGAAGTTGATGTATGAACTAACCACCTCAGAGCCCACAATACTTTTTGCGTTTCATCTTCTAGGGTTAGGGTTTTGATGTTCAGGGTTTTTGCCTCTTTGTTTTTTAGGTTTCATGATAAAAGGTCCTTTTCGACCTCTTTGTAATCAACTATTTGCGAATGAGCTTAGCCAACATCTGTTTCTCTTCAGAGATAAGCTACCACCATTCTAGCCAATTTGTGTTCTACATTATTTTGTTATTCATTAAGAGAAATTGGATTTCACTATATTACTGTGTTCTCCGCTATATTTTCATTTGTATCTCATTTCATTCTCAATATAATCCGAATCAATATTTTATTTGGAAATAACAATTTTTAAATAGCAATTCAACTTAGAAATGTACACATAGAATATGAACTCGATTCCTAAACATGTAACTCAATTGTGCCATAAAGCATGATCATGATAAACAACCATATAAAGAGTTTTACGAGATGAATCATGGTGGCAATCAATATGAGAGATATACATAAATTTATTGAAAGTGTGATAAATGGCAAAGAATGAATCCATTTACATTAAAAATAATATTTAAAAAAACATTATATGATTTAATTTACATTAATAATAATATTTAAAAAACATTATGACTTAATTTACATTAAAATTTATGTGACTTAATTTACATTAGAAATAATTTTAAATTTATGTGACTTAATTTGCATTAAAAATACTTTTAAATTTATGTGACTTAATTTAAATTAAAAATAAGATTTAAAAAACATTATATTACTTAATTTACATTAAAAATAATATTAAAAAACATTATATTACTTAATTTACCTTAAAAATAATATTTAAAAAACATTATATCACAAACGTTTTCTGATGATGGACCACACTAGTTTGATCCGAAACGTCGAAAAACATAAAACCTATGCGATGGATCCGAAAGAACTCTCTAAACACTTAGTTTACATTAAAAATAATATTTAAAAAAAAATTATATAACTTAATTTACATTAAAAATAATATTTAAAAAACATTATATAACTTAATTTATATTAAAAATAATATTTAAAAACCATTTTCAATTTAATTGAAGAGTATTCGATTTAAATATATCATGACTCAATTTTTATCATAAGATTGAATGAAGTTGAATAGATGGAATATTGGGTAGTAATCCAAATTCTACCAATTCAATATAATAAAAGTTCACCATATCATTTTTAAATAAATGTAAAGATCGAAGCACTCACCAATATTTGTATGAAAATTTAACAAAGATGGAAAATGATTGGGATGATTGAGTTTCCATAGTTTAACGAGCATATCAAAAGACTTTTAAAGAACTAGTCACACTTCATTCAAATAGTTTATGGTCAAGAGACCATTGTACCAATCATATTTCATGTACCGTTTCTTCAAATTTGTTGAAAGAATGAGTCTATAGCTCGAGGGGCCAACAGATTTGTTGTATGGAATATAGATTGTTACTTTTTAGTTGCATTGCCCTTTAATCACAAAAATGTAAGGATTTTTTTTTTTAATTTTTTTTTGGGTTATATGGTAAGTTTACTATAATTAGGTTATTAAAGAATTACATCGACATGAATTTTCATAGAAGATATAGTAAAAATAGAGATTAACAAATCAATTAATGATATTTAGTTTAGAAAATGATCAAATATATAATGTTCTAAATATGATTGTATCAATGGACATGAATATTGGTAGTCATTATTAACATAATTAATAATATTTTTTTTGGGTTTGCTAGCGTGTTCGTAACTTGTGGGACTAGTATGTGGCTGAGAAACTAGGACTTAGGGGCATCTAAACTGTTAAAATCACTTGGGGTTCATACTCAACTTGAGCTACACCAACCTTTGGCTGGATTTTTAGGTGTCTCCTCCCAGTAGGTTTCAAACCCGAGTCACCATGCAGAATGAGGCCCATTAAAACCAATCATGCTAATGAGATTTGACAACATAATTAATAATAATTAAGTATATTAAATGACCTTTTATTTAGAAAAGTTTTGTCTTTAAAATACATAAGAAGCCAAAACAAAAAAATATAATGTTCTAAACATGATTGTACTAATGGATATGAATATTGGTAGTCATTATTAAAATAATTAGTAATAGTTAAGTATATTAAACAACCTTTTATTTAGGAAAGTTTTATCTTTGAAATACATGAAGAGATTAGTAAAACAGATTGGTGATGATTGAAATAAAATTAATATTTTATAGACGTATCAATTTATTCTAGGTTAAATTTTATTAAATACATTTGTTGATAAGATTTTGGAATAAGAAGTCAATTGGGTTTAGTCTAAGTGGTTTGTGCTGAGTGATGTTGCCCCCCCACTCAAGTTCAATTCCTACAAGTGACATGTTGAGATCTTAAATAAACAATCTATCGAAAAAAGTCTCAACTTTCTACAAAATTTGGCTTACCCCGGGTACCATCCTCAAAATGAGGGGAAGTGCCCTGTGGATTTCCCGAGACTCTATTCCAAGCAAAAAAAAAAGAAGATTTTGGAATAAGAATTCTCTTATTTCAAATCTAACTATATTTTTCAAAATAAGTCAAATAGACCTCTAACTCTTTGGAATAGAAATAAAGTGTCATACTTGTTGAGAAGAATGTTGATATGATAAGATTACAGCAAGAGCTCGAGCTATTGTAATTAGGATAGTGATATGATTTTATTGAAATATCTTTTTTATCTTCTTTTAGGATACTCATGAAAAATTAACCTTAAGTGTTAAGTTAATATCTCTATTAGATACTTGTAATTAGGACGATGATAGGATTTTAAGTGCTAAGTTAATATCTCCATTAGATACTTGTAATTAAGATGATGATAGAATTTTAATGAAAGATCCTTCTTTATTTTTTTTTAAGGATACTAATGAAAAATTAACCTTAAGTGTTTTGTTAATATTTCCATTATATATTTTTATTGTTTTGTTGTTGATAAAATTTTGT
>JZKD02S0060189.1:137910-160329 GCA_000966675.3 Picea glauca
GAGCTAATTTTGACATTGCATTAATGATATGATACAAAGCCTAAATTGTGAACATTGAATGCTAATTAGTTTTTCATGCTTTATTGAGAAGTGATATAAGTCTTTGCTTTATTAGACATCATTGACTTCGTCAATAATAGCATTAATTCATTTGCTCATATATTGATTGAAAGGTAGTCTTGAATGCCTTTGAAGTACTAACCCACTGCAAGCATATATTCTAGTTGTCTTTGTTTTGTCTCGCAGACAGGTGCATCAGCAGTGGTTATATCTTGACTATCTCTCTTGGGCATCAATCTGTGAAAAGGTTTCTCCTTGACTTGGCCATTAGCCTTCCTTTATCCAGATTGACTTAGGGACGTCTCCCTTGGATTTGCCCTCCTAAATAGAAAGATCCCCCCATCGAGGTGACAGTGGGTGGGGAAGCTCTTGTTACGCCGGTTTCAAGCCCTGACTCAAGCCCTTGGAACTATCCTACAAACCGTGCGATAACAGGTCCAACTTGCTCATCTAGGTGAGGTGAAAGAGGAGGATGAGGAATAGGTCCGACATTCTCATCTAGGTGAGGTGACAAAGGGGGATGAGGAATATGTGTTGCCTCCTCATGATCTGGGTGAGGTGAAGGAAGAGAAGGAGGATGTGGAGAAGGATGATCATGACCACCCTCATCAATTGATGGGGTACTGGACAAATGGGTCGTATTGGAAGAAAAGATGTGCCTGTCATTGATATCCCTCCTCGCTGCTAGTATCCTAACAACTCCGACGATATGATGCATAAGATGCATCAAATCATGCGACATATCCCTCCAAATCTCCAAGAGTGTAGGATCTGCCATGATATCTCACATCAGGGCATGGCAAAATCCCACCTCAGTCAAAAGTGTAGAGATTCGGTCACCCAACTCCAACCTGAATATGGTATCGAGCCTACGACACATGTTGTCAGGTACTTGCACCCGAGGATCTTGACCCGCCGCAGCCTTAGGCATCATCTCCTCATCGTCATCTGCTGGGGGAGGGGGCATGTCCCTGATGAAAGTGCCAATATATGAAAAAAATATCGTACAAAACAATAATTACAAAGTTAATTCATTAAACAATTTAATAAAACAAGTTAAAGAATGTGTTAGAGTTAATTTTATTCTAATTAAGTAAGACAATAAAATGAAACTATATTAATTTAAAAAAAACACTAATATTACCTCTATCATTTGGTGGCTCATCTGGTGTGAAGAGGATGTTTGGATATCCTCGCCAATCCAAACCCGCATAAGGACATGACACCATGACAAACATGTGATCCACCGCACTGCCTAGTATCCCAGTGCATTTGGCACAATCCTGACCGGAAACTCCGACTGACCCCTCTTGGGCATCATCTCCCCCCACATGCGCATCTGTACATGAGTTCTCGAACTAACAGGTTGATGGAAAAAAGTCAGCCTCATCTCTAGAAACTTCTCAAAAAATGTCAAAACAACTCTGAGGCAAAAGGGAAGTTTGACCTCCCACATATCATAGCCCGACATTTGTTGAGCTCTATACAAAATTGTTGCCAAAAAATGGCAGACCATTTGATACACCGTGGCCGATGTACCAATGAATCAACATAATATAAAATAGGGCATCTAATGTGATTCCTATCACGGGTAAAATGGGCTATGGTAGCCACTAAAAGTGAGAGGCACCTAACCTCCTCTGCACCAAAAGAGGTGATTTTCAACTGTCCACCAGACACATGAAAATAACATGGGGATAGTACCTCAACCACAATATATCATTGAGAGTACATGGGTTGACTCTCAGTGGAAACACCTACTGAGACATATGGGAACTCGGGAAAATCCTCCCCTCTCCTTGATAGCTCAATGATAAAGTAAATATCCTCCTCAGTGGGATGGTACCACTGATCCAGACCTAGGGAAAAATCTTGTCGATGGACATCCCATCGACGGATCAGATGCACCGACAACCCAGAGTGCCCCTTAAGGGATGTAGCCTCCTCATAGTACTTAAGGAGGCCTACATCCCTCAAGAGAACATGATTCATTGCAGTAATAGGGTGAGGGTACAAATCTCTCTCCCTCTCTCTCACCTCCCATTCTCGTACAACATTGTACAGGTCCACCCTCTACTGTTGTTGCTCCTTCTCTCTCCACTCATGTCTATGCATGATTAACATATAAAATACATTAGCCTCATTCATACATAAAACATAAAAAAAATCTACTGAATGGTAAATTTATCTATAAATACGGAGAAATAACTTCCTTCAAAAAATAAGTTAATTGCATTAATGGTGCACCCAAAAAAAAGTCACGCACCATCGATGGTGCGCATATAGATATCGTGAGCATTGTGACTGGTGCATCAATGTAAACTAACACACCAAAAAAAGTATGTTCTACTGTGTAATGCGACACGTTGAAAAATGGTACCGCACTAGGGCGCTATAGTACAACACGTACGCCCCAGTGCGTTACATTTATCATACGCACCACTTAAACAAAACAAAAAATTAAAATATTAACACACATAAAAAATTATTTAAAAATTAGCAAAAAAAGCGGTGTGTATACGTTCACTACATGCATTGGTGCATGTAATTAATGTAGATGCACCGTCACATAAAATTTTCCACATTTTCAAGTAAAAAACTTTTTACAGTGCATTCTGATTGTTACTATCACACCGCGTACGGTGCCACCAAAAAAATTATTGGGTGCACCGCAACACAATGTTACATTTCTCAGCGGCGTGTTTGATAAATATGAACGCCTCGGTGCACACATTTACCAATGCAATGTGTAAAAATATATCTGATAAGGGTGGTGCGCCATGTACTTTAATGACCTGGTGCGTTATCTGTACTTTGACGCACAACCCCACAATTTATATGATTTTCTTCAGTGTGTTGTTAAACAAACGTGCCAGTGCGTTTATTATTACCAACGCACTACCAAGAAAGGTAACAAGGTACACAACATGCCCTATAAATTAACCGGTCACACTGTAGGCGGTGCCAGCCTGGATCCTCGATCCTCGAACACTCCGCCCAATTTTTTTTTTTTTTTTTTTACACTTAAATTTCACTCAATTTTAAATTTTAATCCGATGAAAAATTAAGTTATGAAGAAATAAAGACATTACCTGGACATTTTTTTGTCGGGGAGGCATGGTTGCGATGTACTAAAAAAAACTAAATTTTCCCACCGTTTGGAAAAAATTGAAATTCATGCACCGAGCAACATATGAAAGGAAGGAAACCAAGGAAATTACTGATGGAAGGGTGCTTCAGATAGGCAAAGGTTGCATCGGTGCTTTTGATCTCTATAACATTGAAAATGGTAAAAATGATTTTTACCGTCGGTAATGTTTTTTAATAAAACCCTGTTCTGATGCGTTCGATGAACAACTGCACTGGGCCATACATGTTTAATGAGCGCACCGATTATATTAAAAAAAAGCCATCCCTAGCACGTTGCATGTGTTTTTGGGCACACGTGCACACTGATGCATATACTACTACATAGCAAAATACATTTTTTGACACAATCCTACATTTTTGCATAAATGTTTTTTATTTAACCATATAACGGTGCACTCTACTGATAGCGCATTGATGCTTCCAGTGTTACGTTGTGAACTGTAGCTTTTTAAAAGAACTCTATTATGATGCATCCTTATTTTTGTAGCACACCGAATACTATTTTTCTTTATTTGAAATAACCCTGCTACGGTGCACTAGTTTTGAGGGCACCGATGCACCTGTTGTAGAAAACGCACCGGTGTGTTATGTACTTATAAAATCACAAGTGTAAATACATCCGCCCGCTCACCTCCGCTAGTATCATTCGCTATAAATAGATTTTTGGGATATTTTTATGGGGGCGTCTGCAAAAACCTCAACTAGAGAGTCTTTTCCTTGTAGTGTTATAAGTTGAAAATCAACATCAACAATAAAATAAGATGATGGGATTCTCTTGAAACCATTTCCAAATATCAAGAATAAGAACAATATAAAGATCAAAGCGATATCTAAAAGAGCAAGTTGCTTGCTTTTAAACTAAAATTTCAAGTCTCTTATACAAGTTGAAAATCACCAACATTAAAGAAAGATGGTAAAATAATCATAGAATTATTCCCAAATATGTAAGAACAAATGAGAAAGAATAAATTTTCAAATGAAGAGAAAGATTAAATAATGTAACAAGTAAAACTATATGAAAACGATCATATGGAAAAATCA
Organism: Picea glauca; assembly: GCA_000966675.3. Lineage (NCBI taxonomy): Eukaryota > Viridiplantae > Streptophyta > Pinopsida > Pinales > Pinaceae > Picea > Picea glauca. Next base: position 142,162 of record JZKD02S0060189.1, read on the forward strand.
TTTTTTTTTTTTTTCATTTAAACATGGTGTGGCCATCACTATTAATTCAAGTCTCACAAAGAGGACTAGATAACATTATCAAACCCACGGTCAACTATTTGATATGGCTTGGAAAAATTGGCCACTACTAAGAAAAGTTTTAAATCTCCATAAATTTAACATGGATCAATCAACAAGGTTCCTAATTGCACCATGAAATATTTCTGGCATCCATATTCTTATTAAAATTCCCTAAATCAAGTTCTCTCGTCTTTATGAGATTATACTTTAATATAAATCACTTCATATGGCCATGACTCTTGCCCCCCAAAAAATGAACAAAAACTGAATAATTAAGTCTTTAGAATACTTGGGGAGCCCATACAATGTTAAATGGGATTTCTCAATTCTCTCATTTTACATAATGATTAGGAAAAATCATAAAAAACTTAATCACTTAAAAAAGGGATTTATGCGCACACATATCAATTTCCATGACCAAACCATGCTAAAAGTTTACAAATTTATCTTTAGACAAAGGCATGGTGATTATGTCAACCAATTAACCTTGAGAAGGAAAATATAAAAATCTTAATCAATTAACGACTTAAAAATGACATGATTATCATAGTACAAGGGGGTTTCTCCATTTTGTTGAACTCATGTATACTCCATGATCCTCCTTAGCCATACTACTTCACATGTGGCCCCTTCAACAATCTTGTATTCTACCTCTATGGACGATAGTGCAATTGTCGTTTATTTCTTGCTAGTCCACAAGATTTCCCTTGAACCCAACTTGAACACATACCCATAAGTAAAGTACATGTCATCTAGTGAAACTTCCCAATCTAAATCTATGAATCTTATCAAACAAAAACTATCATTCCTAACAAACTCCACACCAAACTTTGGATTTCCTTATGTATACCTTGGTATTCTCTTTGTGATGTTCTAATGCATAACTTTTAGTGTAGTCATGTGTCTATAAATAAGATTTACTACAAAGTTAAATTTTGACCTAGTATAGGTAAGATAGATCATACTTCCTACCAGATATCTATACAAGATAACATATACCTCCCTTGGATCCTCCTTTGATGATATCTTCAAACCAATTTCTAATGGCATTGTCGATGGTTTGGAATCAATCATATTGAATCTCTTTGAGAAGTAAAGAGGTTGTCTTCCTTTTCCCTCACCTCCAAAAATGATATTAGTGTAGAACCCCCAAATCTATCATCTAAAAATTTGCATCTTAGTCTCATTTCACTTCAACAATTGTACTTGCACAACTCCTAATGATTATAAGTTCATCTACATAAACAACAAGAATGATGATGCCCTTGTTTGTTTATTTGATGTACAAATTTGAATCCAAAGCACCGATTCAACAACTAATCGATCTTAGATGCTCATTGTAACGTTCCCCAGCTTAACTGAGGAAAATTACTATGTGGGATACACATAAAAATCAAAATTTTCTGCTAACTAATCCTATAGCATACCAGCTACAGGAACATCGACAAATTTAACCATTTTTGGATACCATTAATTAAATGCATCTACACCATTCTAAATAAACATGAATGTAGCCAATAAACCCAATTATAACAACATATAAATGTTTCTCAAACACAAAGTTAATGCACATTAATAAAACTCATAATATAACTTAGATTCATGGTAAAACACTTATCTTTTCATAATAGTTGTGCAACCAGTTGCTTGGGACGGATGTTCCACCCAACCATAGACTTGTTGTTCTAGATCTCAACAAAAAGTCACCCCTGAGATTGGGTTATGAATCCACAAAAGAGGCTCACTCTCATAGTCCATTCACAAATCATATATCCCACAACCCACTGGCATTCTCCTACAACTATCCCAATTTCCACCAACTCTCTTCTTCTTGACTTGTCCAACCCAATGAATGTACCCCTTCACTTCTCTTAGTCCATCATGCATACCATTCGTTTATCAAGGTCTCTCTAGCACATGTAACCGAGAATCTCACTATTGGCAACTCAAGGGTTTGGCTCACTATTTTGAGATATTTTGCATAGTTTTGACCATTCTAACGTATCCCTACACTCGATTACTATGCCTATTATCATGTCTACCCATACTTACGAAGTTCATGTTCCTAAAAAACTTGATGTTGTTAATATTTACAATTTCCTTTGTTTTTAGTAAGTTAGAAAAGGGTTTAGACCTATCTTGCTGATGACAGATGTTCCTAGTTCACTTCAAGTACTAGAAATTCACTTTCAGTACCCGAATCGTTGTTTAGAATACTTGCGCCCCTCCGGATGGAATTCAACCACTTGGGTTTTGTCACTAGAACCCTCAACATGGTGTGGTGTTCATCATATCACACCTAGGTCCAACATGGCATCCTCCAACCTGTGGTCAAATGTCCCCATTAAAATACTTTAGAAATTAGCAGCGATGATCTTCCCGCTCAATTTCTGAGCTGATGAAGATGAATCTAGAAAATATAAAACATGGGTTTTGTGCATAACATCTTAATATGAGTTAACCATGGGAGGTATTCTCAGAAAGTGCATGGATTGGGACATACGACCATTTCTCTAAACTGGGTTTGCCCAGATTTATTGTTGCGAGTGTCTTCTCCAATGTTCCGACCAAATGGATGTGCCCAACTACCAAGGATATTGAATCAAGATATTCTTATATCTTTAATATTATGAGAAACTACTTGTAATTAGATCTTGAGTTATCTTTGTAACCAAGATCCACCAAAAATGAGATAAACAATATCTTGCAAACTATTTATATTTTGACAGTTCTGATGTGAGGGAATTAGTTTTGATCCACTCCATTTTTATTCTCTGTATATATACAACCACATAACAAAGGAGAAGATCATTATTGTGAGGAGGAGAACATCATTGTAAGAGGGAGTGAAATCCATTCTTGGATACTTGTAATCTCCAAATTTCATTCCATAATAATCAACTGCTAATATTTTGTTCCTATACTTGAGTACTCACTTAGTTTGTAAGCTTTCTCACAATGTGTGCTAGGTTTGGTAGCCCCCCATTCCTTGTTATGTGTTGTGTTTATTTATTTTCACTTAGCTAGTAGATCTGATTTCCATTTCCATATTTGTGAAGTACCTTTTGTTTATCAATCTTTTGATTTAGCTAAATATATAGACGTAATTTCCCAGGACCAAAGATCACTATTATAGTTACATTCATTTGGAAGTACAAGAATATTTGGAATTATCCAGTGAAATATTGTACTCAGAGATAGTTAAGTGTAATTGACATTCCTGGACAATGGATGGTAGATGCCTCTCTATTTTCTCTAGCTTTCAAGCTTTGTATTCCCAATTCTCAGTCTCATTTGCAAGCTTTATTTTATATTTGAGTTGATCACAAAAGTTGATTATCTACTGAAGATTGAAGTACTGATATGCTTGATAAATGATCACAAGAACCTTTAGGAAATATTGTGGTTTGTGCGAAGATAACATTTAAATAATCCTAATCCAGAGATGCAATGTTTTTGTGGTATAGTCTGGTCTATGTCCCATTTTATTTCATTCTAATCTTTGAATTAGTTTGCCGACACTTCTTTGGTAGGACATGATAGGCTATAATCCTACATTTCCTGTGCTTGCATCTCAAAGTTTATGATCCTATATTGATATATTTAATGTCAAGGATTTATACATATAAATAACCTGACATTTTTTGGCGTCGTTTCTGGGGAGGTGCTAAAGGGATTAGAACACTTACAATTTATTTTTTTTGCGCATAATTCTGTTGCACCAACATTTAAGACTTGGAGGAGGAGAAATGGTAAGACACAAAGGCACCCTTACTTCAGAATTTCAAAAAGGGGTCGAGCCCATTGCATTCACTTTAGTGAGTTTCTCTGAGCCTATCATATTGGTTCAATGTGTCTTCTTTTGGATTGATGCATGGAAAGGGAAAATATTCTCATTTCAACAAACAACTTCGTGACGATAGGGTCTTAGTAGCACGAGTGGTCTGAATACAAGCTCTGCTTTGGAACTTGTCTTGTGTCCAGGAGTGCCAGATTTCATCTATTTTATTAAATTTCTTGTTTTCAGTTTGTAAGAACCCCATACAATAATCCATGTGCAAGACATGGATTAACAGACCAAGAAAAAGAATGTAAATATGATCAAGCATTTGTTGAGCAAGGGAGGACATACCCCTGCAAGGATATTTTCAAATCCTTTGCCACACTCTAGATTTGTTGCCATGGATGAGTTTTCATTTCAAGAAGCAGTAGAGGAACCAATGATCCATGAACATACTCCACAAGAGGAGGATATAGAAGTTTCTTCTAGTACTCCCTATGAGTAGATGAAAGATATAAAAAAATCATGGACTACATCAGATGATGAGCAGACACTAGAGCCAATGATCAAATACTTTTTGGCATGTTTATCATCAGATCCCTTGTGCATCATGGAGTGTGATGACCAATTCTCAGAAGAGCCTCATGATTTGATAGCTAGAGAGAACCAAGGAGACAAATATTACATCAAATATTGGTTCCAAGCAGTCATTAGGCTATAATATCCCTCCATCCTTCAACACTTCTTGGTATCATATCCAAAAGAGAAACTAAAGTCTCATGTTTGGGCATCCATTGAGGTGTATTTTTCATACTTGGATATGGGTATGTTTGTAATTCTGTTACACACATGGATTCACTGGAAATACTCCTACACTTGATAACATGTTTCCTTTTTCAAGTAGGGTAAGATAGTAAATAAATACATTTCAATAAATGATGCATATAGTTATTGGTCTAGCTCGAAGTGCAGTGCAACATCCTTTTCATGTTTTTTCGAATAAGCGATGAATGTCAACAATTGACAAGGTTGCTTGTTGAAAATAAGGAGATCTTTGTTCCCATACCTGATCTCTGTTCCTATAGTAGATTTCTGTTGAGATTAGATTTTTTGTAGGCTTATTTGATGGTTTTGTACATGTTAAAATTTGCAGACAATTTTCATCCAATAAACAACTCAAAGGAAACAATAGTCTTTGCGAGCAACAACATTTTTCTCTTCTGGTACTAGAACTACATAGTGGGTACCAGAAAACTTGTAGCTTCATTTTTGTATTTTTCATCAACTAAATAGGTCTAGATGACAACAAGCAATATATCAATAGTGTCCAAATAGTTCAGAACAAAATTATGGGTATGCTTATTTATTCTGCGTGGTCTTCAAAGCTCCATTTCATGCACATAACTTAGACTCCAGTTCACACTTGTAAGTATTAATAACTGAGAAACTTGAGGTAATATGTTTTTACTCTTTTGATTCATTGGAAATGAAGGGAATTCATTATAAACAACTACTCTAAGATTGTTATTCCTTATCTTGTGTTTTATCCTATGTTTTTTTTCCTACCCTATAACATTCATAATTTACCATTGTATTCTTGGACATTATAAACTTACCCACATCCATTACTACTCTCTCATTGTTTTTTTATTACCCATTAAGCCATGATCTATCTCTTCATATGTTTCTACCCAACTGATAATTGTGAAGAGTTGAGATAGTTAATCCACATCTCTTCTCAAGAACTCTTGTAGGCTGTGTTGAGTTGGGAATGTAGGGGGATTTGATAATGGACTGGTAGATGATGGGTAGGGTCCAATTCAATCTGGTGTAGCATGTTCTGGCATGTTTCAGAACTTTTTACCTATACATTAAATCCTCCAGGATCAAAGGCAATTGTTCAACATACATACATGGGATCAAGTGTCCTATCAATTTTGCAAATAATAATGGAAATGTTGGATAAATTGACATTATTTTGAAATAGTTTTTTTTGGGTTTTCTATATTAGATTTGAAACAACAATATATTTCATACCCCCATTTTGGATCCCACTTGCAACCTCAATGTTCCATGTTTCTACTCTGCAACAGATAAATCCAATGTATTCAACATGGAATTCCTCAAAGGGGAACAACTACTACATAAGGAGATTGCGGTGGTTCATCGCTCTGTTGGCTCCAATGATTCTCTTTCAGGTATCAGGTTATTATTTCTTCTATTGATGCTCTTGGAGATAGAGGTTGTTAAGTTTCTATTTTCATATTTAGGTTGTTGAATTATTTTCCAACTTATGTGAAGGTTGATTTGGTGAACATCATGTCGATTTTAAACAATTGGCCTTTGCTTACTTACTCTATGGACATTTACAATCAACAAAGGGGAAAATTCACCTATGTCAATTGTTTAACTTATGATTCTTCCCCATGCATTGGTGCAAGAAACAATGCATTATCATGTGTATTTATCATTTAATGAAACATACATGGGGTTTTCTTGTAGCCCACATTCATTATTAACCAATAGTCTTGGGGAAACAACACTGTCATATATTAAGAAAGAATTTGGTGGACAAGCTTCAACAATTAAAGAAAGCACCAAGAATGGGATTCCTCGCTTTAGTCATGGATATACATCAAGAGATGAGTGGATATGAGTGAACATGAAGCAACAAATTTCATGATAAGAACTTGTACTACTTCAAGCTATGACCTTATTTAATATTTACAACAAGGGTTAGTTTGAGAACATTTCCAGGACGAGGAATCTGCCATCATTGAGCATTTACGACTATGGGATTGGTTCAAGGTTTCTTTTTCCATTTGGGATTCAAAGTTTTATATTCATCTGAAATAGATGGTTCTAGGATATTGAATGGATTTGAGAAGATGGATGTTGTACCCTTAAATACAATCCTATCTCAGAAAGGTGTTCTTCTGCATGGTAGTTTGAAATTTTGGATTTATGAGGTGAAGGCCTTGCCCAACATGGATATGGAATCAAAGAAACTAAGGCAATGATTCACATCGTTTAAGATATGGATAGTAATAATCTAGAAAGGGACCCTCATCATCATCATAATATTATAACCAATGATCCTTATGTTTCAGTCCAAGTTGAAGGGGTTACTATTTCACAAACCCGTATAATAGACAACAACCGAGATCTTGTCTCGAATGAGCATTTTCATGTTGACCTGAATCATTATGCGTCGAAATTGGGGTTCACTGTTAAGGACAATAATGTGTTTGGATCTGATCTCATAGGAACCATGGTGATCCATGTGCATAAATTTTCGAGTTGTGACAAGATCGAGGACTAGTTTCCAATGCTTATTCCTATGAATTCCCATGTCACTAATGAATTACTTCCTGAGATTCAATTGGATGGTGCATGCATGATGAAGCATATACTTATTATGTGGACATGATAAATAAAACAATCCTTGGGAAGTGATTTATCAAGGAAGATTTTTCCAAATATCCTCGCATTGGGTGGCAGATTGATCCCTTCGAATATTCTGTTGTTCAAGGTTATCTTCTAAGTGCAGAGGTTGGATTTGAAGAATTGTTCTCTTCTAGGGATGACTATCAATACATTGCCAAAAGGAGAGAAGATCATATTATGGAGGTATTTTGATGTGGTTCTAAGTCACCTGGTTCTTCAATAGATGGTAATGGAACAATCATTGTTAATGGTTCTCCTATGTCTTCTTATCACCAATCTCCCAAACAAAATGCTAATGAAACATATATGACTTCTTTTTCAATGATTCTTCTACAATGTTGAGTGCACTGTGATCTTGTGAGGCTTGAGTGTCACTTTCTTATAATTATTAATATCCCATTTCTGGAGATCATTGCGAAGTAAGCTATTACCCATCCAAATATTGTGTGGTCTTTATCTACTTTCTGTAAGACCGACTACCTGAAACTGTTTGGGTGGACTATTTAGAGAGAATTTTGGGGTGATAGAGAATTTTTGACAACAAGATATATTTTTTCAAGACTTTCTCTGAAGTCACAAAGGGATTGGATTCTTATAGGTTTCCTGCAACTATTATGGGTTTTGCGTGTGGTTTTACTAAATATGTCTTTAATTGCATTATATTTCAACCATCTACCTATTGTAAAAAAATTTGGTGAAAATGCCCCTTTAGTTTCAAGCAAGAAAGGCGGTTGCACTGAATATTGTGGTTCCTACCTTGAAGCTAAGGGAGATGCATACACATTCTTTCCAAAAAATAATTTGACCTTGGAACCCATTGATCACTACTGAGCAGAAGCTGACAGTGAATTAATAGATGATAAAATTCTCAAAGATATAAAGAAATGATGGTAAAAAATTCTTGATACAACTGATTTTATGAAAGAGTTTGGTCTTCCATCCAAAACAAGGACAAAAGAAGGGTAATCTACCATTTTCTGTTTCAGTTCCCTAATTGTTTTAATTATCATCAGAGAGCATACTTGGAGGAAGGACAACTACATTCATCTCTAAATTGAGGGCCTGCTCAATACCTACTTCATTTGGCATGAGGACATGCCAATCCACAGGCACGGGGGATAATTTTATGCCATGTCAGGATTATTTTTTGTATTTAAGTTTTTCCATATATCTGTTGCAATCCAACCTTTCAACTTTTCTCAATGGTGAACTCTTTGCTGACAAAAAAGGTAAGAAAGCCAACATTGGATGTATCTAGGAGCTTGGTTGTGATCTCTCTTATGCAATTGCTAGTAACAGATGGTCGTTAAGTCTTGGAATGGGATTGAAGTAAGGTTACTTTATTTGGTTGTTCTTATAAATTTTTATTGAAAAAATCATGTATCTTTTCTTTTCAAAAGTGTTTCTTCTTTAAAGATTTTTCATACAAAGTGTTACTGCAAGAATACAATGATAATGGTATTTTTGAAAGAGGTATGTGTGCAATTTGTAAATTTAGTGAGATGGGCAGACTAAGTGCCATGGGTTGACACTTGATTTCCTGGAGCTCTGAACATGTTTTTGTTTAGCTCTTCAAGATTATAGGGATGCATTGCTTGATATTCAAGCAATCTTGACTTTAAATACAAACTATATAATTCATGGAGGGACTTTAACATTCAACAAGGTACATCTCAAAATGTAGTTTGCACCACTGGTTTTCATTGGAAGTTTGAACAACATATAGGATTTATTTATGACGGGAAAATCGAGTAGTGGCAATGCAAATCAATGAGATTCAATCAACACAAACATAATTTGAAATATATTCTGCAGTAGACGTCAGATATGGTAGTAAATCTGGAAAATCTTGGGAGGATTTTACACCCATAAAATTATGAGAGAAAATGGTCTTTACCTACTTTTTTGACACAAGGGCATGCCAACCATCAGGCATGGGGGAGATGTTGGCTCCCTATTTTGACATCTTTTTCATTATCAGTTGGCCTTATTTTGACCATTCTACCCTATCCCTGCACCCAATTACTATGCCTATTACCATATATACCCATACTTATGAAGCTAATGTGCCTAACAAGCTTGATGTTGTTAATATTTATAATTTACTTTGTTTTTAGTAAATTAGAAAAAGGTTTAGACTAATCTTGTTGATGACATATATTCTTAGTTCACTTCTGGTACTCGAATTGTTGTTTATCATAATTATGCCCCTCCAGTTGGAATTATTCCACTTCAGTTTTGTCACTAGAACCCTCGATGTGGTGTGGTGTTCATCTGATCACACCCATGGTCCAACATGGAAGCCTCCAACCCGTGGTCAAATATCCTCAGTCAAATACGTGCCAAATTAGTAGCAATGATATTCCCACGTGTTTTTTGAGCTAATGAAGACGAATCTAGAGAATCTAAAACACAGGTTTTGTGCAGAATATCCTAATTTGAGTAAATTACGAGTGGTTTTCTCAAGAAGTGCATGATTTTTTGGATACAACCATTTCTCTAAACTGGGTTTGCCTAGATTTATTGTTGCGACTGTCTTCTTGAATGTTCCATCCAAATGGATGCACCCAACTAGAAAGGAGATTGAATCAAGTTATTCTCAACTCTTTTGTGTTATGAGAAACAATTTTTAATCGGATCTTGAGTTATCTCTGCAACCAAGATCCACCAAAAATGAGATAAACAATATCTTGTAAACTATTTATATTCTGATAGTTATGATTTGATGGAATTAGTTTTGATTCACTCCATTTCTCTTCTCTGTATATATATAAACACATAACAGAGGACAAGATTATTATTGTGAGGAGGAGAACATTATTGTAAGAGGGAGTGGAATCCATGCTTGGATACTTGTAATCTATGATTTTCATTCCATAATAATCAATTACTGATATTATGTTCCTGTACTTGAGTACTCACTTAGTTTGTAAGATTTCTCAGTGTGTGCTAGGTTTGGCAGGGCTCTCATTCCTTGGCATGCGTTGTGTTTATTTATTTTTAGTTATATAGTAGATTTGATTTCCATTTTCATATTTGTTTAGTTCCTTTTGTTTATCAGTCTTTTGATTTAGCTAAAGATATAGATGCAATTGCTCAGAACCAAAGATAATTGTTATAATTACATTCATTTGGAAGTACAAGAACATTTGGAATTATCCAGTGAAAGATTATATTCAGAGTTGATTAAGTGTAATTGACATTCATGGTGAATAGTTGGAAGATGCCTCTGTATTTCTTGTATTTTCAAGCTTTGTATTCCCAATTCTCAGTCTCATTTGCAAGATTTATTTTATATTTGAGTTGATCACAAAAGTTGATTATCTACTGAAGATTGAAGGATTGATCTACTTGATAAATGATCACATGAACCTTTAGGAAAAATATTGAGGTTTATGCAAATATAATATTTCATTAATCCTCATCTAGAGATGTGATGTTTTTATTGTATAGGCCGATCTATGTTCAATTTGATTTCATTATAAGCTTTGAATTAGTTTGCAGAAACTTCTTTGGTAGGGAAGGATAGGCTCTAATCCAACATTTATTGTTCTTGCATATCAAAGTTTACGCTCCTAGATTGATAGAATTAATGTCAAGGATTTATACATATAAATAAACCGAGAAAGGGAACTCATTGCTAGGAAAACTACTGGTAAAAACAACAACAACAAGCTTGTTGCTTTAGTGCAACTCACACAGGAGTTCACTCTTTAGGCCTGACAACTTGGTTCTCTTGCAAGACTAACAACTTCTTCAATATTTAGCTCCAAAATTCTCTAGAATTCTCCCTCCATGGTTGTTCCAGCCTTGGAGCTCCTCTTTCCTGTTCTTTGCTTGTTGTTCATATAAAAAACATGACTATAAAAATTTCCCCCTTTGGCCATACACATTTCCTTTTCCCCCAAGCCAACTGACTACTCACTCTTTCCAATGTTGATTATAATTCAACCCCATGCTCCCAATAACTATGGGATGTGAATTCTCACACCCACCCTCTTACATGTATTTAATGATTGGACTCTCATACACTCAAACAAAAAATATAAGTTTTATACACAATGATAATAAAATTTAGGAATGTGGGCTTGGATTAATACCCATAAATATATTCCCCCTTGGACCTGACCTCTTAGACACTCCCTCCTCTTGAGGAAAACTCAGCCCCCATCTTCGTCCATGTCCCCCAGTAGCTGACATTACATTTTATTTATTAAAATTTAGAAATACGATTCACATATACATCACTTGGCCATAACCATATTTCATATCTACATTAAACATTAATTAAATTGGGGATTATAGTGGGGATGTTACATTCCCCCTCCCATACTGTTAGCACTAAGAATCACTCTCATATTGCAAGAGGATAAGCCTAGTACCCATCACAAGGTTTGTGAATGTAAATTAATGATGAAAGGTCAAATGGACAAAACTCAACATAAGAATGTTTTAACACAGAAATATGTGCTAGCATGCATAAGCAAATGAAGTTTTGATTAACTTCAGTCAGTGGTTTAAGGATAAAGGTGAATAGAAGGAAGACTTAGTGAGAAAGGTGGATAGATCTGCTATAAACATGAGGCCTTCAAGTAGCTAGGAGAAGAAAAACTCAGTCACAAGAAATTCTTGAACTTAAAGTTTAAAACACTTAAAAACATTCATAGCAGCATTATAATCAAACCTTCATTATAACACAACCACAAAATATCACATGGATCATCCAATCATGAGCATTTTAGAATAAAAGGAAATAATATGATGAAAGGAAATTGACTTCTATTAATGAAAATGTCTCAAGTCTCATACATAACCAGAGAACAACTCTGTTTAGTCAAAATATTACAAAAGGGAGATCTACTCAACCATATGAACCTCTCATATAATTCATATCATGTAGTTATAATCAAAACAGTAGAAAACAACTATGGGTGCGATCTAGCCTTCTTATCCTAGGATTCTCCTAAAAAATCTACAAGTCTAACATATGTACCAACAAATTTAACAAACTGCTAAAATCAAGGAGCTTGTTGGCAACCACTCTAACATAAAATGAATGACATGTATTATTGCTTGGGCGCATCTTCTCCAGTGCCATGTGTCCTCCAACTCGTATGTTGCTCCCTAACTGCCACCTGTTGATCTTCGACACCCTCCAAATCATCAAAGTCAAGAGGAAGAAATGAATTCAAAACCTCTGACTATAATGGCCAGTTTATGTTGCCACATGTTGCTCTTGGATTGGACCCTATATAAGAACATGATTGCAGAAGTTGTCAAGGGCGGTTTGGATCCACACCGCTTTGACCCCCACAATCCACCACCAACTTCCACGTACCTCTTTCACTATACCATGGTTTCGATTGCGGGACCGCTCTAGAATTTTAATGTTCAAGCATGTTCTGTCCTTGCAATGAAGTGTGGTCATCGATCTATTGCAATTTGCGATCTGGGAAACCCTGTTATTTTAGCGCCCTTGCTAAAATTTATCCATCTGCCAACTCCAGAATCCTTTTAACCATGCTTAGATATGGAGCCAATTTTGGAATTTGGGATCTTTGAATGCTGAGCAGGAATACTTTCCGGAGGATGGTCTCCTGAATCTGACGTGGTGGCCTGACATCAGTGTGCTGACATGTCATGGAAATAAGGGTGACACGTGTCACGTGGAAATGGATGAATGACGCAACTAAATGAATTGGAATGAGTGCCACATGTCAGGGCCAGATGGAATCCACTTGTCTCCACAGATGAGTTCCATAAGTCTCGACGGATGAGTGTCAAATGTCTTTGGTACTTCGGGATTCAGGAGTTTTGGATTGTGAAGCATGAAAAAATCCCAGAGTGGTACGAGCCCAGAGTGACGTGGTGGCCTGACGCTATATGATGTCACAACTATTGATGGATGAACACCATGTGTTGAGTTGAAAAACACTCATGGAGTGGTAAGGCCCGAAGTGACGTGGCATCCTGATGTCACTTAGGGACTTCGACTCTTCGAGACTTCAAGATGTAGATCATGGAAATCTTTCGAAGTAACTTTCTCCCAGTTTACATGGCAATCTCTTGTCACTTTGGCACTTCGGGCTTCGGGAGTTCGGGAGTTTGGAATGTAAAGCATGGAAATATCCTGAAGTAAATTTCTCCCAGTTGACATGGCAATCTCTCATTACTTCGACACTTCGAGCTTCAGGAGATTTTGAACATGGGCATGAATATCATCAGAAGTGATTTTCTCCCGATTGATGTGGTAGTCTCTCGTTACTTCGACACTTGGGGCTTCGGGATATTTTGAACACGAGCATGAATATCGTCCGAAGTGACTTTCTCCTGATTGACGTGGCAGTCTCTCGTTACTTCGACACTTCGGGCTTCGTGAGCTTTTGAACACTAGCATGAATATCGTCCAAAGTGACTTTCTCCTGGTTGATGTGGCAATCTCTCGTCACTTCAGGACTTCATGACTTCGACACTTCAGGGCTTCTATCTGGTCATTAATCCTTGCACAAATTTGAAACTTTGAATGCACAAGAGCCGTTAATATGAATCTGTACATGGGATCTCCACTGTTGAAAATTGAACCTGTCTGTTTGCTTGTATTTCAAGCTCGAAATGGACTGCTCTGAATGCTACATTTTGCTGATAGTTTTCCCCTGTGCATACAACATACTTGGCTGGCCTGCTGTAAGCTCAATTAAAGGCAAACAATATGACCAATAATTCAATTCAAATCACGATATGCGTTTATCCTTCAAGAAATACAGAAAAACTTTGTGCAAAGAATCAGTCAGCAAGACAATAAGGAAAAACAGGTCATTGAACAAAAGGGAAACCGACTTTATTAATTAGAAGAGGAAAAACTTATAGGAAGGTATGAGGAAAAGAGAGAGACAAGAAAAAGGTGTAGACTTAGGTCTTTAACAACAACTACATATGACCCATGACAACTTCATGTGATAACGCCTACACTCGTGCAACATCATCGATGCACAAAACCATACCAAAATACGTATACAAATTTACATCACAATACTTAGAAAATAAAAATTTTGAAATTTCACAACTTCAACAAAAGTTCTAACCATATTCTCGTATTCTTCTCAACTTGCTGACCCAAGAAATGTGCCCCCTTCATTGTTCTTAGTCCATTGGGTTGCACCATTATTTTATAAGGTTGTCAGTGCAGGTAACCAAAAACTCTGAGATGTGGTTATGGAACTCTAGCTGCCCAAAAAAAAGGAGTCTTTCATTTTTAGCTTCTATTTTCTTCAAAAGCGTAAAAAATTTGTGGGTATTCCTCTTGCATGGTTTCTTTGTGCTCCCATGTTTCATATTCAGGACCATATCAGGTCAATTGGACCTTTACTAGAATATTTCTTTGTTCCTGAGCACTTTGACTTTCCAGTCCAAGATGCGCACTAGTTCCACCTGGATCAAAATCCAATCAATTATGTGGTTAGGGTAAGGCACATGTTTATTTAATAATGACACATGAAATACATTATGCACTCTCATGGATGCATGCAATGCTAGCATTTCTAAGATTTCAAAAGGCCCACAATATCTTGCTACCAACTTTGGGAAACAACCCAATCTTAGCGAACTTATTTTCACTTTCACTTTTAGAAATACATTCTCACCCACTTTAAAATATTTGAAAGTTGTGTTCTTGTCTGCATAATTTTTATGCTTGTCCTGGGTAGCTTTTAAATTTTGCATGATCTTGGTCATTTTCTCTTTCATTTCTTTTAATAAATCTAGCCCAATAACAACTCTGTCTACTGGGTTATCCCAACTCACTGGTGTGTTACACTTCCTTCCATACAATGCTTTAAATGGGCTTATTTTTAATGAGGCTTGATACCCATTATTGTAAGAAAAATACACTAAGTAGATGTAATCCTCCCACTTTGATGGTCGGTCCATCACATACATTCTGACCATGTATTCAATTATTTTGTTAGTCCTCTATGTTTTCCCATCTAATTCTGGGTGATACGTTGTACTAAGATTTAGATTTGTCCCAAAGTATTTGAACAAACCTTTTCAAAAATTGGAAGCAAATTTTGGGTCTCTGTCTGAAACTATTGTCTTGGGCACTCCATGTAGCTTGGAAACTTCTTTCATGTATATTTACACAATATTTTCTACTTTGTATGTGGTCTTTACTAGAATAAAATGTGCACCCTTAGTCAATTTTCCACCATTACCATGATGGAATCATGCTGCTTCGCTATTACGAGAATATTTGTAATAAAATCAATTGTAACCACTTTCCATACTCAGGAATGGAAAATGGATATAGAAGGCTAGTTGGATGTCTATGGTTGGCCTTCACCTTCTGGAAATCAAGACACTTGACAATATAATTATCCACTTCTTTCTTCATTCCCGAATGCTTTTTACAACTGCAATTGATTTCTAATATCCCAGGTGCCCAACATATAACACATTATGAATTTCTCTCAGTACTATATTTTTTATCTCTATGGAATTCAACACATATACATTGCCTCTGTACATGATGATTCCATCCTCATTCAGCTCATAATATTTAGATTTTTGCCAAAAATTACCATGCTGTAATGTTTCTTTTGTTTTCAAATAATGTTGATCTAAATTTTCTACTTCAATAATTTGATCTTTTAAATCATATCTATACATGCTAATGGATGCAACATGCATCTCATGGGATCTTCTACTGAGTGCATCAACCACTTGATTTTATCTTCCTTTGATATGTTTAATTTCAAAGTAATATTCACTAAGAAATTCAAGCCATCTAGGTTATTTGGAATATAATGTGGGCTGTCCAAACAAATGTTTCATACCAAAGTGGTATGTCCTTAGCTCAAATATACTCCCCATGAGGCAATATCTCCACATTTTTAGTGCATGAATTATAGCTTCTAATTCTATATCATGGGTAGCATAATTCCTCTCATGCTCTTTTAATTTTTGGACTCATAACATACCCGATGGTCCTTTTGTGTGAGGAATCCACCTAGCCCTTCCTTGCACACAACAAAGTCTTCATCGAGGACTACAATCTTCAATATTGTCACACTAATCAAAATGTCTTTCAACTGTTGAAATATTTCTTCACATTTGGAAGTCCATTCAAAATTCATTGCCTTCTTATGCAAAGAAGTAATGGGGCTTGCAATATTTAAAAATCCTTTTATGAATCTTCAGTAATAACCTACAAAACCCATGAATGATCTAAACTTTGTAACATTTATTGGTGTTGTCCATCCTCTAATGGCTTCTACCTTTCTAGGATCAACTGCTATCCCATTGACTGAAATAATATGCCCCAAGTAGTGAATCTTATTTTGATAAAATATGCACTTACTTATCTTCACATACAATTTGTGCTCTCTTAAAACTTTTAGAACCATTCTCATATGTTGCTCACATTCCTCTTCTATATTTGAATAGATGAGTATATCCTCCGAGAACACAATTAAAAACTTTTCCAAGTACTCCTTAAACATTCCATTCATTAGGCACATGAAAACAACTAGGACATTTGATAGCCCAAATGGCACTACCGCAAATTCATAATGCCCATATCTTGTTCTGAATGTTGTCTTGCTGATAGATTCTTCCTTTATCCTCACTTAGTGATAACACGATCTCAAGTCAATCTTGTAAAATATTCTTGCACGCTTCAACTGATCAAATAGGTCATCAATCCTTGGCAAAGGATATTTGTTCTTTATGGTGACCTTATTCAACTATCTAAAATCAATACACAACCTTAAGGTTCCATATTTCTTCTTCACAAAAAGAACTAGGGATCCCCAAGGTGACACACTTGGGCATATATACCCCTTCTTTAACAACTCTTTAATCTGCATCTATAACTATTTCAATTCTGGTGTGCCCATTTTGTAAGGTTTATTGGACACTGGGGTAACTCCTGGCACTAAATCAATAGATAAATCATTGTCTCTCTCTTTGGTGGGAGTCATGGGATTTCACCAAAAACATCTTCAAAATCCCTCAAGACTGGATGGTATTCAAATCTTTCCACTTTATCTCTGGCTTCCTCTTCTATATGGGATGCAAAAATATGACATCCCTTCATGAAGCTCTTTTTTAGCTGCATGGTTGAAATTTATGTAACGAATACAACCCTTGGAATTCCTTGAACCTTTCCTTGATTTCCTACCTCATCAAGACAAGTGATTGTCTTGTTGTAATAGTCTAGGACAACATGTTTTTTTTCCAACCAATCCATGCCAATTAGGAAATCATATGAACCCAATGGTATGATGTTCACATCTACCTTTGTGTTGATTCCAATAATGTCTATTAGGAAATATTTAACCATCTCATTGATTTTCCTCTTAGCTCCCATGGTTAATTGAACTAACCAATATTTCTTATGCTTTCTCCTTTGTAAGTGAAATATTTCAACAATGTAAGAGTTTATATAACTATGAATAGCTCCATAATCAATTAAACTGCTATGGGTTAGTTATCAATATTACCTTCCACTTCAATGATGGGGGATTGATATTCTACTTACTTGTTGTTCAAGGTTGCATAAATCCTTGGCATGTTTCCTCCCATGCCTTCAACCGTTTCAACCTCCTGAATTTTGTGGAAAATACCTATTATTTCTCCTTTTTGAGGGAAATCCCTATATAAGTGATTTCCTTCACATCCCCAACATTGTACAAGCTACTGCCTTGGCCTTTTCCTAATGAATCTACCATCCCAGGCTCAATTTGGGTCGACTGACCTTGTTTATTTTTGTTGAAATAATGTAACTGCGAATAGCATTCTTATTATTTTGTTATTGGATTAAATCCCCATTGTGGATTAATCATGTCATTATTATTATTTTTATTGTTAGGTTAATCCCCATT
>JZKD02S0060189.1:160379-184326 GCA_000966675.3 Picea glauca
GGATAAATGCTGTGTACTTGTGGATGTGTATTTCTTAGTGATCTTGTGGTTATTATGCTCTTATCTTTATGAAATGCAAAGAACTATAATATCAGCATAAAACATTAACAATTTTCTTGTGATTTGTTCTTGAAAAAGGGTGTCTTAAAACCTTTCTACCTTTGATCCCTCTTTCCTTTCATATTATCATTCCAGTCTTTTTGGAAAACTTCCCTCTACTTAGCTCATAAAGATGATTTTCTCTCCTTATGTCCTTGCCCAAAGTATTTGGGTTATCATAGTGTATCTTGTCACTGTAGAAGGAGGATAACCCGCTCACAAACCTTTGAATTTTGACCTTCACATCCTTTATGAAGCCCACATATTTAAACAACTCAAAGAACCTCTTCTCATATTCATCCATTGTCATGCTTCCCAATTTGAGTTCAAATAACTCTTTCATCTTCCTTTCATAGTAATGTTTTGAAAAATATTTCTCTTGTAAATATCATTTGAACTGCCTCCATGATATCTTCTTCTAATCAAGGTGCTTGGCTTGCTTAAGTTGATCCCACCACATAGTTTCCTTTCCTTACAAGTGGTAGGTTGAAATTATGGTTTCTACCCTTGAGGGGTAATCATGAAACTATAAATATTTATTCATTCCAACAACCATGCCTCAACCTCTTCTCCCTTTCTTGCTCACCATTGAAAGTTAGTAGCTTGATTTTCTTGAGTTCACTTTGAAATGTGCTTGCCTCAGGCCTTCTCCTTTGCCTCTTGATAGGAGACACACTTGGATTTCTCCCTAGCCCTAAACTTGCATGAGATATCCTAATGGATTGCTTCGAAGAATGATGATGCATGCTCATAATTATTTATTGTCTATCATTCCCATGATAATCCCTTCTACTATGGGATCTGGATGCTGTCACTCGTCTAGCACTAACTTCTTGTGTTGTGCCAGAGTCTTATTGGATTTCCTCTGCAACATATTCAAACTCTGTAGTATCTCCTCTTGATATTTCATAATCTTCTAATTATCTTCCCTATAAATTTACACTTCTCTATACATTGATTCTCATAGTTACAGGCTCCTAGATACCTCTTCTTCCATTAGAATCTATCTCAACATTTCCCATGTTGAAATGTATCCCTCTGATTTCCTCTTTCCAGTTGTAGGACCCTTGGGCATCCTCCATGACTATAATTCTCATACAGGAACCAAAATTCCCTCATGTACCACTAAATTCTACAAGAAAATGTGCATGCAACATAATTTTCTACCACACACACACACACACACATACAGTTCTGGAAAAACAATGCATACATTTTCTTCTCTTTAATGTCACCAATCATCTTATTTTGAGTTGAATATAAATTCGACTACTCATATCAATTTTCTAGGTTTATAGATGGATTCTTGTTATAGGAGAATCCCCCTGCGGACAAGTGGATTTCCTCTTGGATACTAGACCCCTATAACCAAGATAGAAAGGTGCAAATGTTGAACACTGACATTCCTTCTAATGAAGCTAAACTAGTCAAGGAATAAGAAGAAAGGAATATAAATACCTTTAATAAAATTTGTCCTTGCTCGATCCAGGCTGATCTTGATCTCCAAGTCTTTCAGAAGGTCCTGCAATTGAAGGAACAACAACGAAAAAACATACTTCCTATTCCTACCATGATTAGCTTCGAAATAGATCTATAAAAAAGAACAAATTCATGAAACATACACAAATTTGAAGGAAACGGGCCAAGCACAGTATATATATTAATGAAAAAAAATCAAAGTGCTTACAACCATAGATGTATATGCAACAACTTTACCAAGCTCTCTTTTTCCAGACCCTTGCTCAAAAGTTCCACGATCAGAATGATTGTAACTTTCACTGATAAATCTCCCTTATGAGATCATAAGTTTGATGCCTCTAAACTGCCATGTCTATTTTTCACCATGAGAAGGCCTCCTTATATAATCTTGGAAATGCCCAACCACCTTAGAGATTCTTGGGATAGGTTGAGGATATTTCTCCATCAATTGTGGATCCTCCCTAAGATCCAGCCTTGACCTCAGATTCGAATCCAACTAACTCCAAAGATGATTGAGATTTTTCCCTGATTTTCCTCAACAATCATAGATTCCCTCAAACAACCTAGCGCTCCCTCAGAATGGGACACAAAGTGTTGCAATGCTCCCCCAAAGAAGGGTAGGGAGCGCTTGCACTCCCTGATAGTGGGTAGGGGAGCACTGCCCAAAATTTCCTTAAAAAAGCCCACCGCTCCCCCAGAAGGGTGCACAAAGTGCTGGAACGCTCCCCTAAAGAAGGGTAGGGGGCGCTGGCACTACTTGATAGTGGGTAGGGGAGCGTTGGCCTTCAAAATTGATTTTTAAGTGGTTTTCTTCATGGAAAATGCTTTGTACTCTTCATCAAATGATTTCTCTTCCTTAAACCATTCTTTGAGGGTGTGTCAAGTGTCCTTGTGATGTTGTTAGAGACACGACATACGCGAGATGGAGGTATGATGTTTGCGACACTTGTGACCAAGATGCGACACTTGCGACACTTTAAATGACGACAATAGGTCATCATTGAAGTGAGTGATTTTGATGTGTAACAGATTCCCCCCCCAAAGTGTGAAGTTAGAAGACGTGATGACTGAAGTACTTTGTAGACTTTTTCTAGCAAGGGTATGGACTCGGAGAACCTGGTAGAAGTTTCACGCAACCACCAAACAAATATTATGACATGTTTCAAACCCAAGGCAGGCATACTTATGCTTGAGTGATAAAGAATTTCAAGGTATGGCCGCCATAAGATACACTGCAGATCCATAATTATATTAACAAAAATTATAGCCACCAAAGATACAATGTGGATCTATATCGCCATGACATGAGATGATCGTAGCCACGAGAAATACATAGTGGATCTATGAGACGACACAACATAGACAAAAACCAATACAAAGTGGATCTATGTGACAGTATATGTGTTAATATTCAAGAGAAACTCTGTCGCAACCTGGGAAAAGTGCATAACAGAGTGGTTACTCAACCCAGGGTCTTCTTACCGATCTTGATGTAGTACGAATGTAACCATGTGAATAGATGTCCTGATGTCGAACATGGCAGAAACCACTTGATTACCGGTCAATGAGGTAAACCGTTAACACGTGCGAGGGAAATCACCATTGATGTCAATGATTCCCAAGGTACCCTAGTACATTCCAACGAATGTGAATAGATGAGATGAAGTCGAACATCTGTGGAATCATCCGATCAGGGATCAATGATGTAAACCCACTGTCAGAAGAAAGGAGGCCTTCCATTGAGGCATGTAGGTCCCAAGGTACTAATTGGTTTCTAAGTCTAGTTCCCAGATAATGTGTTGAAGTCGACAGGAACAAACTCTTCGCAGGAGGGCCTTGATGTATCCCCCATCAACGACATGAAACTGACACAGAGATGTAAATTGGTAGATCAAATGAACATGGATTGACATGGGTATTGAAACAAGATATTTTTTATGTCTAACTCTCGAGGTAGATACTTCCCTTGAAAAATGAGGCACAACAACATAAACATGACATGGACCAAAACATGATGATGTAGTGGATACTGTGACTTTCGTCGGGTGACCCAAAAGAGTAAAGAAACTCAGAGGATTATTTCAGTGCAGAGGTTCAACAAATTAAAATTTATGGAAAGACAAAGTGTTGTGTTCAAGGGTGACCGTAAGTGTGACTTGTAATGTTCCCAAAATCTTCTTGGCTTTCTTCCTTCAATTTTTTCCCCCATCCAGATAGAGGAGTACCTCTTTTTGATTTAATGAGCTCAAGGAGGATAACACATGCTCGATATAACTCACCTTTGGTAAGTCCCTCTTCCTTTGTTTAACGAACTGGAAGAAGTAAGGGTTTGGTCCCATATGGGCCCTTTAATGTATGATTTTTTTAACGAGTCTAGAGAAGGTAAACTCGATGCTTTTTCATGTTTAGAGAGTCTGAAAATAACTTAAAGACGAATCCAGGGTTTCCCTTTTTCATAATTTTAGTCTTGCGAGGCCGAAAAAGAGATAAAATACCACTCGCAAGACGCCTTTTCAAACCTTTTAATGAGTGTGAAAGGAATCAAGATCACTCGACAATCTTTTCATGTTTAGAGAGTCTGAAAAGAACTTAAACATGACTCCAGCGTTGTCCTTTTTCGTAATGTTAGTCTCGCGAGGCCAAAAAAGAGATAAATTATCGCTCGAAAGACTCCCTTTCAAACCTTTTAACGAGTGGGAAAGGAAGCAAGATCACTTAGCAATATTTTCATGTTTAGAGAGTCTGAAAAGAGCTTAAAGATGACTCTAGGGGGTTCATTTTTCGTGTATCCATGCGAGTCTGAAAAAAGGATAAAAGTTTACTTGGTGATTTCTCCTGTTTGTTCGAGCGTGAGAAGGAAATAAGACCATGCTCATTATTGGTTTTATTTTTACACAAGCTTGAAACAAAATTAAACTATGATTGTAAATTCTCAACGTAATTTCCAAAGGTTTGGATACCCATGGATGGTTGGTACTCTGCCCCCAGCTTGAAAAGCTAGTGGCATAACTCCAGAAAGATAATCAAAGGCTGGAGACATGCCCCCCAAGCTTCAAATCATTCACCAAATTTGAGGTTGTCACCAATTTCTGTACTATATGGAGAAAAATGATAAGGGTGGATGAAATGAAGGTTCAAATACGAGACCTAATGAAAGACTCGACTCAACATCTATGAGATCTGGAGAAAGACTCGAACTAACAAGAGAGGTGAATGTTTCATTTTTTAACGAGCTTGACATAGGAAAAGAACTATGCTCAAGGCTCTCGGTTGAATCCCCATATTCCTGTTTCATTTTTTAATGAGCTTGCTATAGAGAGAAAAACTATGCTCAAGGCCTTTGTGTCATTTTTTAATGAGCTTGCCACAGAGAAGCGAAACTATGTTCGTGACTTCTGTTTCATTTTTTAATGAGCTTGCCACATAGAAGAGAAACTATGCTCGTAACCTTTGTTTCATTTTTTAATGAGCTTGCCATAGAGAAGAAAACTATGCTCGTAACCTCTGTCTCATTTTTTAGCGAGCTTTCCATAGAGAAAAAAACTATGCTCATGACCTTTGTTTCATTTTTTAACGAGCTTTCTACAGAGAGGAAAACTATGCTCAAAGTTTCTGTTTCATTTTTTAACCAGCTTACCACAGAGAAGAGAAACTAAGTCGCCAATTTATGTTACAGGAGAATCCTCCTGTGGAC
The DNA here is from genome assembly GCA_000966675.3 of Picea glauca. NCBI lineage: Eukaryota > Viridiplantae > Streptophyta > Pinopsida > Pinales > Pinaceae > Picea > Picea glauca. The sequence continues at coordinate 165,652 of JZKD02S0060189.1, forward strand.
AAGTGGATTTCCTCTTGGATACTAGAACCCTATAGCCAAGACAGAAAGGTGCAAATGTTGAACACTGAGATTCCTTCTAATGAAGCTAAACTAGTCAAGGAATAAGAAGAAAGGAATATAAATACTTTTAATAACGTTTGTCCTTGCTCGATCCAGGTTGATCTTGATCTCCAAGTATTTCATATGGTCCTGCAATCGAAGGAACAACAATGACAAAACATACTTCTTGTTCTTACCATGATTAGATTCGAAATAGATCTATCAAAAAGAACAAATTCACAAAACATACACAAATTTGAAGGAAACATGCCAATCACACACACACACACACACACACACACACACACACATATATATTGATTAAAACAAAGCAAAGTTCTTATAACCATAGATGTAGATGCAACAACTTCACCAAGCTCTCTTTGTCCAAACCCTTGCTCAAAAGTTCCATGATTAGAATGACTGTAACTTTCATTGATAAATATCCCTTATGAGATCATAAGTTTTATGCCTCTAAACTGGCATGCCTATTTTTCACCATGAGAAGGCCTCCTCATATAATATTGGAGAGGCCCAACCACCTTAGAGATTCTTGGGATAGGTTGAGGATATTTCTCCATCAGTTGTGGATCCTCCCTAAGATCCAACCTTGACCTTAGATTCGAATCCAACTAACTCCAAAGATGAGGAGGGATTTTCCCTGATTTTGCTCAACAGTCAAAGATTCCCTCAAACATCCTAGCACTCCCTTAAAATGGGACACAAAGTGTTGCAATGCTCCCCCAAAGAAGGGTAGGGAGCACTGGCACTCCCTGATAGTGGGTAGGGGAGAACTGCCCAAAATTTCCTTAAAAAATCCTATTGCTCCCCCAGAAGGGTGAACAGAGTGCTGGAACGCTCCCCTAAAGAAGGGTAGGGAGCGCTGGCACTCCCTGATAGTGGGTAGGGGAGCATTGGCCTTAAAAATTGATTTTTAAGTGGTTTTCTTCATGGAAAATTCATTGTACTCTTCATCAAATGATTTCTCTTCCTTAAAACAGTATTTGAGGGTGTTTCAAGTGTCCTTGTGATGTCGTTAGAGACACGACATAAGCGAGATGGCGGTATGATGTTTGCGACACTTGTGACCAAGATGCGACACTTGAAATGACGACAACAAGTCATCATTGAAGTGAGTGATTTTGATGTGTAACAATTCTCCTCCTCAATAAATTTCCAACGACTATTCATTTTCCCAAATATGATCCTTGAGCTGAAAGTTATGGTCTATGGAAGTTAAACGATTTTCTCATTTTTATCCTTTACTACTACATGTGTCTTTTCTTCCATCCTATGCAATTTTAGGTGCCTAGATTTAAAATCTAGCTCCATTGTTGTATTCTATGGTCCATAAAATTTCCATAGACTACTCAAGTGCCCCAAACTAACTTCTTAGCAAGGATTTATTCCTCCTGGAAGTGATCTAATACTAAAATTATACCTTGTACTGTTTCAACTGTAACTTTCTTATATGAGCTCTATTTTGCACCAAGAATAGCTTGTTGGAAAGATCTCATTGATCTCTTTCATTTAAGCTGAAAATACATTGTATACCTTTGTTACACATAGTTCTCTCTATTTAGAATACATTAAAATTCCGTTTAGGGCCTCAAAATTCCCCCACAAGTTGATAACCTCCAAAAACTGCATTTTTTCATGGAAACTTTGATTGTTATAATGTTGTAATATCCTGTTAATCCAAACCCACAACCTATTGGAATTAGCTTCATGACCCTTTTTCCATCATGAATATCAACTTACCATGTATCTTGACTTCCCCGTAGCTCACGACCCGCAAGAGTTTCGAAAACAACCCTCGTAAACTCTTACCTTCGCAGGGTGGTTGAGCTAACACCTCATTATGATCTTCCTGCAACCCATAGTTCACAATCCTATCAGGATTAAATTTGTGGTCCTCTCCCATGGAAAAATTAAGTTACATTCTATAATGTTTTTTCTGTGACCCGTGGCTCACAATCTTATCAGGCTCAACCTCTGCGGACCTTACCTTTGCTGGGTGGTTGAGTTAATGCGCCATAGGATTTCCTCATGACCCGTGGCTTGTAATCCCATCTCGCAAGCCTCACTCTCGCATAATATTTTTCCCTGTGAGATCGCAACCCACAAACCTACGTAAAAACTCTTCGTGGAACTTTCCCACAAGATTCTTTTTCCTGCGAGCCCACAACCTGCAAGCATGCGGCCTTGCGGCACCAACTTCTCCAATAGAGAAGTCCCAAAAATTCTTCCATAGTCTACAACCCATGACAGCATGCCCATCTGATTGACCAAATAGTCCATATCTAATCTCTTTCAAATTAACAACTTCTATTCATTTGGTATTGTGCTTGCGGCCTAACGCCATTGGAAGGAAAACCTACACAACTTACTGAACTTCCTGTAGCCCACAACCGCAAGGCTTGCGACCTCATGCCTTCAGGCTCAAACCTTTGTCAGACTACTTGATCTCTTCGTAGACTACATAGACTTAACCTCTTATGGAATCTTCCCACGAGCCTTCTTGACCACCAATATTCGATAGACAGTAGAGATCTAACCCCGCTACTCAACGAACGATCGGGATTACCCCCGAATTTAGTCCAATTCGACACTGAATTTACAAATTATGCCATAGAGACCTGCTACCATGGATTTTCCACAAGTAAAATGCCATTGTGGCATCCACATTGGGATGACCATACCACCATCACATGGCTCACGTCATCATTGTATAGAATTTGTACAAAAATGATATATTTTTGAAAATTTTATAATTTCTCCAAAAACAAATTCGCCAGTGCACTCGGAAATTTTTACTTGTTCCAGAATTAATATTGGTCGTTGATCACCAAGTCAACTGCGATATGGGTCATTAATTCTCCAACTCTTCAATCATTGTAAAAAAAATGCAAAATCTGGCCTTCCCAACTAGATTTAACTCTGCAAACTACAGATTTATACCATTAATCTTGTCTTTGATTGTTCTGAGGCAATTTAACTTGAATCTGCCCATAAATTTGGGAGTTTCACTATGTTTTCCCCATTTCCCCCCAAATTTGTCACTAATCCAAAATCTATAACAAATAATTTTTCCAAAATTGTGTTGATCCTTGGCCCATACAAGTCCATTGTTGAACCTTGATCTCTAATACCAATCTGTAATATTCCCCAGCTTAACTGAGAAACCTTACTATGAGGAATACACATAAACAATATTTTTTTTTCTGCTAACTAATCCTGTAGTTTACTAACTACAAGAACACACACACACACACACACACACATTTAACCATTTTTCGATACCATTAATTAACTGTAGCTACAACATTATAAATAAACATGGATGCAACTAATAAACCCAATTACAACAAGATATAAACCATTCTCAAACACATATTTAATGCACAACAATAAAACTCATAATATAACTTAGATTCATGGTTAAACACTTATCTTTTCAGAAGAGTTGTACAACCAACTGCTTGGGATTGATGTTCCACCCAACCATAGAGTTGTTGTTCTAGATCTCAATAGTAGGTCACCCTTGAGCTGGGGCTAGGAATCTGGGGTGTCTCTCACAGTCCAATCACAACTCAGATATCCCACAACCCATTGGAATTCTCCTAGAACTATCCCTATTTTCACCATCTCTCTTCCTCTTGACCTACCCAAACCAAGGAATGTACCCCTTCACCGCTCTCAGTCCATCAAGAGTCCCTTTTTTTTATTAGGGTATCTCTGGCACAAGTGACCAAAAATCTCACTACTAGGAACTCAAGGGAACTCATTGCTAGGAAAACTACCAACAAAACAAACAACAACAAGCTTGCTGCTTCAATGCAACTCACACAAGAGTTCACTCTTCAGGCATGAAAACTTGCTTTTTCAATCTTCAGTTACAAAAATGCTCCATAATTCTCTCTCCATGGTTGTTCCAGCTAGTCCAGAGCTTCTCTTTCCCGTTCTTTTCTTGTTGTTCATGTTAAAAACATGACTATAAAAACTACCCCTTTTGGCCATACAAATTTCCTTTTCCCCAAGCTAGTTGACTAGTCACTCTCCCCAATGTTGATTATACTTCAACCCCATGCTCCCAATAACTATGGGATGTGACTTCTCACACCCACCCTATAACATGTATTCAATGATTGGGCTCTCATACATTCAAACATAAAATAAAAGTTTTATACACAATAATAATAAAATTCAGGAATGTGGATTTGGATTAATTGTTAATGTATTTAGCATCAGATAGGTACTTCCACATAAGTTTGTGTCTAACTTATGGAATTCATCATTAATACCTCTCAAAACTTAGGAAATTTACTTTATTAAAGAAATTATTAAAGTGAATGTCCTTTTATAAGAAAAGTGAGTTAATCTAATGAAAATCTAAAGTTTTGACTTAGGCTTTGGCTTAAGTGAATTAGATAAATCTCAACCATTGATCTCAAGTGAAGTTCAAATATAATATCAATTGTCAATCACTTTGGAGGTCTAGAGATTTGATTTGGTCATAACTCATGCTTATTAAAGGAATCCAAAGGGAGAGGTGAAGATACACATTCAATCATTTTTGAGATAGTGAGAGAGAGAAGACAACATAGATAATTTGTTTGCAAGTGATCAGGAAGGACATGCAACCAAAGGAATACGCAGGGAAACATTTTTGGGCAGGCCATAGGTTGGTTTCTTTTTTGGGGCAGCATGTACAATAGAGACAACCCACATATCAATTCGTACAACCACACAACACAACCGTATATTCCACAATAGGCCAGAGAACCATGTGACAAGGTCATTCAGGCGTATAGAAGGGACATCAGACAGAGGTTTCTTCGTTAGAAAAATAAGTCAGATATTTGTTGTAGCTTCTCTTTTCTCAGTGGGCCATTATCCAGTTATGGGAGCCCTAGTTTTTAGCATAATAAATTCATCTCACTTGTTGGTTTTTACCCTTTGGGGTTTTCGAGGGAAAATATCTTGTGTACATGTTTGGTTTCTTGTTTTTTCTTCCACTGGAATTTTGGTTAAGAATATCAGCGTGCTTTTATTCAATAGATTTGCAATTTAATTAAGTAAGGATTTACTTGGAATTAATTGTTGTGACTTGGGTTCAAGGAAACTTAACATGGTATACGATCAAATAACACTCCGAAGGAGATTATACAAGGTTTTTGTCACATGTTTTATATCATATCTGAATTATAAGAATATTTTAATTCTTCGTTAAAATTTTCTGATTTGGAGATGGATGCAACCAGTTTGAGGTTTGATGATAGGTTGGAGGGTGCATTGAAATTCGTACCTTGGAAGGTGATGGTTACATTAATTCTCATGGAGAATGGATTGTGGTATTTTGAAAATACCACCATGACCCCACCGACGAATCCAAAAGAAATGATCATCCATAATCAAAAGGATGTGAAATCCAAGAGGATAATCTTAGATGCAATAAATGATCATTTGATTGATCACCTATCTGAGAAGAAGTTAGGCAGGGATATGTATCTAGCTCTGATGAATATTTTCCAGAGAAGTAACATAAATATGAATATGGTGTTGCATGAAAAGTTTAGAAACACCAAGATGACCAAATCAGATACTATGACTAACTATCTCACCAAGATCACTCAAGTTTGTGATCAGTTGGCAGCAGTTGGGAGGGTCGTGACAGATGAAGAGATGGTGAGGATGAACCTGAATGGTTTCACTAAGCCATGGGCCCCGTTAATTAAGGGCATCATTTCATGAGAGACACTTCCCAAATTTGACAGACTATGGGATGATTTCATCCATGAGGAGATTCAAGAGGAATATCTAGTAGACCAACATAAGGGTGATGATGAAAACCTAGCTCTTTCTAGTTAGGAAAGGAAGAGAAAAGGTAAGGGTTCAACAAACAAGAGTATAGGTGGAGAGTCATCTTCATAGGTTGGAAATAAGAAGGATCTGAGCAAAGTAAAATGTTTTGTGTGCCACAAGAGTGGGAACTATGCTTCACAATTCCTTGAATACAAGAAAGTGAAGGGAAAGTCTCAACATGTAATAACATTTGTAGATAATAAAGTCAAGGAGTTTGCTGAAAGGTTCAAGAAGGATTTCTTGCTAGTTTCATGTCTTTCTGGCACATTTTCCAATGGTTCTTGGTTTGTGGATAGTGGGGCTTATTGTACATCATGGAGACATATGATTCATTCTCCAGTTTATCAGAGAAGGACTTGGATCTACATGTGGAGCTTGAAACCAATGCCAAGTGTGGCGTAGAGGGAGTTGGGATAATTAGGTTCCAGCTAGATTCAGGAGGTTCTCTGGAGGTGGTAGATGTGTGGTATGTTCTAAAGCTCAAAAATATTTTTTTCTCAATTTTGTAAATGGAGGACAAGGGATACACCATCACTTTTGAGGATGGTCAGGTTCTTATTTGGTTGAAAGGATCTAACCTAGACTCAACTTCTTGGTAGCAGAGAGGGAAATATATATAAGATGAAGGCCCAACCAACACGTGCTTTAGTTCAAGAAAGTGATAACCTGTGCGAGCTTTGGCACATGAGGATGGGTCACTTGCATCACAGAGTGCTACCTACACCGAGGGAGATTGTCACTGGTCTTCCAGAGTTCAATGTAGAGAAGCAGGGAGTATGCAAGGGGTGTTCTCTTGGAAAGAGTACCAAGGATGCTTTTTCGAGCAATAAGAGAAGATCCAAGGGGATCTTGGATCTAGTACAAAAAAACATATGTGTTCAAATGTTATTAGATTCAATGAGCGGGTCTAGTTACTTTACGACCTTCATTGATGATTTATCTAGGAGGACGTGGATTTTCTTCATGAGGACCAAGAGTGGGGTCTTTAGTCGGCTTCAGGATTATAAGGCTTGTTATCCCCCATTCATAGGAATAACTAAGGAGATGATGTCTCGAGGCCCTTAGGTTGCATACATGGAGTACCGAGAGGCAAATGAGAAGGAAGGGGCCCCTATCATACCACACATCACCATCTAATCGATGGTAGCAACATCCACCACACCTAGCTTGTCCCACAAAGGACACCAAGTATTACTTCATGAGGTAACAAGTTTGGTGTCATGGTAAGCATCATTTTAATATTTGGAGCATTTGAACATGTTACTAAGGATCTTTTCTTGATTTTGAAAAAAAAATTCTTGGAAATCATGTTTTTTTCCCTATTTCACCTTGGTGAGTGTCACGATTTCCTAGTAAGTGGCCATCCTCAGGGAAAGGGTTGCTACCGGGGGGTCTCATTGAAGGTTCATCGTACCAGTCCCACTCATACTTGCCATCTTCCATCACTTCTTCTTTATCGTTTCTCCATCTTTTAGGTTTTCAGGCTTATTGACCCAAGAAGGGAATGTACTTAATTTCATGGGAAGAAGGGGCCATTAGGCTCGGAGGTGACTAAAACATCATGAAATAAAATCTCTCCTTGGGATCCTGAGAAAAATGAAACACTTCTAAAAAAATTAATGGTCCCATGAAATAAATAACTAATTAATTAATAACACTTTTCAAGTTAGAGCATTTGTGGGCTATGCATTTCCTTTTTAGTGCCCCTTATTGTCTTCAACTTGGTGACACATGCAAAATAAATGGATAATAAAGGGATTGGAAAAATATGCTTTAAAAACAAAAAGAGGAAAAGGATGTGGCTAGCCCTCAACAAAGGCGCCCATAAATGAGATAATACGAGCCCTTGTATGTCATGAAACCCCATACCTAGAATTCTAACCCCATCCACCTCACATTCACTACATGACTTAAAAAAATTTCTCCTTTGGAACATCTTCTACTTGAGGAATTGGTTCACCCAATAAGGCATTATGACACCCCTCCCATATCTAAATTTGGCAAATTGTATAAGGTCTTTGAGTATTTGTTTATTTTGAAAAGGGGGTATTTGATGCACATGTTTGGGTGGTTCTTTTATTAGATATGTCTTACTTAGCATGCTATTGTGACTTGTGGACCCTTGGAGGGTGTACTTGTTTGTCTTTGTAGGTCCTTGACAGGGAAAAGTTTGAACATGGAGGCACAAGGTTCCTTGGATCTTCATTTGGGGAAAGAAGCCCACAGGTTGGATGATGTACCCCCTCTCCTTGGACATCCTGGATGAGGGACATTTCCTTTGGAGGCATTTGATTATCCATTGAAGGTGACTCGCTAGCCTTCCTAGCCCCAATGTTTTCCTTTGGAGGCCATACTCTTCTCTTTTGGGGCATGACATCATCACTTGAAAGGCTAGGGTTTGATGGTGCAAGGTGTTTTGATAGTGATTTGGCTTGGATTAATGGAGAAAGAGACATTTGACATGCACATGACACTTATTGGCAGGATATATGGACTTTGGAGGACCAATGATTTTCACCCTAGGTGAAAATGTCTCTCCTACTGGCCCAAAGTCACACTTTAGGGCATGGCGTCACCCCTAAAAGGGGATTTTCTTTTTGTAAATTTGAATTTTAAAGTTGTAATGGTGAAAAGAGGAGGTTAACCTCCCTAATTTGTTGTTGACATTTTGAATTGTGCACAAATGGGTTTTAGGTGAACTCCTATAAAAAGAGGTCACCCCATTGTCATTTTGGAACATAACTCAGTTGAGAATTACATATTGTATGGATGAAATTTTTTCCCTACTTGGGAATTTTGCTTTATCTCTCTTTTGAATCTCTCTTGTGGATGCTAGTACTTGTATTTTGGTGAATGGGGATAAGGCTGTTAGGATATTTAGACACTTAGGAGTTAGTTAAGATCTACTTGTTCTAATGTGTCGTTAGGTAAAAGTGTGTTTCTTAGTGTGTTTCCTTAGTATGCATTAGTATGCATTTGTAGTTAGGAAATCCGACGGTCACAATATGTTCCCAACATAGAGTGATCCTATGATTCATATTCTCCTCGATCTTAATGACCATTGATCCGTGTCTTAACACCCGATTGGTCCATAATCTTTATTTAAAGATCATGGAGGGTCATTTGTCAATGATCGATTGTGAGAAACTCTCTTGTAAAATATCTCTGTAATTTTTTTCTTTTGCATTAATAAACTGCTCCAAGTGGCCACGTTGGATGGGGTCGTGGATGTTTTCATCCTCTATTGGAATACCTGTGTTTTCAAACATGGTATCAGAGCCTGTTTGAAGACGCGCTCCTGTTGTAGATCAAGATCGTGAAGCTGAGTTTCCTCATCTCCATTTTATGTCATTTTCGTACATTTCTGGGCTGAGAGGATTGTTCCATTGCGTCCGGAGCACTTGTTTCAGTCAGGAACACTTTTGGTTTCACTCGAAAAGGTTTTCATTTTCCCAAGATACGACCATTTCAGTTAGATCCAGAGGTATAAATCTTGAATACACATTTTTAAAATTTTTGCAGAGTATTATTTTGGTTTTATATTATTTATTTCCAGGTTTCTACTCTTTTAGATCTATGTATACTATTTTCCCCCCGCCCTGTACGATCTCGGAAAATCAGAAACATATAGGAAAAACTGCATCTTCTAAGTAAGCTAACTGAGATCTAACCCTTGTTGTCATTGAGAAGCGAAATTTTTTCTTGTGTGAAAAGAGTTTTTTTTTAGCACACTCTCCAAGGACGTCTTCAACAACAACAAAAATCCTCTTGCTAAACAATACAATATTTTTTGTTGGACCATTTGGTTAAAAGTTGCCTTATTAAGTAAGAGGTATTGAGTTCAAGTCTCTCTTTTTGTTACTTTTTAAGAAAAAGTTCATGCTAAAATTGTAAAGTGTATTTCACTTCAAGTATAAAAGTGAATCACTATAAGTAGCTTTAATATTTTATTTTAGAGTTATTTATTTTGCATGCAACTTTTATTTTATAAAGTAATTTCATTGTAAAAATGATCCCCACTTATCTTTATAAAAGAGGGTCACTTTATAAAGAAACTTACACCAAAATTGTATTGAACCTGCACAAAATAGATCTAGCTAAACAATAATACACACATTTGTAGAGATAATTGGAGAAAGAAGAAGAATGAGAGAAAGAATGAAAGAATTCTCATTAACCATTATGAATAATGAATAGTTTACACATGTTATACTATGTATAGCTCAATGAGTGCACACTAGAGGTGAAGCAATGCACCATAGTGGTGGTATAGAGTGATATGGACACACACCAACAATTACGTGAGTGAACTGCCACCTAGTCTAGTCCCTCGGGCAGTTACGAGAGTGAACTGCCACCTAGTTGAGTTAACTAGTCAACTAGTCTTCAGTTGACTGACTGAACAAAGAGTAGTGAAGAGTTAACTCAGGGAATCAAGGCTAATGTGCCACTCTGGTGATGATACCAAGGCAAGTTTGAATTACCATGGCGATGATCCCAATGTTGCATGGTGACAAAACCAATGCAACATCTAAACTCAACTCAACTAGTCAAACTGAAGTGTCAACTGAAAGATAATATTCTTCAGGTGAAATATTCTCCCCTAAATTATAGGAGACTGGATAATGACTAATTATAACTAATAAACAAGGAAAAACCTTAGGAAAAAGAAATCCTAGGTGTGTGTGAAGTAACTCCAACACCCCCCCTGAACATCACTATGGTGAAAATAAATATTGGGTCCCGTAAATGAGGCCATGTTAGGTACCCAAGTAAAAAAGATACACTGAAAATAAAGTGAGTAAAGAGGGAAAACCTCATGGGAAAAACCCCCACTCAAGGTACAATGTATGTAAAAAGAAGAACTACAGTTGCTAGGCAATTGTGTCCTTCACTCCAAGATGACTTCGCAGAGAATGGAACTTCTGCTCAGTGAAGGTCTTGGTGAATATGTCTGTCGTTTGTTCTGCTGAAGGATAGAATTGAAAGTCGATGATTCCCTCGTGTACTAAGTCTCGGATGTAGTGCATGTGGATATCAATGTGCTTCATCCGCTGCCTCTGAACTAGATCTCTGCAAAAATTCAGAGTGCTCTGGTTGTCACACCAGATGATGATCAATCGATGAAACTGAATTCCCAACTCAGTGAGAAAATGTTGTAGCCACATAGCCTGAATGGTTATGTTAACTACTCCTCTGTACTTTGCCTCAGCTGAAGATATAGCAATGACATCTTGCTTCTTGCTCGACCAACAGATAGGCCTAGAACCAAGACTAAGTGAGTAACCAGATGTGGACTTGTGATCATTGTTATATCCATCCCAGTCGAAATCAGTAAACCTGATGAGATCTAATGCAGAGTCTGCTACATAATGAATCCCAAAGGTGATGGTGCCATGTACGTATCGAAGGATACACTTTGCAGCTTTCCAATGTAGCTCATGCGACTCATGCATGAACCTGGAAACTGCGCCAACTACATACGAGAGGTCTGTTCTGGAGTGTGTGAGATACAACAAGCTCCCCACTAGCTGTATGTATAGTGTGCTATCAACCAATGGAGTCTCCCTGCCATCCTCAAGTTCGAATCCTGATGGGAAAGGAGTCGGAGCAGACTTGCAGTCTGTCATGTGAAATCTCTCAAGGATATCTCATGCATACTTGGCCTGAGACAGTTTGATGCCTGATGCATCTTGACTGATCTCGAGTCCAAGGAAGAAGTGTAGTAGACCCATGTCCGTCATAAAAAACTTGTCATGTAGAATCCTCTTGACTGCAACAATTGCTAAAGTCAAGCACCCAGTGATCAACGAATCATCAACATACATAACTAAAAGTAGAAGTGAATCAACCGTCCTGAGAATGTAGACATTCGGGTCTAATTTACAACATACAAAGTTATGTGACAACATGTAGGATTCCATCTTGGCATACTATGACCTCAAAGCCTGCTTGAGGCCATAAAGAGACTTCTTCAATCGACAGACCAAAGATGAGTCTTGCATAAATCCCTGGGGCTACTCCATGTAGATCTCCTCAGAGAGATCACCGTGAAGAAATGCATTCTTCATGTCCATCTGATGGACTTCCCATCCCTTGGCTACCACAATGGAAAGTGTCAATCATATGGAATCCATATTCTCTACTGGAGCGAAGGTCTCATTATAGTCAATACCATGAACCTGCTGAAAGCCTTTGGTGACAAGCCTAGCTTTGTATCTGTTGATATGTCCATCCGCTACGCTCTTGGTCCTGTAGACCCATCTTCATCTGACAATTTTCCTCCCAGAAGGAAGGGGAACTAGATCCAAAGTTTGGTTCTCGAGGAGGGAGTTGTACTCCTCCTGCATGGTGGATTCCCAAAATGGATTTCCAACAACCTCGCCATAAGACTATGTATCTGAAGACTGAACCAAGAAAAGATGCTTGGAGGGAAACGGTTCAGTGGCAGTGAGTGCAATAGGAGGCTCCTCGAAATCAGATCAAGTACTCCTAGTATTGGTTGGATCACCAACGAGATCCCTTACAGCCTGAAGAGTAGTCTATGCCCACTTGGGCCTCTGCTCTGGATCTGCAACTACATTTGGATGATCTGACTTTGCATCCGACTGTACTAACTCTGAGTCTGATTCTTAGCCCATGTACGTGAACCAAAAATGCGAAAGTGGGTCACTTCCGGTTTGAGGCTGCTCCAAGCCTCGTATGGGGTCTTATCCTTGATAGATCTATGAGGAGATCTGTTTCAGATGTATGTTGCACAATTAAGTGCTTCAGCCCATAGTCTCTGTGGTAGTGATTTTGCATGCAACATGCAAGATGCCATCTCCTTTAGAGATCTATTTTTCTTCTCAACAACTTTGTTTTGTTGTGGAGTATAGGGAACTGTGTGATGCAACTGAATCCATGCCTCATGGAAAAGATCGTGGATCTCATGATTCACATACTCTCCCCCATTATCAGTTCGGGGGACTTTGATTTTCTTTCTGGACTGTGTCTCAACTAGGGATTTGAAATCTTTGAGGTGTTGAAAGACCTCGGATTTTTGCCTAAGTAAGTATATCCAAGTAAAACATGAGAAATCATCAACAAAAATGAGAACAAACCTTGCTTTGCTGATGGATGGATGCAGAAAAGGACCCATAAGGTCACTGTGAATCAGATCTAAAGGCGCGGAAGCTCACTGAGACTTTCCTTTGCCGAATTTCTCTTGAGGTTGTTTTCCAAGAACACATCCCTCACATAATCCCTTGGAGAAATGGATGTCTGGTAGACCATCAACCAATTTGTGCTTGCTAAGCTGTTGCATGTGTTTGAAATTCAAATGTCCAAACCTTTCGTGCCATATCCTACTACTTTCATCAGCATGAGTAAGCAGTAAAACAAAATCAGGTTCAATGAATTCAGAAAAAAGTATACAATCTAGACTGATGGTTTACTTCACTGGTAGCAACCCTGGAGTTGGTTTGCATGTTGTAGATGTCCAAGAAATTTGGTGTGAATATGACTTTATTTCCGATGCTAAAATTCGTCATCTGATACATGGAGAGAAGGTTGACAGAAAGTTTGGGAACGTGCAACACATTCTTGAAGCTTTTGTTGGTGAGTTCAATCCTTCCTTTGACAGCGACTTCGACAGAAGAGTTTTCCCCCATCAGAATAGGAGGACCTTTGCATGCATCCAAAGAATAATATACTGCTTTTGAGGCATCCATGTGATGTGATGCTCTTGCATCAACGATCCAAGCATCGAGAAAGGAGTTGATGGAAATTAAGGCATGGCTAGAATTGCCTTTCTTGGAATTCAGATCTTCTGGCTTCTTCTTCTTGGCACCCTTGGGGATGCAATCTCCAAGGTTGTTTTTCTGAAGTATTTGAGACATCAAATCTATTTTTTTTTGCATACATGAAGATTCTGGATGGAATCTTTTGTGATAGTACATGCATTTCTCTCCTTTTCTTCCCTTTTCTCCTTCGGATCCGGAGGCATCGATGAAGGGTTTTGTGTACCCTTCCTTCTTCGGATGTGCATGAGATTTCCGTTTATCTTTATCTTTAGATTTCTGATATTTTTGGCTACCATCATGCACAGTGAGTGCATGCGCCCTTGGGCCTTTGATTGTGCCCATGTTGATGAGCTTGGTTTTCTCTTGTGTCAAGGATTCAATAAAGTCCTCAAGAGAAGGCATCTTCCAGGTGGCTCCAGAGGTGAATCTGTTAGTATGGAATGTGGATATGAATACAGATAATTTAGGACCAATCTTGGAGAGAATGGTGAGAACCATTTTTTTCTCCTCCTTTGATTTATCAACCCCACAAGATTTGAGTTACGACAGTAAATCCTTGAATTTTGTAAAGAAATCTTGGATATTGTCGAAGATTTTTGGATCCAATGTGAGTAGATCTAAATCCATCATGTGTCCCCTCATCTCATCTTGTTTTCCAAAGAGCCCTTCCAAGTTGTTCCATGCTTCATTGGGAGTCTTACAGGAAGATATGTGAAAAAGGAGATCTGGAGAAATAAGACTGCAAATTGTTCTGAGTGCCTCATCCATGCGATTTAAATACTTGGATTTTTCTATGGCTGATGTCAATTTTGTATCTGTATTCAAGGTTAACCTGTACAACCCTCTAGTTCAGAGATGTATGGATACTTTCTCCTTCAATGCAAAATAGTTGTAAGGTGTAAGAATAAATTCTTTTTGGAATTCCATCTTTTCGTTATCTTCAATCTTTTGCACCTGCAAAATTTTTTGGTGTAGCTTTTGATTAGTAGTTTTTCGGCTCTAATACCATGTAAATGTGTTGAAATTGCAAAAAATAGATCTACCCAAACAATAATACACACATTTGTAGAGAGAATTGGAGAAAGAAGAAGAAGGAGAGAAAGAATGAAATAATTCTCATTAACCGTTATGAATAATGAATAGTTTACACATGATATACTCTGTATAGATCAATGAGTGCACACTAGAGGTGAAACCAATGTGCCATAGTGGTAGTATAGAGTGATATAGACACACAACAACAATTACGTGAGTGAACTACCACCTAGTCTATTCTCTCGGGAAGTTACGGGAGTGAATTGCCACATAGTTGAGTTAACTAGTCAACTAGTCTTTAGTTAACTGATTGAACAAAGAGTAGTGAGGAGTTAACTAAGGGAATCAAGGCTAATGCGCCACTCTGGTGATGATACCAAGGCAAGGTCGAATTATCATGGTGATGATCCCAATGTTGCATGGTGACAAAACCAATGCAACATCTAAACTCAACTCAACTAGTCAAACTGAAATGTCAACTGGAAGAGAATATTCTTCAGGTGGAATATTCTCCCCTAAACTATAGGAGACTGGATAATGACTAATTATAACTAATAAAAAAGGAAAATCCTTAGGAAAAATAAATCCTAGGTATGTGTGAAGTAACTCCAATAACCATGTGGTCCTTTGGTTACCATTTATGTCTTTTTTAAAAAGGGCATAACTCTCACATCCAAAGTCCGTTTTTTTTTTAAATTGCCTAACTTTTCGAGATCTTTCCATCCAAATAATCAATTTCAGTTTGTAAATCCATATTATCTACATATTTAATATGGCTTCTACAAGTAATATCTTGCTTACCAACACCAACTACTTCCAATGGAAATCCCATATGGAGGATTTATTAAGAAATAAAGGCTTGTACCAGATTACCTTGGGAAAAGAAACAACACCCACTGATTCTGATAAGAAAGTCAAATGGGATAATAGGAATGGTGAAGCACGTGGATTAATCAGAATGTTTATCTCTCCTGATTTAAGGTTCCACCTTCAATCAATTGATCAACCCAAAGAAGCTTGAGACAAGATTGAATCTGTGTTTGGTAAACACAATATTATTCGAGCACAATAATTAGAAAATCAAGTATTGAATTTAAGTCTAAATGATTTTTCGTGCATTGAAGACTATCTATCTAAGTATAAAACACTCAGAAATTTATGTGAAGAATGTAAGATAAATATAGAAGAATATTGTTGCATCTATCTTATTCTCTCTAAGCTAGGTAGTGCATATTTTGTGTTTGTATCTACCTTTTATGCCATGCAAGAGGCTCTAGGGACAACTTATAAAAAACCTAGTCTTGAGAACTTTTGTGATGCTTTGATTAGAGAGCAAGATAAGCTTGTACAACTTGGAGTGATCAACATTGCAGGTACCTCCAACAAAGAATTAGTCTTCGATCAGAAAGATAAACACAAGAATCCAAAGAAGCAACATCCTCGCCACAACAACAAGCAATATAAGGGTCCCAAACCCACTCAAATAGATTCTGCTCCTAATGGTGACAAAGGAGAAAGATATGAAAGTAAAAATACTGACATACATTGCAACTTTTGTGATAAATATGGTCATGATGAGTCCAAATGTTTCAAGAAGATGGAAACTTTAGAAGCAACGATGAAGAAGCACAATATCAATATTGATTCTACTTCTTCTTCTTCTTCTTCTCATGGACATGCACTTTCTGCTTCTGGTTTCTCCTTCAATACAACTTTTACTTCTTCTTTTGATGAGTGGATTATTGATTATGGAGCATCTTATCACATGGATAAGGATAAAGACATATTTTCTTCTCTAAATGAATGTAACAACAAGAAAATATTTGTTGGTAATGATAGATCTCTTAGAGTTGAAGGATCTAGAATAGTTCAATTAGAAAACGGTCATTTCAATGATGTATTATATGTTCCAAGTATTTCTTATAACCTTCAATCAGTATATCAAATCACTCATTCAGGTGAAGGTAAAACCGTAGAGTTTTCACCTCACCAAGTTGTAATCAAGGATCTAAAAGATCCTAAGCATGTTCTTGCAACTTGAATTGTTGATGATATTACCAGGTTGTACAAGTTTGACAACTTTGGGCCATCGTATTTTTCATTAGTTTTTGTTGCTCATAGTGATGACTTGAGAAAACTTTGGCATGAGAAATTTGTTCATCTAAAATATCGCTCATTGCAACAACTATGTAATCAACAAATGGTGATTGGTCTTCCTCTTGTTTCATGCATAGATGGTGTTTGTTACGGTTGTGTTCTTGGAAAACATCATCGGGACAATTTGACAAACGTTCCTCTTGGCACGCCTCGGGCCTTTTACAGCTTGTTCACAGTGATTTGTGTGGTCCACTTTCTTCTCCTTCTTTTTCTGGGTGCAAGTATTTCTTAACTTTCATTTATTCATTTTCTAGACATACTTGGTTTTACTTCTTAAAACTTAAGAGTAAAGTTTTTGACAAGTTTTTAACCTACAAGGCCCTTGTAGAAAAGCAATTTGGACATCAAATTCAAAAGTTAAGAACATATAATGGAGGTGAATATGTGAACAATAATTTTACAAGTTATTGCACTACATAGGGCATCCAAATGCAACACATTGTTCCAAATACACCAAAACAAAATGATATTGCTAAGAGAAAGAACCACACATTAAAAGAAATGACTAATTGTATGATCCAATCTAAGGGATTAATTCTAAAGTATTGGGAAGAAACAATCAACTGTGAAAATTACATAGTAAATCACACTCCCACAAATGCTCTTAAAAATATAACACTGAAAGAAGCTTGGACTAAAATTAAACCAGATATAAGTCACTTATGTGTATTTGGTAGTATAGGATGGGCTCACATTCCTGATGAGAAAAGGAAAGCATTGCAGCCTAAAAGTGAGAAGTGTATATTTGTTGGTTATTTTGAAGATGTCAAAGGTTATAGAATTCTTCAACCACATTGTAATGAAATTATTATTAGAAGAGATGATAAATTTGATGAAAATCTCTTGGCCTGCGAGCCTTATTCGATGATTGTGCCTTCTTCAGCCTACGAGCCATCTTCGACGTTTGTGCCTTCCTCTATTCCTGGTCTGGTTTATTCTTCAGATGATGACACTGAGGATGAAAATCCACGTCCACCTTCTCACCTTCCTCCATATGAGTCCTTTGAACCTGAACCAACACCAGCTCCATAACTTCCTAAATGTGTCCATTCAACACGAGAAGCAGTTGGTGATCTTGTCGGTGATCCTTCAGATCAACGTCGGACATGTTCACAGTTCCAGTGAGCCTCTTATATTTTGACTCAAGTTTCAGAGACTCATGATCCAAAGACATTTGCAGAAGCTTCAGGTCATCCAGATTGGGATACAACAATGAATGAAGAGTATCGTTCCTTAATGGCCAACGATACTTGGGATCCTGTACCTCTTCCAAAAGGAAGAAAAATTGTCAGATGTAAATGGTTCTACAAAACTAAGTATGCATCTGATGGAAGTGTTGAAAGACACAAAGTTAGGTTAGTTTCCAAAGGATTTTCCCAAGTTGAAGGAATTGACTATAATGAAACCTTTTCCCTTGTAGCCAAAATGAATTCCATCCGCCTTGTTCTTTCCCTTGCTACCTCACATAAATGGGAGGTCCATCAGATGGATGTTAAATCCACCTTCTTGCACGAAGATTTGTAAGAAGAAATATACATGGAACAACCTCCTAGATATGTCTAGAATGAATCTATCCTTGTTTGTCATCTTAAGAAATCTCTTTATGGTCTTAAGCAAGCTCTCCGAGCTTGGTATGCCAAAATATAAAACTTTATTATTGACACCAGATTCTCTAGATGCCATTATGATCCTAATTTATATACCAAGAAAGTAGGAAGCCATCTCATAATCCTTGTCCTTTATGTTGATGACCTTATCCTTACTGGTAGTGACTCAAAACTTTTAAACCATGTGA
>JZKD02S0060189.1:189894-212809 GCA_000966675.3 Picea glauca
GCGGCTATGGATGATGGTGAATATTGTATTTTGAGAGAGGAGACTGTGAGAGAAAGAAGAGGAAGTTACAACGGGTTTTGTTGTAGGTTGTATCCCTTCATTTGCTGGATAATAAAATATGTGTCTCTCTTGTATTGTGTGTCTTCTGTGTTTTGTTTTTGCATTTGTTTTATTTTATTGCTCCACGGTCCTGCTTTTCTAACACTTCATCAGAAAGATCATTCATGATCAAGTTATTGAAGTTCTCTTTTTCCCTACAGAAGATCAAGTTGTAGACATTTTCACAAATTATCTTACATAAGCAAATTTTTCCAAACTTCGATCTATGTTAGGAGTTTAGGAAGTTGTCATTAAGGGGGGATGGGCTCCAATTCCTCCTTCCTTCTCCTATTGTGTCACTATTGTAAATGCTTCAATCCTATCCCAAGTTGTTCTTAAGGGGGGATGTTAGGATATTTAGACACTTAGGAGTTAGTTAAGATCTACTTGGTCTAATGTGTCATTAGGTAAAACTGTGTTTCTTAGTGTGTTTTTTAGTATGCATTAGCATGTATTTGTAGTTAGGAAATTCGACGATCACGATATGTTCCCGACATAAAGTGATCCTACGATTCATATTCTCCTCGATTTTAATGACCATTGATCCGTGGCTTAACACTCGATTGGTCCATGATCTCTATTTAAAGAGAATGGAGGGTTATTTGTCGATGATCTATTGTGAGAAACTCTCTTGTAAAATCTCTTTGTAATCTTTTTCTTTTGCATTAATAAACTGCTCCAAGTGGCCGCGTTGGATGGGGTCGTGGATGTTTCCCCGTAGGGGTTTTTGCCATGTCAAAACATCAGTGTGTTTATCTTTGATCTAGTTGTGTGAGTGGTTATTGAATGTGTTCATCCTCTTTTGGAATAATTGTGTTGTTTAACAAAGGCGCTATCTCTTGGATTCTTGTTCTTGTTAATTTTGGTGGAATATGCTTGATAAAAAAGGGTTTCTTCATGCTTTTTCTTGGAATTGGTAAGGAATTTATGCATTAATTGTTTTTTTATTCCTGTTTCAAGCTAAATTTTTATAAACCCTTGGATGAGTATAAATGCATACACCCTCCATCAAGTCTACTTTGTTATCATTGAAGAAGCTACTTTGCAAAGGTTGCTAGGAGGAGTAAAAAGTCTTACACCCTCCTAGATTTACCTTACTAGTTTTGTTTTCTTTAGGGAGTAAAACGATTACACCCCTAGAGAAGTAACACAAATAGCTCTTACACAAGAGACTCCATAACCCAATTGATTTGGCACTAGTCTAATTTTCATTGGAGATATAAAATCATTGCATTGGTGTGTGTGAAATGTTGAGATATTGTAATTGTCTAAGTTGGAATTGATTCTATATGCTATAAGCTTTCTTGTTCCCTAGGGGCATTTTGATTAGCCTAGTAATTATATTTTCTATTACAAATTAATGATACAACCATTAGGGTTGAAAAAAACTCATCTTCTTTCAATCTTTGCTCACTAATCTACCACTGAAATTCACTTGTAAACCTTGGTTATTGTTCTACTTGTTATTGGATAATTGTTGGGTGGTTTACTTGCTGATTTTTTTGGATATATATTGATGTTGTAGCAATTGTTTTCTACATCCACTTGGATGTCATAATAACTTGTTGATAACACATAATAAACATCTCTTAAATCTACCAAATTCTTACTTTAAACATTGGAAATTTGACTAGTCATTACTAGCTTTATTTATGATATCTTGTACTAGATTTTGGATGGTTAAATATGCAGCTATTAATATCTTTTATTGCTGATCTATATATTTCTGTATTGCTTCAATTTTGGACAGAAAAGGTTCTTGATTGATCCCCTTTGGTTTGAGGCTTGTATATATATCGTTTGTCTTGTTCTGGGCATGGCTAACATTGTTTTCCAGGTATTCAACACTTGGGAACTATTTGTCCTTTCACAAGACTCATCTTCAAGCCTTTTCATCATCTCCAAAATTTACCTATAGGGGTGTTCATCATCATCATATAAATTTCCATATCAATCCCCCTACGGTCACCGGGATTCCCCCCTTGTGGTGATTTCATCATCACTAAAGCGAGGGGAGTGTTTATATAAGGTGACAGTGGGTAGGTGCTCCCGTAGTTGTCTCACCTTTGTGAATTGGGTTGGGATTTTCTCAAACTACAATTTGTGCGATAACAAGGCTCTCGTGGAGAATATGACAGGAAAGAAGATCAGATTTATGAGGTCAGATAATGGGGGTAAGTACACCTCAAACGACTTCAATGATTTATGTAGGGAAGCGAGGATAAAGAATGAGTTGATTGTACCTTACAACCCACAACATAACGAGGTTGCTGGAAGGCAGAATCGGTCCATCGTTGGAGTTTCCAAGGCGATGATTCAATACCATGATATTCCCATGTTACTTTAGGTAGAGGTATGCAATACAAAAATGTATGTACAAAACAAGAGTCCTCATAAGGTCTTGGAGGAAAAGACTTCAGAAGAGGCTTTCTTTGGAGTGAAGCCAAAGATTGGCCATTTTCACATTTTTGATTGTCCAGTATATATCCATGTTCCAATAGAGAAGAGGAAAAAGTTGGAGCCCTCAAGGGAGAAGAGTTTATTTATTGGATATAGTGAGACCTCGAAGGCATATAGGATCTAGATTCCAGGACAGAGGAAGATCTTGGTGAGTGCAGATGTTAGGTTTGAGGAGGACTTGGTATACATGAAGTCTCATGATACTATTCCACTGATATAAGACATGAAGAAGGAGGCTCTGAGGGATGAGAAACATTCATCAACCACTTCCAACTCCAAAATTCAGAATTCAATTCAGGAGAAGAAGTTGAGGGCTCCTTCCAGTTTTGTCAGGAGGATGCCTCGATGGCTAGAGTAGACATTGAGGGATGCTTAGAAGTATGTGGAGGCTCCTAAGAGTACATTCAGGGTGAGTAGATCACCCATGATATTTTCCAGTTACATGGATTTCATTAGTAACATAATTGATTCTGAGCCTACCAGTGTTGAGGAGGAAAAACACTAGTAGGTTTGGAGGGATGCCATGATGGAGTATCACTCCATTATCAAGAATGATGTGTGGGACATAGTTCTGAGACTGGAGGGAAAATTGGTGGTGGGATCCCAATGGATATTTAATATTAAGCATGTTTTGGATGGTAGCATAGATAAATACAAAGAGATATTTTTGGTGAAAGGGTTCTCCCAGAGAGAGGGAGTAGACTACGAGGATAATTTTTCTCTAGTCACCAGGAATACTTCCATTCAGGTTGTTATATCGATTGCTTCAGTTTTGGGGTGGTAGATACATCAAATGGATGTGAATATGGCATTCCTCAATGGAGTTATTGAGGAGGAGGCATACATTGAGAAACCTTAGGGATTTTAGGTCCATAGGAAGGATTCTCATGTATGAAAGCTTAGGAAAGTCTTATATGGACTCAAGTAGACATTGTGAGTGTGGTACTCTAGGATTGATGGGTACTTGATGAGCATGGGATTTACCAAGAGTGAGGTGGATCCCAATTTGTACTTTATACTTGTTGGATATGATCCACTCATATTGGTGCTATATGTTGATGACCTATTTCTCACAAGTGTAGACAAGCTCATTGCTATGTGCAAACAATATTTGGATTCAAATTTCGAGATCAAGGACATTGACTTGATGCATTACTTCTTGGGGTTGGAGGTGTGGAAACAACTAGGTGAGATCTTCCTTGGACAAGGGAAGTATGTAGTGGACATTCTGAGGAGATTCGAGATAGGGGAATGGAAGCCTATGACTACATCTATGATCACCAATTTGAAGAAGATGTATGCTTCAGATTCAAAGTTGGTGGATCCCACTTTGTATAGGCCACTGTTTGGTTTCTTGATGTATCTGGTCAACACCATGACAAATATTTTCTTTGTTGTGAACACCTTGAGCTAGTTCATGGTGGAACCTAGGAAAGTGCATTAGATAGAAACAAAGAATGTGCTCGTGTACTTGCATGGTATAGTGGAGTATGGACTTAGGTATGTCAAGGGAAATGGAGTACAACTACAAGGGTATATAGACTCATATTAGGCATAAAGTGTAGTGCACAAGAAAAGCACCTTAGGGTGCTACTTCAACTTTGGATCAACAATAATTTCATGGTTCAAAAAGAAGTAGATGTCAATGACACTTAAATGGGAAGAGGTAGAGTATATGACAATGAGTTTAGCAAGTTGTGAGGCTATTTGGCTTCACAAGTTTCTCACTTCATCATAGATAAGGTCCAGAGAGGAGAAATAAATCTCTAGTACATTTCCAGAGACAAGTTGTTGGAAGATATTCTCACCAAGCCCTTGGTGAAAGGGAATTTTGTATACTACATATATAAGCTAGGAGTTGTGGAGAATACCTTCCTAACTAAGAGAGAGAGTGTTGATGTATTTAGCATCAGATAGGTACTTCCATGTGAGTTTGTGTCTAACTTGTGGAAGTCACCAAATACCCCAAAAAACTTAGGAAATTCAATTTATTAAAGCAATTATTAAAGTGAATGTCTTTTTATAATAAAAGTGAGTTAATCTAATGAAAAGATGAAGTTTTGAGTTAGGATTTGGCTTAAGTGAATTAAATAAATCTCAACCATTGATCTCAAGTGAGGTTGAGATGTGATCTCAATCGTCAATCACTTTGGAGATCTAGGCCGGTTTTGATTTCGTTATAACTCGGGCTTATAAAAGGCAGCCAAGGGGAGAGGTGAAGACACACATTCACTCATTGTTGAGATAGTGAGAGTGAGAAGACAACAAAGAATTTTTTTATGTAGGTGACTAGGAAGGACAAGCAGCTAAAGAGAGATGTCGAGCAACATTTTTGGGCAGGTCATGGGTTGGTTTATTTTTTGGGGAAGCCTGTATAGAAATGACAGCTTGCAAATAGAGCTATACAACCATGCAACACAGTTGTACAGGTTGTGGAAGGCCATACAACCATGCAACAGTTTCATTCAAGTCGTCGTACAACAAGTCAGCAATAGGGACAACATGCAGGGGTTTCTTTATCAGAAAAACCAGTCAGGTTTTTGTTGTAGCTTGTATTTTCTAAGTGGACCATTATCCTAGTTACAGGAGCCCTGATTTTTATCATAAAAAAGTCATCTCGCTTGTTGGTTTTTCCGCTTTGGGGTTTTCTAGGGAAAAGTACTTGTGTACATGTGTTTGGTTTCTTGATTTTTCTTCAGTTGCAATTTTGGTTAAGAATCCCAATGTGATTTTATTCAATAGATATACAATTTAATTAAGCAAGGATTTTCTTAAAATTAATTGTTGTGACTAGGGTTTAAGGAATCTTAACATTAATACCCATAATTATCCGTAGCCTAGGGTGCAACATCATGTTGTGCCTTATTACAAGACTCTGTCACATGTGATGAAGACCAATGAGTCATCTGGTGACTCAAACCCCTCATAAAGTGTTTCTCATATACTTAAATACCTTGGACGATGGACACATGGGATTTATTTTGAGTAGAATGGTCATTATGCCAGATACATGGGATGGAATCCTACAGGCTAGGCATAGCACCCCAAATCTTTTGTGCACTGAGGATGGAAGACGTTGCCTTTGGAGGCACCTTGGAATCACTTGGAGATGAGATTACACCCCTCTTGCACATGGATGTGGTCTTGGGAGGCCTATGACATCACTCTTCTATATTCAACGTCACCCTTCTAGCCTTGACATCATTCTTGGAGGCTAGGTTTTGATGGATCCAAAGGTTGATTAATGTGGTATGGGTGAGGAGACACACCATGGAGCATTGGAGGCATGACATGTGGCCTTGAAGGGCCAACAACTTACCGTAGAGGCATGACGTCACCCTCATAGGGCATTACATCACCCTTCTAGGGTTTATTTCATGTATATTTTTCACTTATGCACATTTTAGAGGCAGATTTAAGGGGTCAACCTTCCTTTTATTATGGACAAACTATATTTGCAAGGTCTCTTATAAATAGGATACCTTGCCATTAATTTTTATCATAACTTATTTCCTCTCACATAAGAGGAGGACTGAAATTTTCTCCCTCTTTGGAAACTTGGATCTTTTTACTCATGCACTATCTCTTGGAGGACAACTTGTGGATGTTTCTTGTCTTACATCTAGGTGATATTTTTTGCAACTAGGATTTATGCTTGGGTAATCTTGGTGAAGTAAGTAAAATATGCAATTTCAATTATTGAATGCTTATGATATGTTTTACTTATTCGTATTGAATGCATATTACTTGTTTTAAACCATAGGAGAGGAGCATAAGGTGTTTCCTCCTCTCTCTAGATTATTTCATCCATTTATTGTCAAGGGAATTTTTCCTAGGGTAAACTCCTAAATCCCTAAAGTGATAGCACTTTAGGGGTTTGGTTCTAGAAGCTTGTTGCTATTGTTATTTTTTAGAATCTAAGGAAGGAAACTAATTCGCTCTAGCAAATTCCTATCTTAAGGCTTGAAGTTTAAGGTCCTAAGGTGATAGCACCTTAAACTTCATCCCATTTCCTTAGACATTGCTATCATTATTCTTCAATTTACATTTATAGTGTTGTTGTAAATGTCTCCATATCCCAAAAGGCACTAGTTTCATTTCTCTTGTGAAATAATTTGATCAAATGAACTTTTAAATATCATTCTCTAAAGCTTTCACTAGCTTCTTCTAACCTTAGCTTATCCCAATCTACTAACCTTATTTCTATTGTTACAAAACACTGCTACAACCATCTAATTTACTTAATTTTGTTGCATTATTCACTCTAACTATTGTCTAACATATTGATAAATTGCTTGGAATGGTTGATAATTGATCTATTGGATAAATGTTAAGTTTTCACTATATTTTCTTGCAATTATGAGCTAAATTTCTTGTGGTTGTTAAAAAATACAATTTGTTGTTATAGACTGTTAGTTTAATGCAATTTTGTGTCAGGTAGCATACATTTTCATTGTCTACTATCTCTTGAGGTATTACTATGATATTGTATCTTGGAAATTGCTATATATGTGTTATATTTGTTCTTGTTCCAGGAAAGTACTTGAAACACTTCATTTGCTTCAATTTCACAGACATAGACCTTTGACTTATTTAACCAGTGAGAAGATACTCCAAGTTTGTCTAAATCACTTGCTATCTTATCCCTTGAGGTTATCGGGGATGCCTCCCCTGTTGTGGACCTGATCCATCACTAAAACATGGGGATTTCCTACTAAAATGACAGTGGTGGGTTATCCTATAGTTACACAAATTTGGGGACTTGTGTTGGGGATTTGGCATAAGTACAAATCCAGCGATAAAATTTTGGCACCATTGCTGGGGAGGATTGAGACATTCTCTTCAATGACACATCCTTTGGTAAGATTTCTCCCGAAGCCCTTATCCTACAATCTTACTTGGCAAATTCACTAAGGGTGATTCCATCATTTTCTTTGATAATCCTTGAGGGGTTATCTGGAAAATAAAAAAATCTAAGGGAGGTACACTAACCCTCCCAAGACATACAATAAAAGGGTTCCCCATAACTCTCCTTTAGTAAAATCATTGTTTGGTGGGAACCTTCCTTTGAATACGATGGCTCATACTCAATCTCAGACTCAAACTCAAGCCCAGAATCAGACTCAAAACCAGAGTCAAAAGCAATGGGTGTCTAATATTTTCAAACCATTATATATGTTAGGCATCCTAGGACACCCTTAACAGATGCCCACAAAGTATGAGAAATGGATGCCCATATTTACTAATAATGATGTGTTCAATTCTAAAGAGCATATGAATAATTCCTGGGCCTTCTGTCAACTTAATATCATGAGTGATGATGCCAAAGATTTGGTGATGAATATTTTCTCTTCTACTCTTCAAGATTCAACTATAATATGGTATGATAGTCTCGTTGATGCTAGCATCAAAACCATGGATCAACTAGAAGAGGTATTTATTAAAATATGGAGTGTCAAAGAAGATCTGAACATGTTGTTGACATGACTCAATGAGATTAGGAAATATGAGAATGAGACTATTAGGGATTTCCACACAAAATTTGAAAGGTTTCTACAACAAATACCTAAGAGTCATCACCCTGGGGGAGATTACCTCCTCTTCCTCTATACCAAGGAATTTTATATGAAATTTTGGTTCATCCTCAGGGACAAAGGTCCCAGGATTATCCAAGAAGCTCATGAGATAGCTACAATAATTGAGGATAACCTATCATCGTCCAAGGTGGAACCTTTCTATGCTCTAAGAACCAAGACTTATGTTAAACCTAAGGTAGTCCACAACACTGAGACCACCCAGGATATTAATGTTTCCTTGGAAACACTTCAAGAAACTATGAATGGAATGGAAAGAAACCAAACCTTGATGATGAATAGAATAAAAAATTTGGAGAGAGAACAAAATCAAGCCCCTAGGCCTCCTTTCAAGAGATATCCTCAAAAGCCAGGTCAGGTGTACAAACTATGAAATGAGCAAAAGGTCCCTAATACTCTCGCACCCTCAAATGTTGTAGATGAAACTCTTTGGTGTTTTTCAGTGCAGGGATATACATTGGGAGCATGAATGTCTAATGAACAATGAAGAACCTGATCAAGTAAACATTATGAATTA
Source organism: Picea glauca (assembly GCA_000966675.3). Classification (NCBI taxonomy): domain Eukaryota; kingdom Viridiplantae; phylum Streptophyta; class Pinopsida; order Pinales; family Pinaceae; genus Picea; species Picea glauca. The sequence goes on from JZKD02S0060189.1 coordinate 198,565, forward strand.
TTCTTTTGCTGAAGATCCACAAGTATGTCTTAATATCACATTTGAGCAACATGAAGAAGGCTTAAAAGAAGCATCTAGGAGGGCTAGGATGGAAGTTATAAACAATTTGGATAATGAGTCTAGAGAGAATCTAAAGAATAAAGAGTTACAATTATATACAAGACAAAATAAAGTGCCTCAAGTCCCTCCCACTGACCCCACGCTTCCTCAACAAAAAAATCCACCTCCACCAGTGAGTAGGCTTCTACCCAATCCTACTTTTCCAAAAACTGACAATGTTGACTTGAATTTTGACTTGGAAAGTGTCTTGGAAAATATCAATGTAACAATACCTTTGATAGGAATCAATAAGATCCATTCAATGAAGAGGATATTCGAGAAGTAATTCAAGGTACAGAATGAGTCGGTTGACCCTCCTATAATGCTGCAATAAGATCATTTCAGGGTACAATATGATGATCATCGACCATTCTTTATGTCACTACAAGTGAATAACAAACGCTTGAAAAATTCCATGCTTGACTCAGGGGAAGGTGCAAATAATATGATGTCACTGAAGGTAATGAAACAATTTGGTTTGAAAACAACTAGGGCTTACATGAATGTATGCAGGTTTGAATCCATGGATATTCCCACTCATGGTGTGATAGAAAATATGAAGGCCCTCCTTGCCCGATATCTTGAGATAGTTATCCTGATGGACATTGTGGTGGTGGATGTCCTTGATGTATGGGGCATGATCTTGTCAAGGAATTTCATTGTGAAATTGGGTGGCATGTTGAAGATGGATATGAGTAGTATCGACATACCTATGGATGATGATACTTATGCTGGCCTACCCAATACAAATATGGCCAAGAATCATGTTGAAGAAATTTATATTGATTTATAGATGGAGGAAATACCCAAGCCAACCAAGGAAACTCTTCCAAGTTTTTCTCTAGATGAATTACCTTTCTCCAAGGAAGAATATTTCAATGTCATGCAATGGCCAAAGAAGGAAGAATACCAACAATTGCTAGACAAGTATAAGGACAATAAAATAGGCCCTATCAAAGTGTTGAAGAAAGAATACAAATAACTATTGGTTAGACCAAGCCAAGATGATGCCCTTACCACATAAACCCACCCCTCCCTCAAGAAAATACACCAGAGTGATACAAGAGGCAGTTGATTCCAAAGGAGAGGATTACAAGAAAGGAGATTTTGTTTTGGAGTGGGATGCAAAGAAGGGCTAGCCCAGTTCCCATAAGGATTCTAATAAGTTTTGGTTGGGTCCATTTAAGGTTAGAGGGAAGTTTGTCGATGAATCTTACTATCTGAACACAATGTAGGGAAGGATGTGTCCATTACCAGTTAGTGGTCATCTCCTCATGTCCCATTGTGGGGAAGAGAATTGACTTCTTGTTCTAGCGTAGGTAGGTAGGTTAGGCATTTTAGTTTTTCATTTCATTGTATATATGTTACATACTGCATATCATGGTAGTATAGTTTACATTTAGCTTAGCCTGATTTGCATACATGCTTATGATTTACATATTATGTTCTTGCATCTTGCATCATTTTTATGTCATACTTGTATGTTTGCATGATCATATTGATATGTTAGAATGAAAATATTGGAAAATTTTATTTTCAACATTTTCTTTAAATTTTCATAAATTTTCATAATAATAAGGGGTGATAGCACCACCCTTGATTCTATGATGATTTTGCTTGAGTGTGTAGGCACAATTCATACCAGATATGATGAGGTTCTCATGTGCTCTATGGTGAGCACAAGTCCCCAAGTAGGATCCTGATGCTACCCCCGAGGATAGGGGTAACTAAGGAGATCATGTCTCGAGGCCCATAAGTAGCAGACATGGAGTACCGAGTGATAGATTGACTAGCATAGCCCAACAACCCCCTTGATTTTCCTCCCAGCATAGATCAACCAAGGATCATCACATTCAAGCAACCTAGGGCATGGGGCATGGTAAGACAACATCACCATGAGGTAGGGTTAGTCCCTTTATCATGCAAGGTGTTGTGGTTAATTTATTGGGCATGTAAACAACAATATTTGGTTGAAGTTGGATAATGGATCACTTACTTGAGAAATTTTATTGGTTGCCTTGTTTCACCTTGGTGGTTAGCTTCTGTGCCCTAGTCTTGTGTTGTCACCGCCCAAGGAAAATGGGTAATACTGGGGGGGGCTCCCAAGGGTAATGTTCCAGTCCTGATCATACTTAACATTTTCCATCATAAATCCTTTCATATATCCCAAACTTTGGCTATGGCCCATTATCTCATGAGAAGAAGGGGTTGAAGGCCTAGAGGATGATGTAGTTTCTATATATATATATCATTGCTATATTATAAAGGCCACCATAAGAGCCTCACGTCAGCTTGATATTTACCCCCTCTAATGGTAATCGCCATGTCCGGATGTGAATGAATGCATCAATTATAAAGGACTATGGCCTAGTAAAATATAAAGGAATGGAGCTTGAAACCTTATAAATGGGACTTGCAAATGATAATTGGGTATCAAAAGGAAAAATAAGGGGTTCATAATGAAAAAATTACCGAGGAAAGGGTATCTCAAGAAAGCAAGCGCCACCTCTGCAAAGGCGCTCATAGAAATGGATACCATAAGCCATGAAGTAAGCCTAATACCGTATCACACTAACACGTTCTCTTGATGATTTTTTACTTTCCCTAATACCGTATCACACTAACACTTTCTCTTGATGATTTTTCAGGTGATACACATAATAGTGTTGGACGAATGCCCTCCCATGCTTAAACGCGGTAACCCTCACAAGGTCTTGGGCTTGGGTGATACTTGAAGGGGATACTAGGGTGAATAGTTTACATGGATTCTATCTAAAACATCAACTTACTTTGCATGATTTAAGGACTAACGTTTCTTATGAACATTGGTTTACTCTGTCTTATATTTTGTTTTATTTTGAATTCCCCTGACATGGTTCTTTGAGGGACGTTTTGGGTTGTGCCCGAGATGTTATGCCTTATTGCAAGACTCTGACACATGTGATGAAGAGAAATGATTCATCCAGTGACTCAAACCCCTCAGATAGTGTCTCTCACATATTTAAATACCTTGGACGATGGACATATGGGCTTGGTTTTGAGAAGGCTGGTCATTATGCCACATACATGGGCTGGAAGCCTACAGGTTGGGTAGAGCACCCCCGAGATTTTGTGCACATAGGATGGAGGACATTGCCTTTGGCGACACCTTGGTATCACCTGATGATAAGATTGCACCTCTCTTGCACTAGGACATGGCCTTGGGAGGACCATGACATCACTCTTCTAGCTTTGATGTCACCCTTCTAGCCTTGACGTCATCCTTGGAGGCTAGGTTTTGATGGATCCATAGGTTGCTTGATGTGGTAAAGGTGAGGAGACACACCATTGAGCACTGGAGGCATGACATATGGCCTTGAAGGGCTAATGACTTACCTTAGAGGTATGACATCACCCTCCCAGGGCATTACATCACCCTTATAAGGTTTATTTCATGTATTTTTTTTCACTTATGCACATTTTAGAGGCAAATCTAAGGGGTCAACCCTCCTTTTATTATGGCCAAATTATATTTGCAAGGTCTCTTATAAATAAGAGACCTTGCCATTCATTTTTATCACAACTCGCTTCCTCTCACACAAAAGGACTGAAATTTTTGCCCTCTTTGGCAACTTGACTCTTTTTACTCATGCACTATCTCTTGGAGGACAACTTGTGGATATTTCTTGGCTTATTCCTTGGTGAAATTTTCTACAACTAGGGTTTATGCTTGGTTAATCTTGGCGAAGTGAGTAAAATATGAAATTTCATTTAACTTATTGAATGCTTATGGTATGTTTTACTTGTTCACATTGAAGGTATATTACTTGTTTTAAACCATAGGAGAGGAGCATAAGGTGTTTCCTCCTCTCTCTAGACTATTTCATCCATTTATTGTCAAGGGAATTTTGGCTAGGGTAAACTCATAAATCCCTAAAGTGCTATCACTTTAGGAGTTTGGTTCTAGAATTTTGTTGCTATTATTTTTTTTTAGAATCAAAGGAAGGAAAATAATTCACTAGAGCCCAAAAGATCTTGCACTCTAACAAATTCCTCTCTTAAGGCTTGAAGTTTAAGGCCCTAAGGTGTTATATCCTTAAACTTCAACCCATTTCCTTAGACATTGCTATTATTATTCTCCAAGTTACATTTATAGTGTTGTTGTAAATGACTCCATATCCCAAAAGGCACTAGTTTCATTGCTCTTGTGAAGGAATTTGATCAAACAAACTTTCAAATATCATTCTCTAAAGCTTTCACTAATTTCTTCTAACCTTAGCTTAGCCTAATATACTAGCCTTATTGTTGTTGTTGCAAAACACTGCTACAACCATCTAATTTACTTAAGTTTGTTGCATAATTCACTCTAAATATTGGCTAACATATTGAGAAATTGCTTGGAATGGTTGATAATTGATCTATTGGATAAATGCTAAGTTTTCACAATATTTTCTTGCAATTCTAAGCTAAATTTCTTGTGGTTGTTACAAAATACTATTTGTTGTTATAGACTATTAGTTTGCTGCAATTTTGTATCATCTAGCATACATTTTCATTGTCTATAGTCTCTTGAGGTATGACTATCATATGTATCTTAGAAATTGATATATATGTGCTATATTTGTTCTTGTTCCAAGCAAGTACCTGAAACACTTCCTTTGCCTCAATTTCATGGACACAGACCTTTGACTTAGGTAACTAGTGAGAGGGTACTCTAAGTTTTTATAAATCACTTGCTATCTTATCCATTGAGGTTACCTATGACGCCTCCCCTGTGGTGGACCTCATCCATCACTAAAACATGGGGATTTCTTACTAAGGTGACAATGGTGGGTTATCATGTAGTTACGTGGATTTGGGGACTTATGTTGGGGCTTTGGCATAAGTAGAAATCATGCGACAACACCCATAAATAAATTCCTCCTTAGACCCCTCTTAGACACTCCCTTCTCTTTTGGAAAACTTAGCCCCCATCTTTGTCCATGTCCCCCAACAACTCGCATCACATTTTATTTATTAAAATTCAGAAATACAATTCACATATACATTGCTTGGCCGTAGCCACATTTCATATCTGCATTATGCATTAATTAAATTGGGGATTATAGTGGGAATGTTACACTCACTGATCTTGAGGTACATTACCTTGGTGCCAACTTCAAACTATATAATTCTTTAATTAACGTAAAAACTAGTTGATCCTTCCTTTCCCCCTCAAACCCTTCAAATTGAGTCATGCAGACCTCTTCCTTAAGATTTCCATTCTAGAACACACTCTTCACAACCATTTGATGGATGCTCCAACCAAATTGTGTTGTTAATGTCAACGCCAATATGATTGTGACGATTTTTGTTGTTGATGAAAATATATTTTTAAAATCCATACCTTCATGGTGTGCATACCATTTCTCTAAAAACCTCATATTATACTTGTCAATCAAACCACTTACTCTACACTTTGTTTGGAATACCTATTTGTATCCAATGATATTCTTCCCTTAGGTAATTTGACCAACATCTCAGTCTTATTCTTTTGCAATGCTATAGAATTTTCATCTATCCCAACACTCTTTTCATTATTGTTCCTAGCTTCTCTAACAATATTATGTTTATATGAGAAAGAATTGACTCTCACTCATTAGAAAAATTGCATAGAGTTTATCTCTTTCACCTACTTATTCACTATAATTCTAATAGTTCTTTTGGGCTTTTAAGTCTCACAATATCCTCCTCTTCACTGCAACAAATTTTATGGAAATTCCACTACTCCCTTTTCCATCCTCGTTTGGGTGATCACCAACTTTCCACATTAAATTTTGAATATCCCAACAAAATTTTGATTATGCTACTGTATTTTTTGTGTTTCCTCCATGGTCGCATATACAAGTTCATCAAAACAACACTCCTAATAATAACTATATTCTTCTCTACATGGTCAAACAATTTATATTCTCTTGATATCTAATTATAGCCAATAAATATGAATTTTTTACCTTTATCATCCAACTTGTTTTCTTTGAAAACATGGACAACAATTTTACAACCAAAAATCCTAAAATGTTGAATGTCAGGCTTCTTACCTAACTACTCTTATTTAATAGTTTCTCTTCAATTGCTTTTGTTGGGGCCTTTTCAACACAATTTTGTGTCGACTGCTTTGTTAGGGAATCCTCTCCCTTGCAGCGTATACCTACCCGTTTAAACTATGGTGTGGTTTTTCACCCACCATCCCACTATGTTGTGGAGAACATGTTATTACAAAAATTTGGAAGTATGGGGGTACACTCATCACCTCCATATGTTCTCAGAATATTCGGCTTCCTATCACACTAGATATCTACCTCTATCTTAAATTAATTAAATAAAGAAAGTTCCTTTGATTTATATTTTAAAAAATAAATCCAAGTTCATTTAGAGAAGTCATTAATAAATTTCATAAAGTATTGAGCAACACCCATAACGTGTGTTGGCATTGGTCCATATAGGTTGTTTTGAACAAGATATAACAATGATGTTTCTCTCTTATGTATTTTTACCATGGATTGCTTATTTGTTTCCACCAAGGCTTCGTGATTCACTAGCACAACATCTAATGTGTAATTCATTTCCCCTAACTACTATAAGAATAACTTTACTATTTCATATTTTATCTTGAATCTCACATTCTTTGGCATCAAAAGACAACTCAAAAATTTGGTTTCATACTTTCACATATAGAAAAAAATGTTTTCTAAAGAATGAGTATATACACACATTGTTTATGCTTCTAATTTGGCCATTTGGCATTTTTAAGGTCAATGTTTCCCTTACAATTCACCTCATAAGCAACATCCTTTGCAATTGTCATTTTGTCTCCATCAAAAGATATTATCTCCAAATATAGTATTTTTCTATGCTTAATCATATGCTTTGTTGGCATTCATATTCATTTACATTGAAGACACTTGTTTGTGCAAAAACAAATAAGTATCCCTTCTTTCTCTCTTCCTATGTTTTACTATTTTCACCAATGAAATTAGATTTGTGTTTTTTAGGTTTTGGATCCTCATTGTTAAAGATGCGTGCTAATGACCCCACACAATTAGAAGAACATCATGTCAAATATCGACACAAGTGTTTCGTAGGTACCCTTTCACCCAAATAATCAATGAATTCATGTGCACTTGAGTGATTAGAACTATTGTTCGAACCACATTATATAGGTGATAGGCCTAGATTACCTAACATTAACAACCTTTTGGGGATAATTAATGACATGTTAATGGTGTACGATATATGACATTGATAACAGTAAGGGACCATTAAGTCAAGATTATATATTGTACTAACCAACAATGTCTATTGTAACACCCACTAAGGGTGAGGCATAAATTACTTTCATGACCACTAAGGGACCATAGAGTTGAGCTTAATCACCATTTCACAAACCTCACACCCTTAATCTTGAATCAAAGATAAAGAAGGAAAAGGTGGAAAATATTATAAATCAAATATATTTTATCAAGTAAAGATAACATCCCAACATCCTCCCTTAATTTCACTTGGATAAGATGTTGTAAATTGTTTTTGGTCAAGTAAACATGACAATGATCTCCCTTTAATGTTTAAGTGGGTAGGGAATAAATAATGACCAACACTGAAAACATCCTAACCATCACAAGGTGCAAAAACAACTCTCAATGGAGAGTCTATATGCGAAATTCTAGCCTCTAAAATCTTCACATGAAGCTCTTCTAAATCCAAAAATCAAACAAAGAGTATTGCTTCAAAAGTTGTATCCTCCCAGAAACATCTTCATATCAACCTTTTTGGAAACAAACACAAAAAAACTAAAATCCAAGTGTGAAAGAGCATATGCACAAGTTGTTCACACAAGAACTTAAATTCCAATATAGTAGATGACAAAGAGAATGTTAAAGTTGAAAGTGATTGAACAAAGATGCTAATAAGGCAAGAGTGTCAAATATCAACATGGTTGCTTCATGTAAGAAAACCAAGACTATGATGATAGACTCATGATGGTCAAAATGATTCAACAAGTTCTCCATACAATAGGTGACATAATTGTCTTCCCATGAAAAGTGTCTTCCAACCATGCAACTTTTTAAAAGAAACACAAAAGGCTTCCATCAAGACTATTAAGAAGAGAGATTGATGCTAAAGGTTAACTAATCAAAGTTGAGCTTTGTACCAAGTCCTCACATAGGAGCTCAAAAGATGCCATGACTAATTTTCAATCCAAACAATGTGTCCTAATAGTTGGCATTGATCTAAAATTTTACCATTTTTGCTTCTTAACTAAATATTTATAAATTATATTTATAATAATTTATAGCATACCGATAGGAATAATTTATAGCATACTGATAGGAATTTTGATATGGGTGGAGAGTGAGGATGCATGCAATCATAATTATTGAGATGTTTATACCATTGAGATGTAGATGTTGATGAATTCGATACTAAATTAACAAAAGGTGCAAGATTGGTTATTAGATATTCATAATTCAACTTTCTTTTCACAAAATATATGGATCTTCTGAAAAGTCGATTCTTCGTGGTTATTAAGATCAACCATTGTGGAGGAAAAGTTTAATAGTATACAATAGTCAAACTTGTTGAAAAAATTCAAAATATTTATGCGGGGTGCATAGAGTGCAAGGGACCCCATGAAAACACAAAGGACAATATAATGTTCTTATGAGATAAAATGTTATCCTCCATTTTAAAAGGAAAAGCAATGTTAACCAAAAAAATATATATATATTATTTTAAAAAATAATTCACCTTAAAGAATTTTTTGAAAATGTGATGTCTTCTCATAATATAACAATACAACTACTCATATCTCTCTTTTTCTATACACACAACTATTTTTATTCTTATCTTAGGAGAAACAATCACATTTTCAAAAATGTTTTCACCGTGAATTATTTTTTAATATATAAAATTTTAATAAAATTGTTTTTAAATAATTCCACTTAAAAAACATTTTTAAATTGTGATGGTTTCTCCTAATATAAGAATAAAAATAGTAATGTGTATATAAAATTTATGCCTTAGGTATCTTCCAAATTGTCACATTCCTTTATAACAACCTAATCCTCAATCACTACATGCACACACATACACATTTGTAATCCTCATCCATTTATATCATTCAATGTATTTTTATCATTTAGGTTATATGGTTTTATGTACTCATGTCCTTGCAAGTGTACATCAAAAAAAACCAATCCCACTAAATCATTGTTAAAACATTTTATTAACACTTTCAGAAATACCCTATGAATTAAGGTATGAGAAATTTTGTCTTGTTTTCGTAATGAACTCCATGAAAAATAATATTATATTCAAACTTATTGACTCAAATGGAAGCTTTAGAGTAAGGTCTAATCACATATTTATTATGGGTGAGATCATTAAGGTCCCTTGGGGTTTTTCACAAACCACACTAAAAAATAAATGATGAGTATTATCCACCCCTAAAAAATGCCACCATTAGCATGTATAGGTTGCCTAGAATCAATGAAACCATGAGATGGGTTGTACACATTACCTGGAACCATGGTTTTTTTCACAAACCACACTAAAAAATAAATGATGAGTATTATCCACCCCTACAAAATGCCACCATTATCATGTATAGGTTGCCTAGAATCAATGAAACCGTGAAATGGGTTGTACACATTACCTAGAACCGTGATGATCAAGCATTCCATACAATTCATTTCATAATTTTTCCCTTTCCCATCACGGTTCTAGATAGTCTGTACAAACCAATGATGTCATTTATGGGGTTGATAATGCTCACCAAAAAAACATGAACGTGTGAGTCATAGGAAGGACAAACAAATTTTTATAGCAATGTTTTCCAACACACATGCCTTACGAGAAGCCACCATAATATACATGTTGAAAATCATGCATACAATAGGGATGCTAGTGCAAAAAATTAGTCTTGAGTTTGTTGTTAGAGATTCATTGATAGTCACCAATGGCCACTAAAGGTAAATGCTTGTAGATCCACAAATCTGTACTACAATGCCCACAAAGTATGTAAAAGGTTGTGACTATCAAAACAAATAAATGGGTCTAGGAGGAAGCCCCAAATTAAAAAAACTACAATAGAGATTACGTTACTGGCTTTGCAAATTGTTGTGGTTTTTACACAACTAATCCACCATCAATAGAGAAATGTATGCACAAACACACTATCAGGCTAAACCATGAAACACAACTATTTTACGCAAGCCAAAAATTTGAACTTCGTTGGAATGTCACAACCTATTGCAATGGATAATATTGTGGATACATCCATTACAACTTTCAGAGCATCAACATGAACAAATCTGCACATGCCACAATAACAAGACTAATCAATGATTTACCAAATAAGGAAAAAACATTGTTGGAAATGCTTGTAGTGCAATGGTTATAGATCTCAATAGAGAAAAAACCAATGTTGAAAATCCCTAGCAATGTAGTGGCTATAGATCTCACATTTCAGAGTTGGATTTTTTTATGTTTCAGCATCGAGCATACATTCTCCTAGATTGGTCATGATGATTTGACCAAGGTAGGATGATACATTCACTCATGGGGCCATGCTAATTTGGCTAGTGGTGAGTGGCACCGGATGTTGATGTTTCTCCAGTTAGCAGCATCGGGCAAACATTCTCCTAGATCGGTCATGTTGATTTGACCAAGAGAGAATGATACATTCACTCATGGGGCCATGTTGATTTGGCTAGTGGTGAATGCCCCGGGTGTAGTCTTTCTCCTAGTATTCATGTTGATTTGACAAGGAGTGGTAAAGACTTGAGATGCTCTCACATTGCCTGCTCCAGGGTGGAGTGATCTATTTTTTTACAGGGAAAGTTTGACTTGTTTACAAGTCTAATCTAATGTTGAAGATGTAGGCTCAAGATACCTCTTGTGATGAGGGGATTCTTAGTGAATCTACTCAACATTAGAGTCCTATATTAATTAGACATGAATGTGAGAAGATGAAACATCAACAAGGCTCATGGAAAATTTTTCTAGTAAAGAAGACAAGTCAAAGCCCATTAAACTATTAAAGAAACCCTAGAAAGCATTAAATGAAATATTGAAGGAAAAGGACAAGTCGAACCCACAAGTAAATTGAAGGTGACTCAATCTATATAAATACGAGGCTTGATCATTTCATTTACACATCTCACATCACACAACTCTTCTAATCAAGTGTGAAAGTCCAAGTTGCAGTTGCACCTGCCAGTTACAGATGCAGTTGTAGTTGCTAGTTACAATTGTAGTTGCAATTGCCAGTTACAATTACAGTTGCAACTGGCAATTGTAGTTTCGTGTTGCCAATTGACAGTTGTGCAAATTTTGAGGTGCACCATCATGTCTAGGGTTTGCTATCTTTGAGGGTTTTTCCTCATACAAGGGAGAAATTATTTATGTGTTGGGTTTCTTCATATTGATGGTGATGTACATATTGGATGGAATTCTTCTTAAGAAAAATTGTTGGGTTTTCTCCCAAGGTTGGGGTTCCCGAGATAAAATATTGTGTCTATTGTGCATGGATATCCTTCTTTGATTCTGTTGTTTCTGTTGCAAATTTATTTTGGTTGATATTTTCAGTGTGTAATTATTCTATGATAACAGTGGCATAAAATTGTGTTTGAAATCATAAGAAAATAATTATAAAATCTAAAAATTGAAAATTCAACATGGTATCAAAGCTTGGGATCTGAAGAGAAGGGGATCATCTTGAAACACATTGTTGGGTACAACACATGAGTGTTGTTTTTCTTCATCTTCTTCTTGTTTCGGGCAGGTCACAGGTGATAGCTCTGAGGGAGCTAAGGATTTAGAAACGAGAGGGAGCTAGAGTGACAATTGCAGGTGGCAACAAGTTACATGGTCTCTGGTTTGAGACATGGAGCAGACCATCCATACAAGGAGTTGTGAACTATTGCAACTTGTTGGTGGTGAAATATGGGAGTTCTGGTGGATTGACGGAGAGCCCAGATCACAACAATATGTTGTGTGGTAGATTTCCAACCCTGTGAATATTGGAATTCCAGTGGTTTGTCATGGTGAGTTACGATGGGTGCAACTCAGGTGATTTGGCATGGACGAGATGGCTTTAGATGTTTGACAGGTTGATGATATAGATTCTTCATCGAGCCAGAGAGTTGCACATTATTGAGGTATGACAAATGTATGAGGTATTTGTGCTCAAGGAGAAGAGGATGAAGTTATAACCTTCTGGAAAGAAGGGTACTTTTGTGGGATACAACGAGACTTTGAAATCCTACAAGATCTACATTCTAGGACAATGTCAGATTGAGTTTAGTCGTGATGCTACCTTTGATGAAGAGGTAGACTTTAGTAGGTCTAGAGAATCTCATAAGGAGATTGATGGTGAGGAGAAGGAAGCTCTGAAGGATGAGAGTACAAATCCCTCTAATCCATTTGTTCATCCTTCAGACTATCAAGAGGAGTCAGTAGAGCCAACAAAGCCAACGAATATACCTAAAGATGTTGCAGTGACTAGGAAGAGGCCAACATGGCTTCGTGACACTTTGTAGGATGCAGAGGGGAATGCAACTCATAGTGGTAGTTTCAAGGAGAGAAAACGACCTCATAGGTTCTCGAGTTATATGGAATTGATGAGTCACATCATTGATTCTCAACCTTCCATTTATGAGGAGGCAGCAGGCCAGTAGGTCTAGAAGGATGCCATGATGGAAGCGTATCATTCCATCATGAAGAATGATGTGTGGGAGATAGTTTTGAGACCAGAGGGGAAGTCAGCGGTGACTTCCATGTGGATCTATAAGATCAAGCATTCAACATATGGAAACATCAAGAAGTACAAAGCAAGGTTTGTGGCGAGAGGATTCTCTCATAAAGAGGGAGTATACTATGAGGAGACTTTTGCTCCAGTTGTTAGGTACACTTCCATCATGACTATTGTTTCTCTTGCTTCAGTTATGGGTTGTAGATTACATCAGATGGATGTGAATAATGCGTTCCTCAATGGTGTGATTGAGGAGGAAGGGTACATAGAGAAACCTCGGGGCTTTGTGATACATGGGAATGAGTCTCATGTTTGCAGATTGAAAAAGGTCTTGTACGGAATCAAGCATGCACCCAGGGAATGGTTCTTCAGGATTGATGGATACTTGATGAGTTTGTTATTCACAAAGAGTGATGCAGATCCCAACCTTTAATACAATGTTTTTCATGTCGATCCTTTGATCCTGGTTTTGTAAGTTGATGAATTGTTCCTTACGGGGGAAAAGAAGCTCATTTTCGGGTGCAAGAGGGAGTTGGCCTCTGAGTTCGATATGAAGGATCTTGGCTTGATGCATTATTTCTTAGGATTGGAGGCATGGCAGAGACTAGGTGAGATCTTCCTCAGACAGGGGAAGTACATAGTTGATATCTTGAGTAGATTCGGTATGATGGAATGCAAGTCCATGTATACACCTATGATGACAAATCTGAAGAAGTTGTGTGATTTCAATTCGGATTCAAATTTGGGGGATCCCACTATGTGTTAAGTTTTTACTTATGTTATTAGGTTATCTCCAAATTCATGATCATTCAATGCATTTCCAAAACAACAATATAAAGAGGATCATTGAAAGAAACACAATCACAAGGTACACAACATTTTATCCTGGGAAACCCTCATGGGGGAGAAAACCCCAAAAAAATTCCTCAATAATATATTGTCAATACAATGCCAAGACTAAGACCAAAACACCAAAGATAGACCAAGACCAAGCATGCACCTCTCTTCTCCTTCGTCAGACTTCTTCTTGCAATTGCAACTACCTTCTTCGTCAGATATGCGCACTAGATGAGTGAGTGAGTGTGTTCAAATGAAACACCATCCTCAAATATAAATACAAGTTCAGGTGGCTCTATGGTTTTGTCTCTTCACTTGGTGGAGTTGACTTCTCCTAGAAGTGGCTAAAACCACTTTAGAATTACTAGGGGATGACTTTACAAATACCACTATACAAATACAATTTGACCAATCCACAAAATGGGATTTGATCTTATACAAGACCCGACTTGATCAATCCGCAAAAGGGGATTTGATCTATACAATAATAACTCAAATATAATTAGAATATTCTTCAAAGTTACAATATTTCAATAG
>JZKD02S0060189.1:212819-223061 GCA_000966675.3 Picea glauca
TGAAGCTAGCCACTTCTTATAAACTATGAGTTGGTCTCTTTAAGGCCTGCTCTGATACCATGTTGAAGTTTTACTTATACAACTAGTAGTTACAATTCTTCTTTATTATTATAATCATTTAGCACATTCGCTACATAAATAAGATCACTAAAAGAGAGGCAATCACATAAACAATAGAGACACACAGATTATCATGGGAAACCCTCATGGGGGAGAAAACCCCACAAAAACTTCATCAATATAGATAGACCAAAGACTGAACAAGAGATCCTCCTCTACTCCCTCACTAGGAAGAGTAGCACACCACTTAACCAAGAAATACCAAGAGATAGACCAAAAACCCTCCTTGACGTCACCCCAAGTTGCAGCAATTTCTCCTCCAAGACTTGTGCACTACAGAGCTAGGTGTGGTGTGTATGACCAAATGAAACACTGGATTCTCTTATAGATAGTAGACTGGCCAGCCTATAATTAGGTCTGGGCCGACCTGTCTCTTTACCCTCTTAATTTATAATTAACTGTCAAGGCACAATAGGGCCGACTTTTACTAAGGCACAATAGAGCCTAATTAAATATAATATAATAATATTATTCAACTCTCTCTCAAGTAGAATATTCTTCGAAGTTACAACAGTTCAACATCTTCTACTCATAGGCTCTGTGTGCTTCGTGGGACATGTGTCCCTTCATTGCTTGACATGTGTCTTTGTCTTTCTTTTGTGCTCATTTTCTATATGGAACTCTACATGCCACCATAACACATTTGCTTAGTCGTAGAATTGATCCGACCCTTCATGGGCGCTCTCAAATGTCTCCATAAATCAATGAACACAATGATTGTCTTTTCCCAATGAGAAAAAAAATTACTTTTGTCCTCATCCTTATTTTCTTATTTTTATAAATTATGACCTTAAAAACATTTAAAACTAATTAACCTTTAATTTTCAATTTTCCAATTCAAAATTAATACATACAATAAATTCTATTTTATCTTACTTGCTCTTAACTTGTTTCAAGCTCTATACACATTTCCTCTATACCTCATCCCTTTCTCTTTTGCAGTATTGAATGGTCATGATCTCCTCCTAGATCAACGTTCTTGATTTCCAACTTCATAGGCTCCTAGAAGTCACTTTGATACCATGTTAGATATTATTGGAGAAAGGTGGATGCATGACATGAGACCATATTTTATTATAGAAGGCAACAATATGTACATCATTTATACATAACAAACATAATTGCACTTACAATTGTGTAACTTAACCCCTGAATGAGTTATCTCTTTTTTTTTCACATCAATTAACTTATCCTAGCCTAAATTACCCACATTAACTTTGAGGACAAGGATAAACCTTGTTAATCCAAGCTCTAAGCAACAAGGTTTCTATACAAGTGGGTATGCCCACACATGACAGGGATGTTATGACACTCGAGCAAAGATATAATTGTGCCACCGAGTTCAGGATATAACATCAACTTTATACCATGTGTGGTACATGAGATGGAACCCCTTTGTAAATATGGCATATAATATTGTGATAGATCTTGAATGAGTTCATGACCATTATAAATGATATTTGGTTTGCGCCTAACTTTTATTAGGGGTTATGACTTTATTTGTTTGCTGAGTAGAATTTATATTTAATAACTTGTATTGAATAAAACTAAAATCTTAAGATGTTATATGCAGCAATTTTGAGTACAAGTGCCACTTTACCAAGTTCCAAAAAATATACAAGTTAAAGAAGGGTGGATTAGCTAATAAGCATTCACCTATGGGAAGTTCCTTAACAGAATAACCATTCACATGATCATATTTTAGGCCAGTCTATTTAAGTCTAGGAAAAAAGAAAAGAGAAAATAGATCCAAATAGATGCAAGTTTTTGTTTTTTGTTTTTTAATCATTGGCGGCAACGTACTCGCATGACACAGTGACATGGGTAAATCGGGGGTATTTGAACTCGGAACCTCATCGAACATAACACTTCATATCACGGCACTTACCAATTGAGTTGCCCCCGGAGACTAATAGATATTCAAGTTAAATCACGATGAAACTACCAATAAAGGGAGCTCAAAAAATAATTATTCATGTGATAATAATTTTAATATCAATTTATTAAACTTCAGAAAGAGATTTCCCATTGTATCGGTAAACTATTTTGAAACATACATGTAGCTCGTACTCATAATGTTTATTTTCTAAACAAATGCAACTGATTTTAAATATATGTTTGCAATCATGTCTACCTATAGTTGGTGGAAAAGCTAATGGAAAAATACATGCACAAAGCACACGTAAAAGTATTTATGTGAATACAAATAAAAACCACCTTAAAAAGGCTCCCAAGTGTCCACCACCTTCCACCTTTGATTGGTCAACAAAGCATTGATCAGAATCAATTTGATATATAATGTGATCCAACCTAAAAAACATGTATGTTTAGTCAAAAAAAAAATCATTGTTTGTATAATGTAATCCAACCTACCAAATAAAAAACATGTTATGCTTTTTAAAAAACATGTTATGCTTTTTATTGAGTAGGTTGGATCACATTACATTCTAGTCAACAAAGCATTGACCAGAATCAATTTTGTATATAATGCATCCAACTTACTGAATTACAAACATGTTTGATCAACAAAGCATTGACCGGAATCAGTTTCGTATATAATATGATCCAACCTACTGAATAGAAAACATGTTTTTGTCAACAAAGCGTTGACCAAAATGTAATGTGATCCAACCTACTAAATAAAAAAACATGTTTGGTCAACAAAGCATTGACCGGAATCAGTTTTGTATATAATATGATCCGACCTAAACATGTTTTTGTCAACAAAGCGTTGACCAAAATGTAATGTGATCCAACCTACTAAATAAAAAAACATGTTTGGTCAACGAAGCATTGACCGGAATCAGTTTTGTATATAATATGATCCGACCTAAACATGTTTTTGTCAACAAAGCGTTGACCAAAATGTAATGTGATCCAACCTACTAAATAAAAAAACATGTTTGGTCAACGAAGCATTGACCGGAATCAGTTTTGTATATAATATGATCCGACCTAAACATGTTTTTGTCAACAAAGCGTTGACCAAAATGTAATGTGATCCAACCTACTAAATAAAAAAACATGTTTGGTCAACAAAGCATTGACCAGAATGTAATGTGATCCAACCTACTCAATAAAATTACATAATACGTATGCTCGTTAGAAAATATTATTGTGAAGATGCTATGTATTATTGGCATGTCGCATGCAGAAGGCTGTTATTCGGTCAAGTCCCTCTTCCAACACACTTGGAGAAATTGCAAAAGTCACACGTATCCAATTTTTCAATCCAATGGGAGACCCTGCCAAGAACATAGAAATCAATAACACAGAAATGGTATAACTCAATTGTACACCAAAAAGATTACATCAGAAATATGTCTGTGCTCCCTCTCTACAAAATAAGAAGATAAAACTTGTATCTAATACCTGGTAATACTATGACTGATTCTTCTTTGGAAAGCATTGCAGAAAATTCAATATCATCTCTTATATCTACAAAGCTAGATATATTTATCTTCACCTGTCACAGATCAACATCAAAATAAATATCTGAAGAAATAACCAATTTTGACATATGTTTGCAAAGAACCACGAAATCTAATCTGAACACTTTTTGGTTGGTATAAGAAGTTTCTATAACCTTGAAATTTCATTAATTTCTTGAACGTATAAAATATATCTTCAAAAAAGTTAAAACTTATTCTATGGTAATTTATGTAATGATTCTGGTTTATATATGGGCAATGTATATAATAATAATAATAATCTATTTTTAAGGTTATGATCAAGTCAGACCAAATTGATAGGTATACATATCTTACCCTTTTCTGGATTTGAACTTGTAACTTCTTATGAAGAAACACATGTTCTTAACTATTAGACCCACTCAAACTGTATATATGTCGAGTTACCAAATTGTAGATCCAAATCTGCTAGTTTTAACCTCTTATGAAGAAACACATGTTCTTAACTATTAAACCCACTCAAACTGTATATAAATCGAGTTACCAAATTGTAGATCCAAATCTACCAATTTTTTAAAAAACTAGTATCCAAATAAGATATACAAACAATATAAATATATATTTTAAATTTTTTAAATAAAATTTACATAAAATATATGATTATAATTAATGTATCATTCCTAAGTATTTAACATTAATTATTTTATACAATGTAAACATTAATTATTTTCTGCTTTGAAGTTAACTATAATAATTATATATTTAATATGCTTTAATATATTAATTTTAAATGTAAAGTTAAACATTAATAATTTTACCTTTAATATGCTTTGAAGTTAAATATTAATTAACTTTACCTTTACCATATTTAAGAGCGTATGCATTAAAGTATATATTTAATATGATTTAATATATTGATTTTACCTTTAATATGCTCTGAAGTCAAACATTGATTAACTTTACCTTTAATATATTTAAGAGTGTATGCAGTCAAACATTAATTAACTTTACCTTTAATATATTTAAGAGTGTATGCATTAAAGTTTATAATAGCCGTCAAATTGGAAAAGCGTCTTTGCCCGTGTAGGAATCCATTTATTATCGGGTAAATCAGTTTTCAAGCGATTGGATGTTGCGAGGTTGGGAGGGTCGGGAATCGCGTAATTTCCTGGTTGTGGGGAGAGAGAGCATTTGTGCGCCCACCCCCATAAGTGACACCCCTTTGATTGATTCTCGACCAGCCCATGGATGATTGTTATTGTGACGAGGGTGAGCACGATGAACGGCATCTATGATCTTCAGTATGTATTTCCGTAATCAAGAAATAAGAACCCTAGAAAATCCATTGTCACAAGTTGATGCAATTTTGTAATCTATTTATTATCGCATGCTGACATTGACGTTTACCGTCCATTAAAGTCCTGGCAGATCCTAGTGGATTCGGATCCAAATACATATCCGATCCGAGGATCCGCAGATCCAACCCCTGGGCCTGACGGATCCAATAACATAGTATTTATGTAAATGGTAGGTTGGCCATACACTGAGCCTACATGGACTATAAGTGTGAATGTTCCACAAAAAATAGGTTTTCATACATCAATTTAGAGTCTAGCAAAGCTGTGACTATAACTCATCTCTATTATTACTTTGGGCATTGTGTTCCACGCTCATACTTATGTACATTGTCTGTATTCTGGTTTTGCATACTATTTAAAGTATTGGGATCATAACATCTGGTAGCACAGTGAACGATCCTTGAATCCACACTTTCAAAAGAGCCATCTTACCATTTTTGTTATAGCTTTTGTTTGGAATATTGGAATTAAGTGGGAATTATAAGGTTGGAAAGAGGAAACAATGAAGTATATTTGGTCAGAATTTCAAAATTTGGTTTGCTGTAATTTTGGAGTTACAGCAGTACAAGTTAGGGTTTTTGTCTAGCCCTGAAACTAGGGTTAAGCAGGTAGAGTTTGACTAAAACATGCATATTTGAAGATTGTGAGGTCCAAATTGAATTCTATATGTGGAATTAGAAATGAGATAGACCAGGGTATTTCAAGACCAAATTTCAGAGGAAGATCAGAAATATTGACAGAGTGGCGGTCCATACAAGTTCGCTCCCCTGAAAGACCCCCCAAAAAAAAATTGGGAGAGGAAACATAATTCTTTTTTTGGCGCATTGAAATTCAATGAGCCCTATGGAATTGTGCAACAAACATTATGAGGCTGTCAGTGGATGAAAATTTAGATTCAGTGGTGCAACAAATTCAGTCTTACATTAGATGCAGGATCAGCCTGCATAGCAATTGACCAAATGTGGGCTTGTAAATGGATGTTAACTTTAATTAACATAACTTTTGGGCTTGTAAATGGATGTTAACTTTAATTAACATAACTTTTGATTGGAGGATCCTATTGAGGTGATTCAACAGTTGTTGAAAAGAGGAAATAAAAGGGACTATATTGGTAAAAGAAATTTGATGAATTGGGATAAATAGTGAATATTTGGGGAGTTGGAGGATGAAAGTTTTGACTAAACCTCGATTGTTCAAGAAAAGAACCGATGGAAATACCTAGATTTGGGGGAGATGAAGATATAATCGATCCTTTGGAAAGGTTCAGTATTACAAAGGAAAACACTATAAGCCCTTTGTATGCAAAAAATCATTTTTAAGGTGAGTCTATGGAGTGGTGGAAGACTCTTGAATCTTGATTTAGACACCAGATTAGACTCCACATGGGAAGAATTTGAAAAAATATTCTCAAGTAAATGGAGAATGGAAAGGGAATTAAAGGAAATGAACAAAGTAAAAGATGAATTGAGAGAAGCAAAAGAAATTTCTAAATTGTGGAAGGAAAATGAAGAGAAGGATGATCAGTTTTCCAAGATGCAAGCTCTTAATGAAGCACTCATTTAAGGAGGTTCAGAAATAAAAACAATAAAAGATTAGCAAAGGAAAGAAGGAAAAGGACGAGTCAAGGGAAGAATTGAAAACGGAAGATAAAGAAATAAAAAGGTTCCATAAGAGTAATCAAGACCTTAACAATGTTAAGAATATGAAAAGGAGTCTACAAGAGTCAGAATCAAAGAATAAGGATGGAGATACTCCCAGAAGAGTTGAATAGAATACTACTAGAAGAGTTCAAAAAATAGGTAGGAAGGTTGAAGAAACCCTAAATACCAATGAGTAAATAAAAAATACAATCAAAAATTGAAAAGGGGAACAAGAATTTGATGGATGGAATCGTGTTGCAAGTTTGCAGCATTAGAAGGAGATGGAAGAGAAGATTCAATAAAGACACCAGAAAATGCTCGAGGAAGTTGGGCCCCAGCTTGAGGATGTACACGTCAAATATGATGGTATTGTTTCAAAGGCGAGAGTAATCAAAGATCAAGCACATAGGATAGAGCATGCCATTGTCCCTAGAAGAATATTAATGATATGGGTGTGCAAAATGAAGGAAAACCATCATAGATGGAGCCATATCGACACCCTCATTACCATGAAAGTTGGCAGGAAAGACAAGAAGATTGACATCAGAATTGCCAAGGAAGGAGAGAGCAGAATTAGAGATATTCATGGAATAAGGCATCAAGAAACAATTACACAACACGATATTACCAAAGACCAACTACAACTACTTGACAAAGCTACAACAATGGAAGGAATCAAAGGAAATTAAGTTATCAAGGATTGACACCAAAAATAATTGAATATGGATGGATGGATGGATCAGCAACATTGGCAACGAGAAAACAGGAATATAAGGAGACCTTATTACTTGGTTTTATCACATGTAAAACCCTTAACCACAAAGCTTTGAGGACAAAGCTTTTTAACTCTGTAATGACTCTTATGGGGGTTTATATGTGGGCAATGTTGTGAAGGTTATATATGTAGGGTAAGTGTATATGTACATTGTAAATGGTGGGTCAGTCATATAGTGGGCAGTAAGTGTGAATTTGTAGATATATATGGGTCAATGTAGTCGTTATTGTTTACATGGACATATGATTTGGTTATATGCATGTAGTTGGGTTATTTGGAGGAGGTTTTCTTAATCTATAAGGAGTTATTGTGTAACTCATCTTCATTATTACTTTGGGAGTTGTGCTCCACACTCATACTTAGTGTACATTGTATGTATTATGATTTATCATGCTATTTTGAGTATTGGGATCATAACAATTTAGAAGCAATACAAAACAATAAAGTTTAAACATGTATAAATAGGATAGAGTTTTCATACCATCACGAACATAGAACCTTGAGGTTTGGCTGGACAATAAAGAACATTGAGTTTTTGAATACGATCATAGCATATATCAGCTGCCTGGCTCAATAATTGCAGCGTCTGCTGATCAAAGTCTTCTGTTGTTTTCTTTATGATTTCTGGAAGTGCAGCCTGAAATGCCAACTATTTGCGTCAAGTATAATTTTTACATGCAGCGAAACATAGAAGTCCACTGCCAAGTGTTAAAAAATCACCATCTAATTTGGATAAGTGCTAATTTTGTTTGCACAAATAGATTAGGAATTCCATAAAAAATTTAAGAACTATAATTAACTTTTGAAGCAGATCAAGTCTGGTCTTGCCTTGATTCTGTGCTAGAAACAAAAATACAGTTTTTAATCTGAAACTAAAGACCTGCAGAGCTATGCCGTTTTAAGATTTTGCTAGAACCTAAATGAACTATCATTTGTGGAACTGTAACCTGAAATGCCAAACATGATGGATTGATATTGTTTGAATTAAGTAGAAATCACATGCAGCAACACATAGAGATCCAAGGGCAAGCATAAAAACACCATTGAATTTGGATAAGCACTAAAACTGTTTTCACCAATAGATTAGAAAGCCCATATTTTTTTTTAAATTATAATTATTGAAGCTTGTTCCACTTTGGCCTTGCCTCAATCTGTCATAAAAATAAAATGCAGTATTTTGCCTTAAAGTCCTGTAGAACCATGTTAATAAGATTCCCTCAAAAACCTCAAATGGACTATCCTATTTCAGAACAGTATGGATTCATTTCGACACAATAAACATATGTCGACCAACTATATCAGATGTCCAGAAATCCCAATGTAATAATCACATTACATTGATGGATGTTAAGCTATCATATGGGAAAAGGAATGTAAGACATTTGATCAAATACAACAGAAAAAATTGGCAAACACAATGACAACCACATAAACAACTTCAATGCAGTATGATAGCCTACCCCATTCCACGTGGGCAACCCCAAAGTGGCCAACTCTATGATATTCATTTTTAAATGATAGTTGGAAGACAGTGATTCCAAGCATAAGAATCAAGATAACTGCAACATGTAACTGTTCTCTTTTGACAGTGGGCATAGAAGAGTATATACTAGTACCTAAGAACAACTACACAGATTGGACTGCAAAACATGGGCACACAAGCTCATAACCATTAACCCATTAAAATATAACATCACAAATGAATGTGCAACACCTGAAAGGTAATTAGACAATATGTCAAGGAAGGTGGTCACCAAAGAATGCCTGAAAATGGCATTCTTTTAAGGCCAATTCAGTGGTAGATGTATCCAAGGTTAGAAGCTTTCATAAGCATAATATATGTTAATAATACAATCACTACTAGCATAGGAAAAATAGATGAGTAATATTAACAATGCTAGTTCATTGATAGTAAAAAATGTTTTAGATGCATTACACGGGATAGAGATATTATGATCATTGGGTCACCAGAGATGCTAAAGAGCATGCTTGCCAAAAACACTTGTATACATGCCTTGCAACATAAGAGTGTTCACTATAGTTTAGATTGCATTAAAAATCTCTGTTATACATCCATGCAAAAGGTGCTTCACATTAATCAATTAAAAGAGTAACTCAACACTTGAATTTTCTGCCACCTCTGCTAAGTTACCAGAAACGGGAAACAGGAATGGTACAGGAAATGCAGCCGAAAAGTTTTGCATATAAGAAACACATACACTGTATATACAAAAATTATACATATCTAATTACACTGTATACAAAAATTATACATATCTAACACTGTATATACAAAATTATTACCAAATAGAGGAGGTTGGATGGATTATCGCACATTGCAGATAGTGCAATTTGAACATTTAAAATGTTATAATCTAAAGAAGGAGATTTTGATGGCAAGTATCAAGCATCACGAGTACTAGCTACGATGGAGGAAGAGGAGAGCCACTAGGTAAGGACAACACCCAGCAGACTGGTGCATTAGAGACCCACCACAACCCCATGGAGATTGGAAGCTATTGTTAAATTTGGCAGCATCGACAGTCATTCTCCAATGAGAGGCCATATGGGCCACCCTGAGGCTAGCCAGGGAGATTTGGAGAATCAACCAGTCTTGTGAGGTATTGACAAAAGCCAAGGGGAACGTACAACCTCTGCGAGTCAAACCAAAAGTCAGGACGAACGAGATGCTATGTAAGTCTAATGCAAAAGTCAGGGGGAACATACAACCTCTGTGAGCATAGACAGTCTAGTGCAAAAGTCAGGGGGAACGTACAACCTCTGTGAGCATAGACAGACTAGTGCAAAAGTCAGGGGGAACGTTCAATCTGTGTGAGCCTAGTCAAGCCTTGTGAGCCATGAGCAAAAGTCAAGGCATCTAGCAAAAGTTAGGTTGAATATAAAATTCCTATGAGCTAGAAACAAATGATATTCCTAAC